>OZ038454.1:26309986-26348906 GCA_964036195.1 Sphaerolaimus hirsutus | reverse complement strand
TTTTGACGCTGTTTTAGCAATTTTATAGGTTATAATTTTCCGCCTCACGGCAGGTTATGGTACAGGTTCAGGTAGTTATTCCGTATGGGTTTTTCTGTTTGTATTGCGTCGCACGTATGTTTTTATTTTTGTGTGCTGTGATTAGGGTGTCAAATTTCCGTTTTCCGTTTTCCGTTTCCGTTTTCCGCAGGCATATTTCTTCCGTTCCGTTTTCCAGCTGCTGAATTTTTTTTCCATTTTCCGTTCCGTTTTCCGGCAACTTTTTTTTCCGTTTCCGTTTTTCCGGCTCATTTTCCGTTTTTCCGGCTAAATTTTCAGTTTTTCCGCCCTTTTTCCGTTTTCCGCCTCACTTTCCAGTTTTACCGCCTTTTTTTCCATTTTCCGCCTCAATTTTAGATTTTCTGCCCCATTTTACCTCTTTCTGGCTCAACTTTCTGTTTTCTGATCAGCCAAACTGGTAAAAATTCATGCAGATTGTCAATGATGTAAAAGATTTTCTATTTCCAGCAAAATTACTGCAAATTTTTTCCACTTCCAGCAAAATTTCAGCAAATTTTATCCATTTTACGGCAAAATTTCAGCAAGTTTTTCCATTTCCGTGCAAATTTGATTTTTCCGTTTCCGTTTTTCCGGCCTCTTTTTCCGTTTTCCGGCCGCTGAAATTTTTTTTTTCGTTTCCGTTTTCCGTCAAGTGCAAATTTTTTTCCGTTTTCCGTTCCGTTTTCCGGCTGCTGAAAAAAATTTTCCGTTTCCGTTTCCGTTTTCCGTAAAAAATTTTTTTGACACCCTAGCTGTGATCCTATCATGCTTTTCCTGGTCGTGAGAACTTTATTTGCTCAAAACTAAATATCACAATTTTTACCTTAAGAATATTATGCCGGACGCACGGGTCGATTCTGCCATAAATTTCGAGAGACTTTATGTATTTTTACGAGACATTTTTTGAACCAGTTGAATCCAAATACTGATGTCAAAGTTGTGAATTAAATTTGACTTTCCATTCGTCTGTTAGTTAATTAGATCCATTCCAATGTTTTAGCGGAATAACACTACGGTGCATTTTTCATAACAGGTGCACTCCCAGACCCTGTAAAAAGCCCGGTAAAATGTCAAATGTAATGCAAAGTGTCAAAAGTCACGGTAAATGCCCTGCAAAAATGGTAAACGTACATTTGCCAGTTTGCAGGGCATTTTCCATGACTAGTGATGGAAAAAGCGCCGAGCGCCAAAAACGCCGCGGCGCTTTTCGGACACGGCGCCAAGCGCCAAAATACATGACAATAGAGCATGACAATAATACAGCCGTAAATACATGACAAAAGCTACCGTTTGTGATCCGGACTATGCAGAACAGACGTAAAAACAATGACGGTGTTACGTAATAACCTGTTTTACACCATCTACCGTATTTCCTCGAAATACCCCCCCCCTTGAAATACCCCCCCCCTCGTTTGACCCCCCCCCTCTCGAGACCACTATGAAACAATCACCCCCCCCCTCGAAATACCCCCCCCCAAATTGAGTGTAAAGAGAACGTACATGACAAATACGGCAGTTTATGTTCTGCGTAGTGCAGAACACACGTTAAAACAATGTCGGAATCACGTTAGAACAGTGTTTATATCATCTACGTACTAATATTAGTCTACAGAACCTTATAAATGGCTGTTTTTGTTGCATTTTTCGACGTCTGCGTACGTTTCAGACGACAATTTCGTACTTGGTTTTCAAAAATTTTCTTGTGAAATAATAACCCCCCCCCTCGAAATACCCCCCCCCCTCGTTTGACCCCCCCCCCTCTCGGGACCACTATGAAACAATCACCCCCCGGGGGGTATTTCGAGGAAATACGGTATATACTTATGTAGGTCCATAGACTCTTACAAATAGTGCTTTTTGTTGCAATTTTCGACAACATTTTTGTACTGGGAGTTCATAAAATGTCTGGATATTGAAAAAATCGGAAAATTGTTCAAATGTGTGTGGGGCCTATTCTAGATGATGTTTCCTTTCTAAACTCAATTTTCTTGAAATGCTGGATGGAATTATCCGCTTTGAGAAGTCAACGCCTCATACTATTTAACCGCGTATTCAATGTGATGCATTTTTGCATTTTTTGGGTGCAATGCATTTGAATATATTTTGTAATCTAGGTAGATAGTTCAAAACTTTTTTAGAATTCTTTTTAATAGGAAAAAAATGTTCACCATTGTTTTCTCTGTGACTAGGAGCAAATCATATAGATTTGAACATTTTGGCTTATTCGAATTTCTGTTTGTCATTGTTAATCCGATCTCATCACCACAAATCCGCATCAAAACAATGGGGCTCGTAAAGCACTAACAGCTACGTATACTACATATTTTTATTTACCTTTTTATCAACATTGTGGCCACACAAGCTAGTTTTCAACGTCAATTTTGAAAACTCGTAAATCAGCATTGAACGTATTTGAGTGTTCTGGAATGAGTCATTTTTCAGGGGTTTTGTAGATTTGGACCCCACGGGGGTTCAAATACCATATTATTTACCTCGAATTAAATCCCCTGGAATGAAGTACATCATGTATGCAATGTACGTGATGTATTAATTGCGACCCAAGGGTCATCGCAACTACACATTAGGACTATTTAGTGTAGCGATGCACAATACATCCTTATATATCCTGTTTGAATGCATTTATTACCTGTATTGGGTACGAAAATGCCTACTCTTTAGTACAATACTTACGAAAATTTCTGACGAAATAATAAAACCCCCCTCGAAAAAAAACCCCTCGAATTAACCCCCCCCCCTCAAATTTTGCTGGCGAAATAATAAACCCCCATGGGGGTATTTCGAAGTAATACGGTAGATAGTAAATCGCTCCTCCGGAGGGATAGATAGCTGAAAAAATGGGGGGGGGGTTCGCGGGGGTTCAAAAAATAGGCTTTTCCGAGGTATAGAAGGAAGAAAAGGGAAAAATCGCTCAAAGTAGGAGAAAAATCAGCTAAAAATGCGTATAGAAGTACATATAGTACAAAAAAAGAGCCGAAAATAGGCAATACGGAACATGAATTAGAGTTTTGAAGGTGAAAAAATATAAAAAAGGTATGAAAATTAGCGATTTTGAGTGAAAATTGGGGCAAAATTTGTTGTAAATCGCTCCAGATAGATATATAGCTGGCCGATTTTGGGGGGGGGGGGTTGAGGGGATAGTAGCCTAAAATTTTGCCTTCAGGATAGATAGATAGCTGAGCAGGCCTCCGGGATAGATAGATAGCTGGCGGATTTGGGGGGTAACCCCCCCCCCCCCCCCCCAACCCCCCCTACTAAAGCCCTGTCATTTTTATCTCTGGGAACTGCAGATGAGGGGCACCTCATTCTAGAAAACTCAAATGTGTTCAATGCTGATTTACGAGTTTTCAAAATTGCCGTTGAAAACTAGCTAGTGTGGCCACATTTGTTCCAATTTTGGACACACACCGATGAAATACCATTCATTCCATAGCCCAGATTTAATAAGAATGAAAGGTGCCCAGCCCGACCCTGTAAAATGTCAAATGTCATGCAGAGTGTCAAAAGTCGTGGAAATTGCCCTGCAAAATGGCAAACGTACGTGTACCATTTTGCAGGGCATCTTCCATGACTTTTGACACTTTGCATGACATTTGACATTTTATAGGAGCCTGTAGCTGTACGCACAGAAACTCGGCACGCACAGAAGCCCGTTACGCACAAAGTTAACTCGGTGCGCACAGAAACTCGGCCCGCACATAGCTGATGCCATGTGCGTGCCGAGTTTCTGTGCATACCGAGTTTCTGTGCGTACAAAGTTTGTGTGATTTTTCACATTCTCTTCTATTCTATTCCCTATGTAGCAGTATTTGACACCCGAAATTTGCCAACCGTTACATCTGTTTTCTACATATTTGACTTTCGCGATTGCGAATGTAAAATATGTAGAAAACAGCTGTAACAGTTGATGAAATTTCAGGTGTCAACTACTTCAACACACATGAAAATCCTGAACTCAGATGGCCGACTTGTCCGACAGGGCCCAGTTGTGTGCGTAACGGGCGTCTGTGCGTGGCGGGTTTTGATTCTGTGCGTAACGGGCGCGTGTGCGTAACGGGTTTCTGTGCGTAATGAGCCTGGCCCATTTTATAGGGCTTTTTACAGGGTCTGGGAGTGCCCCCTGCGGCCTGGGCCCATGTTTTTTATTGTTTATAAATGCGTGTCAGTTCATAATCACACGTTGTGTGCGAGCGTATACTCGGCGTACGTGATACTCTGCCCTCGCACTGATTTATGTCTCGTGTTGGAAGCGTGCCAATGATTATTAAATCATGCGATTTCCGTAAAAATATGAAAAAAATGCATCGATGTGAATATGTTAATGAATAACATTATAACAACAATCAATTTTGTCATCTTTTGATGAAACTCGGACGCGTTAACCATCATTGGCACACTTCCAGCCGGAACCACGCGTGCAGGGTGTAAAGTAACCGGAGTATATGTATTCACACTAATCCATATTTACCAAAACATGGTGCACTATTTCTGTCTGAATTATCTGAAAAAATATAGGTATTATAACTGAATGTCTCTGAAAAAAATGTCGAGAAAATATAATAAAATTGGAGAAAGTCATATAAAAATGATGATGCAGTATTTTTTATTCTTCATTCTCTTAAATAAAATATGATTTAATCTCTATGGAAAAATCTGAGAAATATTTTCTCGATATTTTTTATATTATTATTTTTATGTATTTTATATCTCCTAAACAGGTACTTTCAATGCTTATTGTGATGTAAAATCATCTAAAACTCATCAAATTTTATCAGCCCATAAAGCTCCAATACACATAGATCAATGAATGAATCAAGCCGGAGCTAAATCGGTCACTAGTTGACTAGTTCCATTGGCCCTACACACACTAGTTTTCACCGTGACCGATGTGAAAACTGAAATGGCGACACGGCGACATCCAGCCTACTCTTTTTCTATGCTATACGTGTTTTAGTTAAAAAAATTGAGAATTTTAACTTTCATTAATTTACATTCAATTAATATTAAATTAAATCATTCAACCGTGTTCATTAATTTGCATTTGAAAAAATTTCAGTTTTCACACGAAGTCACGGTGAAAACTAGTGTGTGTAGGCACATTGAAGCAGAGAATAATTTAGATAAAACAAAACCCAAAAAGCGTGCCTTATCCAATTTGTCCAATCCGGTCACTATGTATTTTTTTAGCTATTGATGAAATGAACAATCTGTGTTGGAATCATATCAGTTTTTTTTGTGGAACATGCCGTTTTTGTATCTACCTATCTTTACTTTGTGCTTTATTTTCTATGCCGCGACCGCGAGCTAACCTAAATAGGAATGGTAGAAAAACGTTTTTAATGGCCCCGTTTTTAAAAATACAGTTTTAAAATAAACAATGTTTTTGTTTTAAAATTACCCAAAATTAGGCTGTAGGTGATGATCACTTTGACACGGCGGGACCATAGCTGAAATCGGGGGTAGCAGTAGGGTTCAAACGATATGACTTTTCGATATCGATATTCGATATTTTTTCAACATTATCGATATTCGATATTTTTTCAACATTTTCGATATCGATATTCGATATTTGACATTTTTTTCTGAAACTCGGTATTCTATATCGATACGATATGGAACCTCGATATCGATATTCGATATTTGATATTGAAAAATGGTCGATATTTGATATTCGATATTTCGATATTTTCGATATTCGATTTTGCGATATGCTTTTGGTATAGCAAGGCATATTTCAAGTGGCATATTGTATTTTCATGTGGTTGCACACATGTTTAATCATCTCATTACTGAAATGTGAATGGTACAAGTGATTTTAACAAGCTTTACATCACTCAATGGTAGAAAATAGAAGAAAAACATGATGAATCAAAGTGTATCAGACAAATAACAATTGGTAGATATTACAGTTCATCCTTATAACCTAATTGCTTAAGGGCATGTTGCAAAAAAAAGTATATCAGCATTTTCTGGCTTCAAATTTAGCACTCCAACAACAATGACATTATAAATACTGTACTTTTACTCATCAAATACATACAATACTATAAGCACATCAGATCAACCATAAACATCTCAAAATGAAAATGAAAACTACATTTGGGGACACAATACAGGTTCGATATATCGAAAAAATGGTCGATATTCGATATCGATATTCGATATTTTTTTAAAATTTTCGATATTGATATTCGATATTCAATATTAAAAAATGGTCGATATCCGATATTCGATATTCAATACGATATATCGTTTGAACCCTAGGTAGCAGTTTGGGGGAGGATCTCTTTCCAATCAAAAGTTATAGCGCTTCAAATTTTTTCCTCCGATCCACATAAATCACCACATGAAGAATGATGCATTCAGGTTCAAAACACCATTTATCCATTATCTTGACCATTTCTCAACCGATCTTCACCAATGTACATTTCAAATTATCATAATAACATGGAGATATCGTTTTTATTCACAGTTCGTTTGTTTGCATTCTCATTATGATAATTTCATTCAATAGTTCTCATTATTTGTCTGTATGGCAAATCTAATAAAATACACAGATAATCTGTGAATAAAAATGAAATCTTCATGTTATTCTAATAATTGTAAGTGATGGTTGGTGAAAATCAGCTGAGAAATGGTTGAGATATGGAATTTCGAATTCACATGCATTGTTCTTCATGTGGTTATTTATGTGAATGTTGGGGGAAGGGGGGTTAGACCCGCTATAACTTTTGATTGGAAAGAGATATTGAACTCATTTGTGTTTTATACAAATTCTCGTTGTCTAAAGAATATGATAGCATGTTCAGAAAAATGTATTTTTCGTGTTGAAAAACCTGGTTAAATCAGCATACAGAATTTAGAAAATCACTAAAACAACTACAAAAATGTAATCTGCAGGTTGCCCTGATCATTTTTAGTGTTAAACGATCCAAATCGGCTCAGAAATAGTCGAGTTATTGATGTGCAAGTTTACATGTTCTGGGCGACACCCAAAAATTTCGCACATGAACACCTTTTTATAGACCCCCCCCCTGTCTCAAGTCAGGGGGGTCATAGAAATATTT
The DNA here is from genome assembly GCA_964036195.1 of Sphaerolaimus hirsutus. Classification (NCBI taxonomy): domain Eukaryota; kingdom Metazoa; phylum Nematoda; class Chromadorea; order Monhysterida; family Sphaerolaimidae; genus Sphaerolaimus; species Sphaerolaimus hirsutus. Next base: position 26,341,782 of record OZ038454.1, on the reverse strand, counting down.
TCCCGGACTTGTGATTAGCCCTGACCTGAAACCATTTTACATCCAAATATGAACATTTTCAACCAAGCCGTTCCCGAGTTATAAACAAGTGGATGGGGGCCAACCTCACCCCCCCCCCAAATGCTACCCCAAAAATCCCCTATGCTACTAATCCCCTTAATGGCGACATACACCGCTTACTGTACACAAGATGGCGAGCGCCGCTGACACACAATAAGTGCCGCTCGCCGCGTATCTTGCGTTTTTTACAGACGCACTGTCTGCATCCAGACTGTTTGACACTCCTGGATTTTCATGGAAGAAAAATCGTTCATTTTACACAATATTTACAGTAAACTGTACACTTTTGTAAGTTTTACAATCTTACAGTACCATACCATACTGTACAATGTGGCAAAATTTCGTGTCTAGTGTGAACTTATGACATCCCTTGAGTTGCATACTAAAATACATGTAAAATCGATTTTTTGTTAGACACTTAAAAAGTTGGTTTAGGATGCCCTCTAGGGGATAGGTTAAGGTATAAAGTTGTGTAAAAGACCTTACCCCAAAAATGCCCTGCTAAAGAATTTTGATGGGGGTCAATGTGATGATGTCACCTATGACATCATTGTGGTACAAATCTCTACTGCTATGATGTCAGAGGTGATGTCATCACATTGACCCCCATTAAAATTCTTTAGCAGGGCATTTTTGCACTAAGGTCTTTTACACAACTTTATACCTTAAACTGTCCCCAAGAGGACATCCTAAACCAACTTTTAAAGTGTCTGACAAAAAATCGATTTTAAGTGTATTTTAAGTATGCAACTCAAGGGAGGTCAGAAATTCTGTTGATCAGCACTGAACAGGAAATTTCGCTGCATTCTACAGCATGGTAAGGTACTGCACAATCGTAAAACATACAAAAAACTCTACTGTAAACATCATCATAACAGTATGATTTTTAAATTTGACGTTATCATATCTACTGTAAATTCAAATACCCATCCATCAATTGTGCAGGTGGGAACCATTCAGTGACGCTGGATGTGGTCACTTCAGGGCGCGTCAAGAACGGCAGATTAACTCTAGTTGCAGATTTAACTCAAGTGTCACTTGACTCTTTCTGAAAAATGTTTTGGGGTGCCGACCCGGATGCGGACAGTGCGTCTGTAAAAAAAACACAAGATACGCGGCGAGCGGCACTTATTGTGTGTCAGCGGCGCTCGCCATCCTGTGTACATTAAGCGGTGGATGTCGCCGTTAATCATCCAAAGTTTTAGACTCATCCTGTTTGTGTATCTGGAGTTACGGCACCAAAGTGGTGAAGAACCAGTGGGTGCCGGACTTGATCCGGACAGCGAAAACTGCACAATTTTTTTTGCATATACGGCGACCCACACTAAAACGGGACGCCGTCGCATCTGCGTTGGTATATAGTAGGGGGGGGGGGGGAATGTCGGCTATATTCCCCCCAAATTTCAGCTCTTAACTCCCCCCATAGCGTGAGTTGTAGCGTCAGAAGTTCGTTCAAAAAGTGACTGCCGGACTTGATCCGAACGCAGTTTAAAAGCACCAGGAAAAATTGCGCCACGGCGCAATGCGCCAAAGGGCGCCAGAAACAATGGCGCCGGGCGCCAACAATAAAACTCACTATTTTAGCATGTAAATATATAATCACAGAAGTATTTATAGTGGAGCAAAGTGTTATAAAATGTGGTAGAATAATGGTAGTGGTAACATAATGGAACCCGTTAAGTCAAATTAAAATGTTAAATAAAAGTAATTATATTTATCTAACCGGAACAAAATTCCATGTCATTAACTTCATCAAGTCTAATTATGCACGCACGCATGTACATTGTTTTGTGGACTTGCATGTTTGATTACGGCGAACAGCGCCCTTCTGTTCCGTATGGTACCGTATTTCCTCCAAATACCCCCAGGGGGGTTATTTTTTCAGAGTGGAAATTTTGAGGGGGTATGTTTTCGCCAGAAATTTTCGTGAAGTGCTGTAGTAAAGAACACGCATTTACATACCAAAAACAGGTAATGAATACAACTAAACACTATGTAAAAATGCCACTAAACAGGGGGCAGTGCCAAGCCATGAAAAGTGTAAAGTTAAGTGTCAAATGTAAAGTCAAACGCAAAGTAAAGTGTTAATAAAAATAAAAAAAGATTTTATTTCTGAACTTTGCATGACAATTGACAGTTTACTTTGCATTTGACTTTACATTTGACAGTTTACTTTGCATTTGACTTTACATTTGGCACTTTACTTTGTATTTGACTTTAAATTTGACACTTTACTTTACACTTTACAGGGTTTGGGACTGCCACTAGGACGTACATTGCTACACAGCCTAGTTTTTGTGTAGTTGTGATCAGAGTTGGCGAAATCTCAGAAATAAATAAAAATAAAATACAATTTTTATACAATTTTACTACAATTTTAGTAAAAAGAATTTTACAAAAACCAATCCTGGTCACAAACTAAAATAAAAAATAAAAATAAAATGGAAAATTGAAGAATAAAATTAAAATAAAATGGAAAATTGAAGAATAAAATTAAAATAAAATACGATTTTTATACAATGAATTTTTATAAAACCAACCCTGGTTGTGATGCAAATCGGCCCAATAAGTACATCGTGTACATGGCACACATGAAGTACATGGTCGGGCTGAAAAGTCCCCGGGCAGTGCTCGCCATTCGCGCTAAGCGTAAGCTACGGTTATAAAATTTTAACACGTTAATATATCAGGTGTTTTGAGTTTTCACCCAAAATTTCACCCCTCTAGCTCCGCCCACTGCGGAACTGTGGGGGTTACAATTTCGATCATTTTGTACTGATGTACAAATGGTGCTCCAGCTCAACGCTGCTTTAAGTTGTGATCATGAAACTTTGGCTAGTGTAAGCCACCAGTGTTGGCAATGTGCCAGCACTAACCAACAATAGCTATGATGTCATAAGCCTAGTCCATATTGCCATTACTGTCACTACTCTCACTACCAAATTCATCATTCTGCCTCTACGGTTTGTCAATACAGGTTAATACAGGAGGCGTTTTTCATGCACACTGCTGTTGAACACAGGTAATGTGTCCACTACAGATAAGTAATGAAACACAAATGAAATTTAATTGACATAATAATTTACTGCACATTTCAAAACCACATTAAAATCACTGCAATACAACATGATCTCAGATGATCACCAAAAACATCCATCACAATTCCCACGTTTCTTGCACATCACCCTGATCTGCATATTAATTTTACCTTAATAGCAATGATGTTGATAAAAGTGTTGAATATTATCAGCACATTACCAACACTGGTGGCTTACACTAGCCAAAGTTTCATGATCACAACTTAAAGCAGCGTTGAGCTAGAGCACCATTTGTACATCAGTACAAAATGACCGAAATTGTAACCCCCACAGTTCCGCAGTGGGTGGAGCTAGAGGGGTGAAATTTTGGGTGAAAACTCAAAACACCTGATATATTAACGTGTTAAAATTTTATAACCGTATCTTACCCCTAGCGCGAATGGCGAGCACTGCCCGGGGGCTTTTCAGCCCGACCATGTACATTATTCCAGATGGGGGGTATTTACAGGGGTGGGGTATTTTCCCCAGTTCGAAAACACGGAGGTATTTTGAAAGGTTAATTCAAGATGGGGGTATTTCGAGGAAATACGGTATTTGTTTTTTCATTGAAAGTCACACGGCTGATGCTGTCGCACTGATGTTTGACTCTGTTTGGTTGTTTGATTAATTGATGAAGTATGAACAACGATGGGTAATTTTTCTTTCAAAAAATACTTTCTGTGTTTGAGTTGTTTTAAATTGAATATCTGTTGTTGCCATCTTGGCAATAAAAATGATTTTGATCAATGTATTTACTTTTTTAAATAACTTATACTTATTTAATAATAATCCTAATTTAATAATAATTTAAGTTATTTAACTGCATGTGGGTAGTATTCAAACATTATCAGATCTAAGGAAACTAATCATAAATACACAGTAGCTTAAATGTTTTTCTAAAAGTTAGTCGACACATGTAGGCAGGTGATGACACACATGTTTTGATAAGAATCTGTTTTGCAGAAAGTGTCGCTGTCTGGAGGTGTGATTCAATATCTATGTGGGCAAATTGTTTTGTTAATGTATTGTTCATTTGGGCCAATGTCGGCTTTTCGATTAAAATTGAATAAGATTTGGATTTTCTAATCTGTGCTCACATTGTAGCTTTGATAGATCATGTTGTCTGCAGACATGTTTTTGTCTGCAGTTCGATGCTTAAAAGTAGATTTTTTGTACCATTTCAATCACTCTGAAATACTCTGAAATACTCTGAAATACTCTGAAACATTTGGATATTACTTGAAAACTTTCCTTGAACCATTGCTGAAACAAGTAAAAATAAAGGAAAAAATATAAATCTCTGGACTTGGACTTCTGAAGTGAACAAATAGAGCCAACCACACCTGCATCCATCCAACAAGAGAGAACAACTTCCATCACAACACAACCCACTACAACAGAGAACAGCTCTGCACCTGGCTACTACAGATAGGGGAGAAAACAACCCACCACTGACCACACAAGAGTACAACTCCCACCACAAGAGAGCCACTCTCACAACATCTGTGTTTTGAGTTTTTTTGCGTCAAAAACGTTGAGTAACTCTGTTTTTATTTCTGTGTTTTTGGTGAAAACTCTAGTTTTTTCATTAAATGCGAATTTTTACCCAAACACAGCGTTTCAATAAAAAACAGTGGTTTTCTCACTACAGATTTGTTTATGCATGTTCAGGGACACTGTAAAATGTGCTGAAAAATGTAAACAGTCATGTAAAATGTCAATCAATTTAAACTTGGCATTTGGCATTTTTAATGACATTTTGCTTTACTGGTGACAGTCCCAAGCCCTGTAAAGTATAAAGTAAAGTGTCAAATGTTAAGTCAAATGCAAAGTAAACTGTCAATTGACATGCAATGTCTCAGTAATAAAATGTTTGCTTTTTTTGATTGACACTTTACTTTACATTTAAATTTACATTTGACACTTTACTTAACACTTTACAGGGCTTGGGACTGCCCCTGGTTTGCATTAGACTAACTTGGCTTTTGACACATAAGTTGTAAATAGTACATTTTATGAGTGAGCAAGTGATGCTTTGGCGTTAGCTCTCAGCTCTGTGTAGTGAGCTGGTTGGTGGATGCAAGTGTCTTTGTCAACCAGTCAGTGTCAATCGCATCGCAACTCCAATCATTGTCAGAATGGCCAGGGGGCAGTCCCAAGCCCTGTAAAGTGTAAAGTAAAGTGTCAAATGTATAGTCAAATGCAAAGTAAACTGTCAATTGTCATGCAAAGTTCAGTAATAAAATCTTCCTTTTTTGTTTTGGTTGACAGTTTACTTTGTATTTGACTTTACATTTGACACTTTACTAAATCAGTCACATTCAGTCAAATGCAAAGGCACTTTACTTAACACTTTACAGGGCTTGGGACTGCCCCCAGGTGTCATGGATGCAAATTGTATTTTGTTACTTTTTGACGAAAAGTGGACCCTTTGTTTGCATCTGTTGATTGCACTATCCTCATTTTGTTCTGTTGAACATCACAGTGCTGTATTCCGCAAATCCAATGAAAAAATTCAAAAAAAAGTTTTCCATGTTGCCGTGTTTTCCAATAAGAAACTCATTTGAGTTTGAGTTTTTCAAAAAAGACAGAATTTTCGTGTTTCTGTGTAAAACAAAAACACAGAAACTCAATGAGTTTCTGTGTTTTTTCCATCTTTGAGTATGAATGCGCTCGCTAGAAAAGTAAAAGTGAAGTTGAATTCAATGGCAAATCTGTAGACACATTCATCCTATCTTTCAGGGAAAATCGTTGAATGAATGGAAACTGTCCTCGTGCAAATTTTCTATTATGTTGATTATATTTCGTGGTTTTACCTTGTGGATATATTTAATACTGCATTATTATTTTCCTTGGTTTTGTCACAGATAATTGCATTTTTTTAAGAAATGCTAACGTTGAAAAAGTCCTAATGAAATCGAATTAACTCGATAAGTTTGCATATTGCAAAAACTTTTGTTAAGTGGAGAGACCCGTGGTTTTCAATTTTTTTCCGTATGGAGGAAGCTCCAGAACTTCTCACATGAATTCCCTCATTTTAGATCGTAAATCCAAACTTGTTTCAAGCTATGTGGAAATTTTTCTTTCCAACAGAACCGCCATCCATTGCAGTTATTCAATTTCTAATTTAGATTCGGAACGAAACCCGCCCCGACCCGAACCGGAACACAAAACAGTAGCCCAAAACGAAAATGTTTTCGAATTTTCGAATTCCCCCCCCCTGTAAGATGAGTGGGGAAAAATAATTCCACCTAAAAGGCATACGATTTCTTATGTCCAATTTGAACAAACATTGGATGCCATTGTGTTAATTGTGTCAACTCAGTAGTGATGTGAAAAGCGCCAAAACTTTGACCAGAGCGCAACGCCATGGCGCTTTTTCAACCCCTAGCGCGAAGCGCCAATGGCGCCAGAGCAAAATGGCGCCAAGCGCCAGAAGCGCCATGGCGCTTTTTGCTCTGACGCTAGCGCCAAGCGCCAGGACCAGGCACTTTGTTCCTGGCTCCGGTCAAAAATAGCGCCAAATACCAAAAGCGCGATGTCGCTTTTCATACACATGGCGCCACAGCAAAATGGCGCCAAGCGCCATGGCTCTTTTAACTTTGGCGCTAGCGTCAGCCGCCAGCGCCATAGCGCTTTTACATCACTGAAACTCAGATATCGGCTTCACGTGTGGCACACTGATTACGGATTAAATATTACCTAACGTGCATTGGTAGAGCGCTCTGCGACACACGAAGCTGAAATCTGGGTTCTAGTGATGTAAAAAGCGCCATGGCGCTTTTGCATCAGTGACGCCAAGCGCCAAAAGCGTCATGGTGCTTTTCTGGACATGAGCGCAAAGCGCCAATGGCGCCAGGAGGCTATGGCGCCAGCGCCAAAAAAATTATGTTAATTACGCGGACACGGGGGTGATTGTTTCAGAGTGAGAATTTTGAAGGGGGTATTTCGAGGGGGGTATTATTTCGCCAGAAATTTATTGAAATTCCATAATTACCATTTCGCCATTTACCGTAAATCCTCGAATAAGTCCTCCCCCTCGAATAACTCCCCCCCTCGAATAAGTCCCCCCTGTTACATGACTGAGGAAAAAATAACTCCCCCCCTCGATTAACTCCCCCTTTTACTTTATGGGTGGGAGGAACGACGTACATGCATAAACACGTTGTAAATGTATGTGTACATTAAAAAGAATGTAATCTTTTGCAGCCGATGCAGCCGCATTGAGTATATTGCATTTAATATGGATTTATGAACGAATTTCACCCCAATCATACAATTTATTGATGATGCATTTTAGACAATATTCTGAAGAAAAAATAACTCCTCCCCTCGAAAAACTCCCCCCCCCCTCGAATAAGTCCCCCTCAAAAAATTCTGACGAAAAAATAACTCCCCTGGGGACTTATTCGAGGATTTACGGTACTTAAAAAAAACGTTTTTTATTTAAAACATCGAGTTAAAAAAAAACTTTTTTTCCAACCCTAGGTAAATATAACCATCTGATGATTCTCAGGTTGCCTTCATTTTTTTGTGGCAGAATCCGCAATTTTATTGTTGAAAAACTATCGCTGAACCGATCAAATGAAAAGAAATTTCCATCGCTAATGCTCATTTTATTATTCAATTTATTTGCTTTATCTTTTTGCTGTCATCGGTTCAAAACGGATCTGATATGGGTGTGCAAAATAGCATCATGCACACTTCATTGGACTGTCTCATAAGAATAACAAGTGTATACCTAGTAACATATAGATAAAGTAGGTATTGTTAGTTATGTATAGTGAAAGCCACCGAATTATACGCAATTCGCTGTCAGTTATCGCAGTGCAATCGTTCATTCTCTGGCGCTTTTTTGGCGCTTCTGAAATAGCTAGCGCCAAGCGCCGATGGCGCCACCGGAAAATAGCGCCAAGCGCCATGGCGCTTTTCGGAAGCACGGCGCCAAGCGCCAATGGCGCCAGAGCATCTTAGCGCCAAAAGCGCCATGGTGCTTTTTGCTTTGGCGCTAGCGCCAGGCGCCAGCGCCATGGCGCTTTTACATCACTACTGGGTTCACAGAGACTAGCTGACACACATGTGTCAACTATTGTGTGGGCTGCCAATAGAACATGTTTTGTGAAATGAGTTGATATAAACATGCTTGAAAATTTTCATGAAATAATACTTCATCCCCTTGAATAATTTCCCCCTTTCGCAGTTCCCCACTCACAAAAAGTCTGTCAAAAAAATAATTCTCCAGGGGAAATATTCAAGGAAATGTGGTATACATGGTACTTGAACATTTTATGGGACAATGCAGTGATCATGCCTACCGGATTTACAGTTTTTCCTCGAAATACCCCCAGGGGGGGGGGGGTTTATATTTCAAAGTGAACATTTTGAGGGGGGTATTTCGAGGGGGGCTTATTTGAGGAAGGATTTTATTGTTTCCCCAGAAATCTTCGAGATGGGCCATGGTACAGATGGGCTTTTACATACCATAAACGTGCTGAAACGTGTGTTTTTAGACATATCAACGTAGATAGTGACACTAACTAGACTTATGTATAGCTGCGATGCATATTGGCATCAATTAGTACATACCGTACCTTGCATACATGACGTACCTTTTTCCAGACAAGGGTATTTCGAGGGGGATTTTTTTCCTCAGCTCTAAAAGAACTGTGGGTATTTCGAGGGGAGGGGGTAATTCAAGGGGGTATCTCGAGGAAACACTGTAAATTGACTGCCACTGTCACAATGTCGTGAAAAATAACAGCGCCCTTGGTACAAAACAAGCCAATACGGTAGGTTAGGGAAGATTTCTATGCCGTGCGTACTGTCGGCGGACTAAATTACATAAAAATTCTACATACCGTATTTGCTTAAATAGTTCCCCCCCGTTGAATAATCCCCCCCCTCGAATAATCCCCCCCCTGTAAGACGAGTGAGGAAACAATAATTCCCCCCTCGAATAATCCCCCCTTTAAAGATTTGATTAATTTGTTATACCTAATTTTAACAAAAATGGCACGTTATTGTGTTTATAAGGCATATTTCGTGAAATGAGTTGATGGAAACATGCTTGAAAATTTTGACTAAAAAATAATTCCCCCCCCCCCTTGAATAAATCCCCCCTCAAAAATGTCTGACGAAATAATAATCCCCCAGGGGGATTATTCAAGCAAATACGGTACATAAAAACCTAGTTTCGTAACATTTTCTACCTATAAGGTATTTTTGTGTGGCGATGACGTAAACCTACATAGGTATTTACCTATTTTTCTCGGGACAGTGCTTTTCATTCTACTGTTTGTCTTATCCATTCAAATATTTCAAATGGCAGGAAATAATTGCACAAGCAATTAGACACGCGCGTGTGCACTCCTTAACAGAGTTGATATTGGGTATTTATGTTTACTCTAACATATGCGTGACACGGCGTACTGAGTAAATACCCATGGGTACAATACTTCAATTGTACCAGTACCTATCTGTACTCGTATTTTTTGATAATTACTGGGTACTTTTGAGTATTTCAGAAAATTCAATTGAAGCGTGCAGAAGGCAAAGATAGTGACGACTTCTGCCTGCATCCATATGTACTTCATATGTACTGTATTTCCTCGAATTACCCCCCGGGGGGGGGTTATTTCAGAGTGGAAATATTGAGGGCCGGGGGGGGGGGGTTAAACAAGGGGGCAGCGGTATTTTGAGGGGGGTTATTGTTTCGCCAGAAATTTTTTGAAATCTCAGCACTAATTTGTTGTTTTTAACGTACACAGACGTCAAAAAATGGAACAAAAACCACCATTTATAGACACTATAGACTTATATATTTATGTACGTCCGTAGACGGTATTAACCCTGTTCTAACGTAACACAATCATTGTTTTTAACGTCTATTCTGCGTTTCCCGGAACACAAACCGCATTGTGTTCTCTTTACACATACGGTAAATTTGGGGGGGGGTAGTTCGAGGGTGGGGGTGTATTTCGAGGAAAAACGGTAATTACTTATTTCTTTGAATCCGATCTTGCGAAAAATGAGTTACGGGCCTCTTTCTAAAAATGGTGGAGCCTGCAGAAGTTGAAGTTGGAACTTGTAGTGATGACTGATGAGTATGATTGGAGACAACTAGCTCCATGGACATCGCCATTGAGCCGCGTGGGCAAAGCAATTTTGGCAAATGCTTCAGTTTCCGCGAGTTCGCTTTTTGCATTTACCCCGAAAAAATAGATTTTATACTACCGTGATAGAAAAATACTCAATTTACTTAAAAATACTCAAACATACTTGAAGAATATTTTTATACAATTTTACCCAAGTACTGGGTAAAAAAGTTCTTTACCCGGATACTTTTTGAGCATGGGTAATAATGAAAGTATTTACCGGTACGGGTACTTTTGAAAAAGTTCAGTACTTATCACAACTCTGCCATGCTAGCCTTTGAAAATTTATTTAAATAAGATAGCATTCCAAACATTTCTGGAGATTTATATTTTTCTGTATATGGTATAAAAATTTAAGCATAATATTTTTTATATTCTCAACAGGTTTTTCTGGTGAGATTTTATTATACTTACATTATGAGAAGACAATATTTATCGCTCTTTTTTATTATTAGACAGATAAATATAAATATTTATCAATATTTATATTTATCTACCTATTTTTATCATTTTAAAAGAAATAACTCATTCATATTTTATCGGCGTTTTTAGGTAAAATTATGTAGGTATTGTTTTTGAGGGACTTTCTGAGAATATATTTAATTATATTTCCTTTAACCATAACTTTAAAACGCCCATTTTTGGAACCACATCACTATTTTTTCTATGGCAATATAGGTATTTATCCTGAAGCGTGGAACTCCAATTGGAACCTAGCCATTTCACGAACCATCTAATGTCCTATTACAGACGAGAATATTTTCCATAGGTTTTTGCTTTCCTATTCAAAACGCCAATATCAAGGAATGTAATTGAGGCGTCCAATTCTAAAGGTCGACAAATCCAAAATATGAAAATTTTGAGTTAGACCCGGAAACGTCATTAATTCGTTAAACGTAAACATATTTACACAGTACTCGAGTAACCGTATTTACTGAGTAGGTAAACGTAAATACGTTTTAACAACTATGCTAATGAAAATAAAATGTTATATGCGAAAATTTTATAAAAACCCATAAACTTGAAAAGTCGATTTAAGAACCCTTGAAAATGTAAACACATTTTTCTGGGAGTTTGCCATCGGCCCGTAACGTAACCATTCGAACAGCTTGTACCCCAAAATAGCCACTATGAATTGACAGATTGATTGAAATACCCCCCGCCCCCGTCAGGAATGATGTAAATACATCATGTTAGCAACGTAGATACATGACGTATTTATTGCAGCTAGTTTGCATCGCAGTTACACGTAGGTATACTACCGTATAACCTCGAATTACCCCTATGAGGGTTTATTGAGAGTGGGGTTAATTCGAGGGGTGTGTATTACTCAGAGTTGCGAAAGTGTATTTACACTTACCCAAAATACCCGGGTAAATTGGTATTTATATTTACACTTACACTTTCATAATACCCATACACTTTTTTTACACTTTCCCGAGCAAAATAACCGGGTACAGAAAGTGTATTTTTTTCTTTCAGATGGCCCTGTTTTATGCTTTTGAGAAATAGGGTCATGTATTATACAAAAAAACCCTGCACATTGCACACATGCAGTTATGCATTGAATGTAAAAAATATGGCAAATGTACAAACTAGCCTTTGATCTTCAACCTTTGATCAGTACTCATGGTATTCTACAGTTTCATCATACTTTTGTGAAAAGGACAAGATCAATGGAAATTCACCAGCTGGGCACAAAGTCAACTGGCTTTTGCATTGACATTTGCTGCATGTCCAATCTTGTATTTAAACAGTGTGTACCGCATTGCTTAATCAGTAAAATATCAACACTGAAAAAGTGCCATTATTAGGGAACTTCATACCACTACAGTATTTGTTACAGTCTGAAATGTTTCATAAAAGGCAGTAAACAGTGAAATAATTCTCCAGCTCGCTCAGACCTGGGGGTGTATCGAGGGGGGTTATTCAAGGGGGTAGTTTGAGGAAATACGGTAAATAGTTTGTGTAGCGATGTACATTGATATGTCCAAATATATCATATTTGGACACATTTATTACCGGTTTTGGGTACTTAAAAGCATTCTCTTCACTATGAATTTAACGCAAATTTCTGATAAAAAGTAACCCCCTCGAAATACCCCCCTCGTTTAACCGCCCTCAAATCACTATAGCAAAATAACCCCCGTGTGGTATTTCTAAAAAATGCGATAGATAAGCATATAAAGGTACGTTATAAGCCCTGTGCTAACGTAAACATTTATTTCAGTCATTGTTTTCAATGTTCTTTCTGCATTACACAGATCACAAACTTCGCTATACCGTATTACCTCGAAATACCCCCAGGGGGTTTATTATTTCGCCAGCAAAATTTGAGGGGGATAATTCGAGGGGGGGTTTATTCGAGGGGGGGTCTATTATTTCGCCAGAAATTTTCAGAAATTGCGCATACTCAGACGTAGAAAAATCAAGCAATTACATAGATGTATATGTGTTTTTAGGCATATATAACTGTATATACACATAAACCCTTCCCTAACATCACTCAATCATCAGTTTGAAAGTGTGTTCTGACTTGTACAGATCACAAACTGCGGTATTTGTCATGTACGTTCACGATACACTCAATTTTAGGGGGGGGTATTTCGAGGGGGGGGGGGTTTATTATTTCCTCAGCCGAAATTTAGGGGGGGTATTTCGAGGGGGGGGGTTAATTCAAGGGGGGGATAATTCGAGGTAATACGGTATTTCATTGCGGTACATTCTCTTTACGCAAATTTTGGCTAGGTGTATTTCTAAGGGAGTTAATTCAAGGGGATATAATTCCAAGAAATATGGTAAATAGGTGTATTTTCTACATTTGCGAACCGGATTTCTAATCAAACTTAAACATTTCAGTCTTGGTAGTTTTACTTTATGTGACATTTTGTTTGACTATAGATCAAAATTATGTTGTCTAATCATGATTGATTTTTTTAGGATGTAAAGTCAGGTGCCCGGTATGCCAGATAAATATAGCATAACATGTAAAGTTTTTATCTGTACCGCTGAAACTATCCCTTTTATTTGGCAGTGCGCCAAGTTTTTTTCTGCCAGGCAGTTAAAATACTGTAGTGAGTGAGAGCGTTCTAAATACAAATCTCTAGGAGGTTTTTATTTAAAAATTTAATTTTTATATCCAGATTTTTCTTCTGCGATGTTTCAGAGAGATATTTAATTATACTCCAGCCACATTACACCTTACAATGAAATCTACCATATCCCATCTGAATAAAAGAACAAACATTTTAAAAAAAATTCATCATATTTACCTAATTACTTGTACTTTTAAAATTTCAAAAATGTATTTTGCGATTTTTTTGCTTTTTTCGACCCCCCATATCTCAAAATTGAATTTCGCACCCCCCACATATTATATATTTTTTTGAAGCGCATTTTTATGGGGACCCCAAAAATGGTCTTAACTCAAATTTGAAAAATTTGTAGATCGGTACTTTTAGAAGCACACCCTTCATTTGCTCGAATAGTTCCCCCCTTGAATAATTCCCCCCTCGAATAATTCTCTCCCTGTAAGACGAGTGCGGGAATAAAAATTCCCCCCTCGAATAATCCCCCCTTAAAGATATTTGACCAATAAGCTGTGCCAAATTTTAACAAAAATGGCAAGTTTTTGTGTTAAAAATGCACATTTCGTGAAATGACTTGATAGAAAAATGCTCAAACATTTTGACGAAAGAACACTTCCCCCATTGAATAATCCCCCCTCGAATAGTTCCCCCCTCAATAAAAGTCTGGCACAATAATAATCCCCCAGGGGGATTATTCAAGCAAATACGGTATCTTTAACTATGGGAGAGAATGAAAAAAATCTCTGTGAATGTCACCTTGAAGATAAATAGTGCTTGGATCCACACAAAAAAAAGAGTAAGCGTTCAGAAAAAATTCACCGGAGTACGTCATATGGATAGAATTTCTGCGACAATTTTCTATACAGCCGTGAAAAAAGACTTAACTCAGGTGCCAAAACTGACAATTACCATATTTATCACCTGTCATCGCAAATGAAATTGAACAACACACTAGCAGCGGACAGTAATTCACTGCTGAAAGTCAACACATGCTCAGGTCAAAAAAATGAATCAACTGCCATGCACAGTTGTTAAAACGTACTTTCATTTACTCGAAAATTATGTGTACTCAAGTATTGAGTACCTAAATTTGTTTATGTTTGCTCCAAAGGAGTAACTATACTCATCTTACCTTTAGGCATATTTTTTTAAAGTAGGCCCAAGTACACAAAACGTATTTCAGACAACTGAAAAGAAAAGTGACTGCAGTGTTATGTATCTGCGCAGGTTCTCAGGTTTTGTGATAAGTATATATTCGGCATATTCGGTCTCAAGTATATGTTTGGGAAGTGTTTTTAATATTAAAAATTTCTAAAAAAACAAGTCAAGATTCCTGCTTTTTAATTTTTTTGTTTTTCAGAGAAAATTTCCGTTTCTCAATTCATGTTTTCCAAAGTAAAAAATTTGCAAAGCTATTCAATTTTTTATAGTTTACTATAAAAAAAAGTTTACTCTTCTTTTACACAGTGGAAAAGTTTCAATTTTTTTCATTTTCTGTAGTCGGGGGTGAGTAAAAAATAGTTTACATTTATTTTTACTTTGAAAATGTTCAGTATTTTTAACAACTCAACTGTGTCATGTAATTTGGCACACCGACCACATGCGCCGTATGGTGATTAGCATTCCAAAAATATTTTTTATATTTTATTTTTTATTTATTTTTTATTTTATTTTTTTCCAAGAAGATAAAAACTCCTACTTTTTCTCCAGGTGAGATTTTTTATATATTTTTTATCAGAAAAAAAATCTCATTTATACCTTCTCCGCGTTCTTTCAGGCAGATTTGGTTAGGTATATGTATTTTGAGAGAGTTTCTGAGATTATATTTAAATATGTCTTCTGAAAATCACCCATTTTTGTAACGCTAATGGCCATTATTTTCACTTGTCCAGAACAATTACAACATTCACCTGTCCGCCTACGAAAGTTTATCGATGTAGCTCAGTTTTACTTTCCAATGTTTCTCCAGTCGACTGAAAATTCAATCTACCATATCCCATATGAATAAAAAATATTATTGGTACATTTCAACACAATACATTGCAAAAAATTGTCACATTACGTTGTGTCAATTTGGTGCAGTTTTTCACGGGTCTTTATTCAGCAAAATATTTGTATAGTGTTTAAATCTGGCCAGTATTCTGTAGCGATTTCTCTCCAGTTAGTTTGCAGTCATGTACACCCCACTAAATACATACTATACTCGGCGGACTTGATACTCTGCCCTCGCACTCATTTATGTCTCACGTTGGATGTGCTGACCGTGGCAAAATGGATGGATAAAGAAATACAGAGAATTGATAATTAGGCTCATATTCGCACATTTACTTATTTGCACTATTTACTTTTCATGCACTATATTTATTTACCACGCAAATTGTATTTCCTATACTTATTATGTATCCATGGAGAATATTCAATTAGGAAAGTAATTTATAAGTTATTGATAAGTTTATGTGGAATATTTGGGTTAAAAGGTCAAATAAGTTGTTATTAGGTGTATTAATATAAAATTAGACTCATTCAACTCGCCGTAATTTTCTGATCATGATTATATATACATTTGCATAGTTTACTTGCAGTTTACAAAAGTCAAATCTTGTAAATATTTACGTACTGCGTAATTATCTAGGCCAGCGTCCTAATGGAGAAATAGTGCCCTGTATGCAACTAGCATTTACTGTACGTGTTTTACGAAGCCCTTCGCGTAGGCATAATTGTTTAACCCTATCCACAACTTATTTTATACTTACTTAATAATTATATACTTTGCTCAAGCTGAATATATTATAGACCCTGCTCAATTAATATACCCATTTACTTCGAATAAGCCCCAATATGCCAATTATGAAATATACGTTTCCAGGAAGTGATTATTATTATATCAAATATACCCTGTTCTATTTATGTCATTAGGAACATTTACACTACTATTTACAGTTTCGAACCCTATTATATTAGTTCCAATGTGCGTCAATGTTTCCTGACAAATTGAAGCAAATTAGTAAATCGGCCGAGTTTGCCGACTTCGCACCTCGTAAGATTAATAGTTTTTCCATTAGCCCAATTTGTACCTGGTATTTCTTTACCATAATTATTTGAATGTATGCACGCGCAGTATAAGGCAACTGTTTCAGCTAGAGGTGTTTATTTGTTGCATTTAGGTCTTATTTGTGCATTTGTATTAGGAAATTACTGTAGCTGGTTTTCTATACGTGATTTCCGTGTCTTAGCTACTTTGAGAGTTTTTACTTCAGTCTGCGGACCCACCCCAAGTGAACAAAATAAGCTAGCGATAGAAACTTCGACTAGGAAGCTCGCAAGGCTTTGCACTTTTGTAACACGCTGTATCTGATCGAAATAAAGTACTTGAAACAATCTCGAAACCCCTTTTCAACACACAACTACGAAATAAACTCAACTTGGCTGTCGACAAGTGGACGTTCGGCAACAACGGGAAATCAACCACTCTAAAGGCCGTTTCTCATTACGGTCTTGAAGCAGCCGGATTCGGTGGTAGAAGACGCTGACTTCGGTGGCTTCAGCACATGGCGCAGCGAGCAGGGTGATTGCATGACATTGTGCTATCACCAAGCCGGAACGAACATTGTGCGGCAGTTGGCAGAACTTCAAAAGTCCTGCTGAACATCAACTGGCCTTGGCTGAGCGTTGGCTGTTGATTTGCAGACAGCATTGTGCCAAAGTCACGGCACTCCTGTCTACATCCTGGGAGCGGTTCTACGCTCACGCGCAGAGGACACTGGAGTTCTGACAAGCCTGTCAGGATTTCAGGCAGCTTTCACCAGTGCTCTGGCAAGGTGCTAGACGCTGGGCGGCACCGGCATTTGACAAGGAGTCAGTGTCGGACGGTGGTCAAACTTTCGCTGGACGCTCCTGGTCATCCGGACGCCAGTGACCGCTCGCACGTCCTTCCTATGCCAAGGGAGGGTGACCTGACGGAGACAGGATCGCCACAAAGCCACGCTAGTCAAAGGGCTGTTTTTTGGGCATTCGCGGAGGTCCCTCGCTCCACTGGGTAAGAGTGGACTCATACCTCGGAAGTGCAAAAGTAGGGGTATCAGTGTACAAAGGGCTGTAGCTGACAGAGGGCTGTAGCTGACAGAGAGTGGATTTGAAAACCAAGTATTAGGATACTTGGTAGCGTGTAGGGGCTTTGCGGAGCTCCCATCAAATATACACGCTGTGCCTGCTCGGTACCATCAGATCAGACAGCACAAAAGTACCAGAAATTCTGCATTGCACAGGCGCAATTGCAGAGCAGTGTACAGAAACACTGCCCGGAATCAGAAAGTGCACCAGAGTGCACAGAAACGTGTCACGGGCGACACGGCAAGCGCAGCACTGCGCACAGCGGCATAGGAGCCGCTCAGGAAAGCAAGTGGCCGGTGTGGTCACAAGGCACACAGGCGTGCCAGAAAGAGCGCCAGAGCGCTCAGAAAGAGTGTGTACGGACCCTCTTTGGGCGCACACTGCTGGGCAAAGAACTTGTTTATTGTCCAGGTGGATTTGACCGGTGTGTTGAAGTCAACGCGTGTAAACAATCACGTCAGGGGCTTTAGGAACACACCTGGTGCCAGTGCAGTAAAGGTCAACGCGTGAGAACACGTCAGGGGCCTGTAGGACTGCATTGGTATTGTGCGTGGCACAACAAATCCGTGGTGCACAGAGCACTACACAGAAAGACGCAGAGAAGCGTCCCAAGCGTCACAGGCGACGCACTATAAAGAGAATCAGTGAAGGAAAAATCATCAGTAAAAATGGTTTCACCAACGGGTCATATCAGAAAGACCCTGGGGCCAGCAAAGCACAGGGTGGAAAGCAGATTGGCAAGAGAATTTGCCAAATATGACCCAGAGTTATTTGCGGGAGCAACAAAGGAAGAAAAGAGAACAGAAATGAGAAGAGTGATTGCATCTGTCAAACAGGAGGGTGCAAAATTGGAAAGTGCAATGAATGCAGTGAAAACTCAATTTGACGCATGGAGGGATATCGTCAAAGACATTGACGAACCCGACCAGATGGAACACGAACAGAAGATATACCAAGACTCATATGAGGAATATGCAAATATGTCAGACTTGGTGACACAGAAAGTGGTAGCCATGAATGTGTACATCGAAGAGTTGCAAGACATGATCCAGCAACAGAGCGGAAATACCATGTATGAAGTCAATACAGCATTCATACAGCAGATGGCTGCACAGATGGCTCTGACAGCTCAGGGAGCTGCTCCAGGGGCCAGTTCAACCAATGCAACCACAACAAAGAGCGTCAAATTACAGAAACTGGAAGTGGAACAGTTTACTGGGGAAATTGTCAAATTTCGATCATGGTGGCAAATGTTCGAATCCCACATTCACAATCGGACAGATTTGGAGGACATTTCCAAGTTTTCATACTTGAGGAGCTTGCTGAAAGGCTCAGCATTTGGCATGATCAGTGGATTGAGTGTGACAGCAGAGAATTATGCACCCGCAATTGCAATGCTCAAGAAGAGATATGACCAGCCAGTTGTGGTCAGAAACACGCTGATGAATAATATTATGAAGCTGCGACAGGCCAGAAATACCTGTCAGGATATGAGAATTTTGTTTGATGCAATTGAAAGGCTGCTCCAGCAGTTGGAGTCACTGGGTGAATCAGTGGAACATCCAATGCTGTTGAGCCAGCTGCAACAGAAAGTGCCACCCGAGGTTCTCAGAGAAATCCAGAAGGAACAGGGAACTGAGGAAGCCTTGACGGTGGAAAAATTCAGAGAGCTGTTTGGCAAGCAGCTAGCGCTCAGTGAGGCTGTCCAGCACGCACAGCAAACTGAGGCACCAGTTCAGCAATTGCGCCAGGGATTCGGGAATAATCCACGCGCACAGCAATTCAATAATCGATTCCAAGGCAATGGGAATCGATTCAGAGGGCCAGAGAACCCAAGGACCAGCACAGGGAGCATGTCTGTGATCCAGAATGGTCAGAGTGCACCACAGGCTGGATTCATGAATCCTGGGAGGCCGTGTGTGTTCTGCAATGACACACAGCAATTACACTTTAATGATAAGTGTCCAAAGTTCAAAACTGCCAGAGAAAGGAGAGTGATTTTGTCAAAAGCAGAGCGATGCCTGAGATGCCTGCAGAAAGGGCATTACATGAATCAATGTCAATTTACAAGAAGTTGCTTCTATTGCAAATCCAATAGGCACCACACGGCAGTGTGCCCAGAGAAATTTGGTGACAATGGCAATGGAAACGCTGGACGGCAAATTCCAGCATTCAAAGCAAATGGTCAACTGAGTGGCCAGCAATCAGCAAACAATGGCAGAAAGTCTGTGCCGACGGCCGGTCGACCAGCACAGAGCCAACAGAGAAAAGCCACAGTGAATTGTGTCACTGTGGAAGAAGCTGGACCAGAAATGGTAGAGATAGAAACCATATCCAGCACGGTGGTTACAGAACCAAACACAAAGCAACAAAATACGTCAGTGAACCTGTCAGTAAACAGGAATATGTCAATGTTGATGACAGCCAGAACCGTGATTGAGGCTTCAGAAATGGATACAGAGATGGAGCCTGAACAGCCACCACTACAGATTCAAGCGTTCCTGGACACAGGATCCCAGGGAACGTACATGTCAGAGAAAGTGGCCAAGAGACTCAATTTGAAGAGTACAGGTGAACACCACATCCAGGTGTACACATTCGGAAATGAAAAGCCGCACTATAGAGTAGTACAGCAAGTGGAATTCAGAATGCGGCTCAGAAATGGCCAGAAAGTTGATATGGTGGCTGATGTGGTCCCGACGTTGACCACAGAACAAGTCAAAGTGCCTGTGTCAGAACAGGACGAAAAGTACCTGCAGAAGTACTTCCCGGATGAGAGTTACTTTGCAGACAGAATTCCCAAGGAAAAAGGGACAGAGTGCAAGTTCAAGCCAGACATTATAGTGGGCTTGAATTATTTCTGGGACTTGATGTCCAGAAACACCAGCACCACCAGACTTCCGTCAGGATTGTATGTCATTCCATCAGAATTGGGATTGCTGATGGGAGGTGGACAGCTGACGAGCAACAGAAATCAATGGACCATGGATAGCGCATATCCGGTGGTGGTCAATACAATTGTGCATCAAATTCAGAGAGAAAAGTGGTACGAGGAAGCACCGTTGTCAATTGCTCCTGTACCAAATGTCAAAGACATGGATAGACTGGATACCATTGGCATAATGGACCAGCCAGACCTCGTCGAGGACGATGAAGCCATCAAGCAATTCAATGAGAGTGTACAGAGAAACCCAGATGGACGGTACTCTGTAAAGTTCATGTACAAACCAAATTTGCATGAACTCCCAGATAACAAAGCAATGGCGTTCAAGAGGTTCAGGTACCTCACCAACAGGCTCAAAAGAGACCCAGAGTTACTGGAGAAAATTCAGGCAATCATGAAAACACAAGAGGAGCAAGGAGTAATTGAAAAGGTTCAAGAGGATATTATGGATGGCAGAAAGTTCCATATATTGCCTCATCAACCAGTGATAACGCCAGAGAAAACTACCACAAAGGTCAGAGAGGTATATGACGCCTCAGCAAAACCGCCAGGCATGCCAAGCTTGAATGAGTGCATGTACCGCGGTCCAGTGATACTACCACAATTGGTAGGGATGCTGATGCGATTCCGGTTGCATGGAATCGCCCTGGTCGCAGATATAGAGAAAGCGTTTCTGCAGATTAGTCTGCAGGACAGTGACAGAGACGTGACAAGATTTCTGTGGTATAAGGATCCCACGAAACCATCCATGGAGGACAACATTCAAATTTACAGATTTGCCAGAGTGCCATTTGGTATAATCTGCAGTCCAGCGCTGCTGGCGCTGACAATCAGATACCACCTGAATCAAGCTGGCACAGAGAATGCAAAATTGATCGATGAAAATCTGTACGTGGATAATTTGATCCTTAGTGTGGACACAGAGCAGAAAGCAATCGAATTGTACCAGGAATCCAAAGTGCTGTTCACAGAGGCACAGATGAATCTGAGAGAATGGAACAGCAACAATAAGAACTTTACTTGGCAATTGGCAGAGTCAGATGTGGCCAAGGAAATTGTCACAACAGTCCTAGGAATGAAATGGGACACAGAGAGCGACCAGATGTGGCTGAAAACGCCAAAGACAGTTCAGCAATCACAATTATCAGAAACTGACCAGAAAATCAAACTTCCCACTAAACGGACAGTTGCGAAGGTGACTGCGGGATGTTTTGATCCAATGGGACTCGTTAGTCCTGTCCTACTGCCAGCAAAGAGATTTTTGCAAACGTTATGGCATTCAGGACCAAGTGCCAAAGAGTGGGATACTCCCCTGTCTGAGGAACAAACAGCAATTTGGCAGCAATTGGAGACAGAATTGCTCAAGGTTGGACAGATCAAGTTCAACAGAAATTTGAATTATCAGAGTGGTGCATATGCACAACTGCACATTTTCGTTGATGCCTCAGCAATGGCATACAGCGCAGCAGCATACGTATGCCAGAAAACAGAAAATGACAGTGGCACGTCAAGCCTGCTGTACTCCAGATTGAGACTCGCTCCAAAGAAACCAGAAGTGACAATTCCACGGCTGGAATTGTTAGCAATGTTGATCGGCAGCAGAATGTCAAAGTTTATTCACAAAGAGCTCAAGGACATCAAATTCAGTCAAACAGTTGTATGGTCAGATTCAACCTGTTGTCTGAAGTGGTTGACAACCGCGAAGCCACTAGCATGTTTTGTCAAGAACAGATTGGATGAAATTAGGAAAATTCAGAGTGAGACAGAGAACATGCACATCAGACACATCGCAGGACTGGAGAACCCAGCTGACATGGCCACAAGAGGCATGAATATGTCAGAGTTGGAAGACAGTAACCTGTGGTGGAAGGGGCCAGAATGGCTAATGACTGGAGAGTGGCCAAAGCCAAAAGTGGAGCCAGTTACGCCAGAAGTAATGGCAGAAATCAAGAAAGAAGAGCTCAAGTTCCCAAAAGCCAGTCCAATTTACCTGGGCGCCACACAGCAAGTGGTCAGTGACCCAGATGCCAGCAATGAGCAAGCTGATGAAAGCAAACCAAGCAATCCATTGGGAATTGAGATTCAGAGATTCTCGTCACTGACAAAGTTACTGGATGCAACAGTATACGTGATGAGATTTGTGCGACAGATGCACAAAAAGCGCAGCAGAAATGGCAGTCAGAGTGGACTGTCAGAAATCATGGAAAGTATCTGTGGTACAATGAAACCACAGGGAATTATCAGTATTGAAGAGAGAGAGATTGCGTTGAAATATTGGATCAAAGTGACGCAACAGAATCATTACAAAGGAGTGGCAGAGATTCTGGCAACAGGCCACAGCAGAGGCAGCCAGAATAGCAAGAAAACAGCTGCAGACCAGCAGTTGATCAAATGGCTCAATGTGCAAATGCATCAGGATGGAATCCTGAAGTGCCACGGCAGAATGGAGCATACAGACCCACAGGAGGTCACAGTGCCACTCATACTGTTGCCAGCAACGGCTACAGTGACTCAGCTGATCGTCAGAAACCAGCATGAGAAGTTGATGCACGCAGGAGTGCAACATACATTGGCAGCGATCAGACAAAAGTACTGGATTACACAGGGTAGACGGGTGATCTACAATGTGACAAGAACCTGCCCAACCTGTAAGAAATTGGGAGCGAAGCCGTACCAGCTTCCACCAATGCCAGATTTACCAGAAACCAGAGTTCAGAGAGCCAGACCGTTCCAGTACACGGGCTTAGATTATTTGGGACCAGTTTGGTACAAAGTGGACAAAGATCACAGGAAAATGTGGATCTGTTTGTTCACATGTATGGTGACACGTGCAGTTCACCTAGAAAGTGTGCTGGACATGACAGCACAGGAATTCCTGAATGCAGTCAGGAGATTCATCGCCAGGCGTGGAAAGCCTGAAGCAGTTATTTCAGACAATGCAACGCAATTCAAATTGACAGAGAAAGTGCTCAGCACAAGCACTGACAAGGCCATCAATACTGGAAAGAAATGGTCAGAAATGGTCAAAAGTGGAGCAGTACAGACTTACTGCTCACAGCAACAAATCCAGTGGAACATGACTACTCCTATGGCACCATGGCAGGGAGGAGTCTATGAGAAAATGGTGGGCATCACCAAGAAACATTTCAAAGCAGCAGTGGGGCACAGAATGTTAACCCTGCAAGAATTGTTGACACTTCTGCCAGAGGTCGAGGCAGTGATCAACAGCAGGCCAATCTCTTACATCTATGGTGATGTGAAGAGCCTCAGAGTACTGACACCGAAAGACTTCCTGACAGGGGAAGGTCAGATTGGAACACCACAGTTTGACGCAGACAAAGATGGAGAATTTGTGCCCAGAATGGATAACGCAGCGAAACTGCAGAAATATTGGGAGACAACCCAACAAACTTTGGACAAGTTCTGGGACTTGTGGCATCAAGAATATATCCCGAGCTTGAGGGAAAGGACTCAGGTGACACACAAACATGGCAGATTAACAGCGACTCAAGAACCCAAAGTGAATGAAGTCGTGCTGATTTATGAAGAGAACATGCCCAGAGGTGCATGGAGGATGGGTCGCATCGAGCAGTTAGAGCCCAGCAAAGATGGACAGATTCGCTCAGCAAAAGTCAGAACTGCCAACAGAAATGTAGTCAGCAGACCACTCAATCAATTGTATCCGCTGGAAATCAATTCAAAGACAATGGATATCCCAGAGACAGCAGTGACAGTCAAAGTGGATTTACTGGACCCAGCAATTATCCAGAAACATGTCAGAAATCAGAGCTCGAACAGAGACTCTGTTCCAGACCCTGCTCAGAGGAACTCAGCATCAGATAGAGTCCTGAGGAGTGCAACAGGGAAGGCCACAGCAACCACCAGCAATCTGGTGATTGGAATGCTGTGCATGGTGTTGATGTTGACAGGCATGTCAGAGTCAGCAACGCTGAGAGACGCCGGCAAAGCTTACAGCGAAGTATTTTCCAGAACATACGTTCTAGAAACCTCGACAGTAAGGCCACCATCATTGGCAGCGCATCATGGATTGCCGCCTTTGCCTTCAGAATGGCCACCAAAATCTGTCAGAGAAATGCAGACTTATGAGAGATTCAAGGATGCAATTAAGGATCATCCTGTGGAACAAGTGATCAACTCACAAAGCCAGAAGTATCAGATTTGTACCAGTGGGAGGCATGGACATGCGCTGACAGTTCCTGAAGAAGTGCAGTGCCATATCCCACCAAGGAATTTTGTCAAGGCAATGAAAGTTACACTTTACGCACAGAGACAGATTCCACAGAAAGAGAAAGCATACAGATGCTACATCAGAATCAAAGAGATCATCACACACACCAGTTTCTGGGGAGCGAAAGGCATTACGGGCAATTTTGAGAAATACCAACAAGTTGGCGTGGTAGCCTGTAACTATGCAAGAATTCACAAGATGTTCAGAGGAACACCTTTAATGTCATTGGATCCCAGAGTGATCAGAAATTCAATAGAAGGCATTGGAGCTGGAATTGGACAGACAGCAGCAGGAATCGGCAAAGCATATGGTCACTATATATCTGGAGTGTCCAAAGGGTATACCAACTTTATGGGAGGAATGCTGAAAGGACCCTTTCAAGTGATCATCAACACAATCGCAATGCTGCTGGGGATCACAATCCTGATAGCCGGAATTGTAGCTGCAGGATACTTGTGGTACAATTGGAGGATTGCCACAGGGAAACCAGTGATTCCACCATGTGTATACACATGTATATGGAAATGCATAGTGTGTCCATTCAAATGCATATGGCTATGCTTCAGAGCCATCAGATATACTATCAAGAAATCAACTCAGAAAGAGACCAATTATCCACAAAGAAAAGTGCGCAAGACAGAGTTGAGACCAGCAATCAAGAGGAGAGCCAGATCCAACTCAACACAGTCCGTCAGATTTGCCAGGAGAGCAGAAACAGAGGACAGAATGGCAAAGTCACTATCAGCATACGTTCAGCCAGATGAAAGTTCAGCTGATGAGGGACAAGTCAGAGCCAGGAACAGAGACAGTGTTCACATGCCTGATATCCGCAAATTCACCACACGCGAACGCGCAGGAAGCGACACGGGCAACTACCTGCTTCATCATCAGGCTAGATCGGCGTTGGCATCACCAGCAACCGAACCTGCAACCTCACGCACGCCCACGACTTCGCGCACGACCACGTTCACCACCGAGGCGACTGTGGAAACGCCACTCATCACTTTGGCGCCCACCACCACCAGCATGTGACGTTGCTGCAACAACGGGGTGCAGCAACTCTTCCGCCCGGAGTGTGCTGACCGTGGCAAAATGGATGGATAAAGAAATACAGAGAATTGATAATTAGGCTCATATTCGCACATTTACTTATTTGCACTATTTACTTTTCATGCACTATATTTATTTACCACGCAAATTGTATTTCCTATACTTATTATGTATCCATGGAGAATATTCAATTAGGAAAGTAATTTATAAGTTATTGATAAGTTTATGTGGAATATTTGGGTTAAAAGGTCAAATAAGTTGTTATTAGGTGTATTAATATAAAATTAGACTCATTCAACTCGCCGTAATTTTCTGATCATGATTATATATACATTTGCATAGTTTACTTGCAGTTTACAAAAGTCAAATCTTGTAAATATTTACGTACTGCGTAATTATCTAGGCCAGCGTCCTAATGGAGAAATAGTGCCCTGTATGCAACTAGCATTTACTGTACGTGTTTTACGAAGCCCTTCGCGTAGGCATAATTGTTTAACCCTATCCACAACTTATTTTATACTTACTTAATAATTATATACTTTGCTCAAGCTGAATATATTATAGACCCTGCTCAATTAATATACCCATTTACTTCGAATAAGCCCCAATATGCCAATTATGAAATATACGTTTCCAGGAAGTGATTATTATTATATCAAATATACCCTGTTCTATTTATGTCATTAGGAACATTTACACTACTATTTACAGTTTCGAACCCTATTATATTAGTTCCAATGTGCGTCAATGTTTCCTGACAAATTGAAGCAAATTAGTAAATCGGCCGAGTTTGCCGACTTCGCACCTCGTAAGATTAATAGTTTTTCCATTAGCCCAATTTGTACCTGGTATTTCTTTACCATAATTATTTGAATGTATGCACGCGCAGTATAAGGCAACTGTTTCAGCTAGAGGTGTTTATTTGTTGCATTTAGGTCTTATTTGTGCATTTGTATTAGGAAATTACTGTAGCTGGTTTTCTATACGTGATTTCCGTGTCTTAGCTACTTTGAGAGTTTTTACTTCAGTCTGCGGACCCACCCCAAGTGAACAAAATAAGCTAGCGATAGAAACTTCGACTAGGAAGCTCGCAAGGCTTTGCACTTTTGTAACACGCTGTATCTGATCGAAATAAAGTACTTGAAACAATCTCGAAACCCCTTTTCAACACACAACTACGAAATAAACTCAACTTGGCTGTCGACAAGTGGACGTTCGGCAACAACGGGAAATCAACCACTCTAAAGGCCGTTTCTCATTACGGTCTTGAAGCAGCCGGATTCGGTGGTAGAAGACGCTGACTTCGGTGGCTTCAGCACATTGGAAGCGTGCCAATCATGATAAAGCATGCGATTTTTGTATAACAGATGATAAAATTCATTGTTGTGAATAAGTTAACGTTTAGCGTTGTAGCAACGAAAACTTTTAAAAATATTTTATGAAAATTGCATGCGTAAAACAATCGTTGGCACGCTTCCAGCGGGAACAACGCGTACAGGGTGTAAAGTAACTGGAGTATAGGTATTTACAAATGGGAATTACTTAGTTATTTTACAGTCATTTCATGGGCACATGGTTGTCTTCTCGTTCCCCGTGCTTGTGACGTGAAAATCGAATCCGGAATTGGGAAAAAATCGAAAGCCTCGCGTTGAGCCGGATGCGTTATTTTTGGGGAAAAACCAAAATCCAAGTGTGCATTATCCAATCAGGCATAATCCAAGCACTTTTTGCGCATAATTCAAGCACTTCAGATCCAAAATCCACTCACTTTTGTGTGCCAGCAACTGCAGCATAATCCAAGCACTTTTGTGTGCCAGCAACAGCATAATCCAAGCAAAAATAAGCCATAATCCAAGTACTTTCTCTTTGTTAATATGTTTAAATTGGGTAAATGTGTGTGCAAATTTAATATGGACTGACCATGTGTCAGTAATAATGGCAACCCCTCTGGAAAAAAGTGTTGAATTTTTTTTCTTTTAAAATGTTTTTTCAGATTTTGAATTTTCAGAAAATAGCACAGTGAGGAAACCATATTTACGTTTACCTGAAATACCCAGTTA
This sequence comes from Sphaerolaimus hirsutus, assembly GCA_964036195.1. Taxonomy (NCBI): domain Eukaryota; kingdom Metazoa; phylum Nematoda; class Chromadorea; order Monhysterida; family Sphaerolaimidae; genus Sphaerolaimus; species Sphaerolaimus hirsutus. The sequence continues at coordinate 26,313,989 of OZ038454.1, read as the reverse complement.
TTTAGGTATTTATATTTACGTTTACGTTTACATATTTTCCAAAAATACCATCATGTTTTGTTACGTTTTTCCTGGTACAATTACCCGGGTACCAGAGAAAACGTAAAAATCATATGGAAAATGCACAAAAACAGTGAATTTTTTAACCTTTTTTCTGTTACAGTAAGTACACTTTATGTTCTTGGCCAATTAAACACCTTCCAGATCAAGTCCGGCCCCCAATTTTTTATTTTACTTCTGCAGTCCTATCTACAGTTCTAGGATGCGCCAGAAGCTAAAACTTGGGGTAGATATTGGCGCAACCCCCCTCTACTTCGCATGAATTGAAGGGGTCGCGGCGACCCCCTACAGGGTGGGTCGCCGAGTGCAAAAAAATTTTTGCAGCTTTTTTAGTGTCCCACACAGGTCCGGTCCCCACTGATTTCTTTCACTGCGGGTGCCGTACCTGCACCTGTGGGAGGGGTATTAATCTACAATTTTGGGGATGTGTCCCAACACCCCTTCCCTACTATACACTGGCCAGGCGGTCTTTAGCAACTCACCACAGTGTGGGGTGCAAAGTTTAAAATTTATTAAAATGTTACTGTCCAACACAAGTCCAGCATCCAATTGAATTTCAAAAAATGAACACTTTTGTGTTGTTTTAACACTAATGTGGTTGAGAATGTGAAATAAGCATGAAATATCCTCTAAAAATATCTTATCCGACCTAAAACTGCCCACCACACAAACCCCTCCCCCCAAGTGGGTGACAAAAAAATCACTTTTTACAACTTTTTACAACTGCTGGTTTACAATGATTTATAGAGGAGGGTTAAAGGTATCAAATTGTGTAAAAAACCTTACCTCAAAAATGCCTTCATAAGAAAATTTGCTGGGGATAAATTTAAAATTGTAAATTTTGCCTACCTATTTTTGTTCCTGCAATGATGTCATTTTTACAATTTGAAATTCACCCCCAGCAAATTTTCTTATGAAGGCATTTTTGAGGTAAGATTTTTTACACAACTTGAGACCTTTAACCATCCCCTACAAATTATTGTAAACCAGCCATTCAAGTGTCTAATAAAAAAGTTGTAAAAAGTGATTTTTTGTCACCCACTTGGGGGAAGGGGTTCATGTGGTGGCCAGTTTTAGGTCGGATAAGATATTTTTGGAGGATATTTAATGCTTATTTCACATTGTCAACCACATAAGTGTTAAAACAACACAAAAGTGTCCATTTTTGAAATTCAATTGGATGCTCGACTTGTGTGGGGCAGTAACATTTTAATAAATTTTAAACTTTGCACCCCACACTGTGTTGAGTTGCCAAAAACCGCCTGGCCAGTGTATAGTAGGGGAGGGGTGTTGGCGACACATTCCCAAAAATTTTAGATCTATACCCCTCTCACAGCTGGAGATACAAGACCCGCAGTGTAAGAACTCAACTGGGGGCCGGACCTGTGCGGGACAGTGAAAACGCTGCAAATTTTTTTCACGTATATGGCGACCCCCTCTATAGTGAGTCGCCGCTGCCCCATTTATTCATGAGGGGTAGTGGGGGGTTGCGCCTATATACCACACAAGTTTTAGTTTTCCACCCCTCCCACAACTGGAGATATGGCCTGCGAAGTGAAAAAAAAATAGGCGGCTGGACTTGATCGGGAAGGTGTTTAGCTTCGTAATTGTTTGATTAATAACATAGGTAAGCAAGAATGTGATCGTATTAGCAGATAAATTATTTAAACAGGAAAAACAAAAGTGTTTTCAATGCACTTGATCATGGGTGGTGCCCTTCAAAGAAATTTTAATGTTTATGTTTTTTTACGTTTAACTGGGTATTTTAGAAGTATTTTACGTTTTCAGTATTAATACTCAAAAACAGTATTTACATTTACGTTTATGCTTTCCAAAAATACCAGTATTTGTACAACTCTGGAAAAAAGTCTTAAATTTTCAAATTTAGTTTTTTTGAATTTTGAATTGTTTTGATCATTTTTTGATTCTTGAATTTCAGAAAAACTCACCTGTGTAGATTGCAGCTTAAAAGTAACCAATTACCAAATTCAGTTCTTCACATGTAACACCTGTGATGCCATCAAATGGCATTATGCCTAGGGTGTCAACAAAAACTTTTTGGCGGAAAATGGAAACGGAAACAGAAAAAAATTTGCACTTGCCGGAAAACGGAAACGGAAACGGAAAAAAATTTCCACCTGCCGAAAAACGGAAAACAGAAAAATGAAAGGATGGAAAACGGAAACGGAAACGGAAAAATTTGCTGAAATTATGCTGGAAACGGAAAAAAATTTGCTGAAATTTTGCAGGAAACGGAAAAAAAATTGCAGAAATTTATCCAGAAATCAAAAAATTTGCAGAAATCTTGCTAGAAATTGATAATAATATCGAACATAATTGAGAACCTGCATGCATGTTTACCAGCTTGGCTGAAACAGAAAACAGAGAATTGAGCCAGAAAATGAAAAAAAGGTTGGAAAAACAGACAATTGAGCCAGAAAACGGAAAAAAAGGCAGAAAAACTTAAATTTTAGCCGGAAAACGGAAAATGAGCCGGAAAAACGGAAACGGAAATGGAAAAAAAATTTAGCAGCCGGAAAACGGTAACGGAAATGGAAAAAAATTTGCCTGCGGAAAGCAGAAACGGAAAGTTGACACCCTAATTATGCCATCAAATATTATTGACAGAATTTAAGGCATGCAACATTGCAAAGTATTAAGAACACATGCAGTGGGTAAGATGCTTTGATTATGCCTGATTTTTGCTTGGATAATGCCTGATTTTTTGCTTCGATTATGCCTGACTTTGGAAAAAAGGTGTGTTTGGATTATACCCAACTTTGGGAAGAAATGTGTGCTTGGATTATGCCTGATTGGATTATGCACACTTGGATTATGACAGTCTCGTTATTTTTATACCAGAGTGACAAGATACTCTGCATGTGTAGTTATTTATGTCTCACATTGGGAGCGTGCCAATGATAATGGAATCTGCGATTTTTGCGAAACTATGATAAAAATCATTGTGAATATGTTTTGTGAACACTTTATAACATAGATGAATTTTTCCATCTTTTTATGAAAATCGTATGCATCAAATATCGTTGGCACGCTTCCAAGTGTGGACCACGCGCGCAAGGTGTAAACTGTTAGATCACGGAGTAAAGTAAAACGATGCTTCGCGAAAAGTATGGATACCGTATTTCATGAAATACCCCCCGGGGGTGATTGTTTCATAGTGGTCCCGAGAGGGGGGGGGGGTTAAACGAGGGGGGTATTTCGAGGGGGGGGGGGTATTTTTTCGCCAGAAATTTTTTCAAATCCTAGTACAAAATCGTCGTTTGTGGTGTACACTAGGGTAGAAAAATGCATAAATAACTGTCATGAATAGACTCCTGTAGACTAAAAGTAGTACGTAGATGGTATAAACACTGTTCTAACGTGATTACGACATTGTTTTAACGTGTGTTCTGCACTACGCAGAACACAAACTGCAGTATTTGTCATGTACGTTCTCTTTACACTCAATCTGGGGTGGGGGTATTTCGAGGGGGGGTATTTCGAGGGGGGGTATTTCGAGGGGGGGGGTAGTTCGAGGAGGGGGGGGGGGGGGTATTTCGAGGGGGGGTAGTTCGAGGGGGGGGGGGGGTATTTCGAGGAAATACGGTAGTGGTTTCTTTTGAAAGTTGCAAAAGTGAAAGCGGCCATAAAATATTGAAAGCAAATCATAATTACAGGCAATTACATCAACTTCCCGTTGAAGAAACAAGCACTTTTCTGTATTTTCAAGAAGAAGGTTATCAGCTACACCAAATAGCTAGTATTTCTTCTAATATTTGAGCGCCGTTCTATTTTTTCATCAACTTTTTACCTGTCGTTCTATACTGAACGGAGGCTGTTATTCGGAACGGACGGGGCGAACGATAGAAGGAGTTATATTTTTTCATGTACCTATGTATTATTCATTTGAACACTGCATTTTTTTATTGAACAAGAGCAACAT
>OZ038454.1:25947871-26309786 GCA_964036195.1 Sphaerolaimus hirsutus | reverse complement strand
AAAAAAGTATATGTAAATGTATTTACCGCGTACTCGCGTACGCGTATTTTTCGAGTAAACGTACGTACCTTTTAACAACTCTGGTATATACAGTAATATATGCCTATGAACACATATAAATCTATGTGATTGTTCGATTTTTCTACGTCTGCGTATGGGGAATTTCCAATAATTTCTGGCGAAATAATAGACCCCCCTCGAATAACCCCCCCCCTCGAATTATTCCCCCCCCCCCTCAAATTTTGCTGGCAAAATAATAAACACCCTGGGGGTATTTCGAGGTAATACGGTATGTCGATAACGCGCTTTCACAAAAAAAACAATATTTTAAAAAAGGAGAGGCGGAGTCGCTGGGGGATGGGTGGGGACTTATTCAAGGGGGGGATTATTTCGTCAGAAAATCTCGTGATGGATCGTAGGATCGTAGTAAAGAATACGACAAAACATACACAAAACTGGTAATAAATAAGACCAAACAGGATATACATTTTTTGACATATTAAGGGGTCAATTCAAGGTGGATAATCCGAGGAAATACGGTATCTCGCACTCACTCACATCGCAGGTATTCAACGCGTCGATGGTGCTTCTGGTGCCAATCCCAGACCCTGTAAAAAGCCCTGTAAAATGTCAAATGTCATGCAAAGTGTCAAAAGTCATTGGTCGCCTCTGGTCAAACTCGGTTGCCATTTCGCAGGGCATTTTCCATGACTTTTGACACTTTGCATGACATTTGAAATTTTCCATGGCTTTTTACAGGGTCTGTGAGTGCCCCCTGATCGGCTTGTCTACGTCGCAGCTGGTGCTCTTGGCCAGCTTCGGCACGTTCACCCTGTTCCATATCAGCGCCAGCGGATGCGACGTTGCTTATTGGTCAAGGTTGCTAAGTTCAATACGCCTGACTTGTTTTTAGAGGAAGCCATGATTTTGTCGCCGTATTTAACTGTCGTTAAATAATTTCAGTTGACAAATTTCCCAGCTTGAATAACTCCCCCGTTTTGAACAAGCGAGCAAAACGAAAATCCCCGCATGAATGATCTTGAATTAGTTTTTTTAGTGGTGAAATAGAAATTTAAATTTTTGTTTGCCATCATCAATTCTGTCGATAATCTAACTAGGTATCTAAATAGTATAAAATCACTTAGAAAGCATGGGTCAATAGAAAAATAGAAAATGGTTAGAAAAATCAATGTCGAATCAATCAAGACCCCCAAAAACTCGTGGGGCGCATTGAATTTCGCCCCAGGACATCGATGCGAGTGCTGCTATTTTCACTCAATTTGAACATCGCCGTGCACGGGGTGGCCGTGGCGCACACAGTGGCCTTGTCGCTTACCAGGGCCTGGTACTTGAAGATTAGAAAGGTATTGTCTAGGGAGGTTTTTGGTTTTTTTATAAATAGTGAAAAAGTATGTAATACTGAAAAAATTACGGTATTTCCTCGAAATACTCCCAACGGGTCGACGAATACCCCCGATTGTCTCAGGAGTGATAAAAATAAAATACTTTACGTTTCCATCTACCGTATTTCTCCGTGTAACGGTTTACACGGAGAAATACGGTACTTTGAAAAAGTTCAGTAATTTTAACAACTCTGGGGCCAGTTCCGCAAGTGTACAAGTTACTAGTTAAAACATAAGAGTTGAGTAAAATTACAAATGGTGAGTTAAAAGTAAAGTTTAAGAGTTGAGTTAAATGACAAATGATTAGTGAAGAGATAAGAGTAAAGTTAAGAGTCAAGCAAGTGTATCCAAATCTTATTTTTCGTATTCAGATCTTATGTTTTTTGTATCCAAATCTTATGAGAGAACATAAGATTTGGATACAAAAAAATAAGATTTTAACTAGTAACTTGTACACTTGCGGAACGGGCACCTGGTCTGGGAGTTGCACCAGTTCTAGTCCAAGTACCCTAGCTACATAGCAGCCTCCCACCACGCCATGGCATTGGCGCCAGCGCCACACACATGGTCTCTCCACCGCCACTCAACCCCACCACTCAGACCATGCTGTTCACCGTGCGCCAGTCAGCGTTCATTTGCATGGCCGCGTGCGTCGTGGCGCCCTTATTGTGCTCCCCATCCTACTTTCTGTGCACCGTGTACCCCGCGCGGGCGGATTTCGGCGCCTGCAGACCCGGTGCCACACCCGGACCCTGTAAATTGCCATGTGAAATGGAAAATGTCATGCAAAGTGACTAACGTCGTGGAAAATGCCCTGGGAAATGGCAAAGGTGTTTGTCATTTTACAGGACATTTTACATGACTTTTTACACTTTACATGACATTTTTTTACATTTTACAGGGCATTTTACAGGGTCTGGGAGTGCCCCAGAATGGCTCGCTCGAAATGAAACCCCGGTTGAGTTGTATGAAATACGGATGACGCAATTTGGACAGTGGACCGCTGGGTATCTTACTGTGTTTTGGTTGGTTGCGTTTTTACTTTTTTTGCGCGTGTGCTAAAGTTTTTCAAGTGGAAATGTTCATCAAATGCGCAGGCGGAATTTTGCATTCCCATAGTGTAAAATCAATATTTAACCGAAGCACATGACCAAACCTTTTGAACAAAGTAAGAAAACGTGTAAAATTATCGGTATAAAGGAGCCTGTGCCTCTGTGCATGTTTACCCGCTGTGCATGTCAGGGGTATTCTAGATTTTGACCCTTGAGGGGGTTTGGTAGATAGCTAATCGCTCCTCTACAGGGATAGAAATCTGGAAAATATTTTGGGGGGATTTGTGGGTTCGCGGGGGTTTAATATATAAGCTTTTTCAAGATGTAGAAAAAAGGTAGAAAAATCGCTAAAAGTAGGTGAAAAATTACTAAAAATGGGTATATAAGCACATAAATATACTCCAAAAAATAGCTGAAAATAGACAATAAAACACATGAACTAGTGATTTTGAAGGTGAAAATCTATAAAATTGTATGAAAGTTAGCGATTTTGAGTGAAAATTAGGGTCTACATGCACAGCGGGTCTACATGCACAGCGGGTTTACACGCACAGAAGTCTTGAGTCATATAAAGCCCAAATATAATAAAAAACACAAAAAAGCACCCCCAGGTACATGGCCCTGATGACCAAACTGATGCCGTGCACGCTCGTGCTGGCGGCTAGTTGGAAAATGCGTCGCACGCTGCTCGCCGCGCAGAGAAACGCGACCAATGTGGCCTGCAGAAGGCACACCGGACCCGCCACCGCGCCTTGGCTCCGTGCCAATGTTACGGTTGGGAATGTAGTATGCTGTGGTTTTGCGAATTGTGTCCATAGCGTAGCTACCTATTTGGCCGGTGTTTACAGGAAAACTATGTGACTATGTGAACTTGTTTTTTGTGTAATTTTTGAAATTTTTTGTGACTTCAGAAAAATTCCAATACTAAAGAGGAGATATCATTAAAAAACAATTTAAAGTGTGTGTAAAGTGATGACGGCACAAAAAAATCACAAAAACCCGCATGAAAAGCGTGTAACCATAAACGCACTCCAAAAAAAAACCACTCAGGTGAACGGCCAGGACGAGTCGTCCAACGTGAACGGCAACGTGCCGCCGCGGCGCGCCACGACCACCTGCCTGGTGCCACTCCCAGACCCTGTCAGAGGCCCTGTAAAATGTCAAATGTCATAAAAAGTGTCAAAAGTCATGGAAAATGCCCTGCAAAATGGCAAACGTACGTTTGCCATTTTGCAGGGCATTTTCCATGACTTTTGACACTTTGCATGACATTTGACATTTTACAGGGTTTTTTACAGGGTCTGGGAGTGCCCCCAGGCCATGACCGCCCGCCGTGCCGTAAATACCCGCCGCGGCACGGTCAAGTGCCGCGCGGCCGTGCACAGAAGTTTGGTGATCCGGCAATCGTCTGACATCCGCTACAGCGTCAGCTCGAAGAACTCCGCCGCCGCGCAGTTCCCGCCCACTTTTGCCCATGTCTGCTTGGGGGTTTTGGGGTTTTTCGAATTTTGAAATTTGACGTTTTTTTAAACCAAGCATTGAAATTGGGCGATTTCGAGAAAATGATATATTCGAGGGGGGGGGGGGGGTATTTTTTTGTCAGAATCTTAAGTAAAATTCATGATCAATGTATTGTAAAAAATGGGGTTGTATACGTTGCATAAAACTGTAAATCAGTAATTCATAGAAATTCATTTATTCATGCAATGAAATGAATTGTGTGAAGATACGCTGACGTAAATACATCCTTTTAGATAAAACCTACACAAAAACGTTGTTTTGTAAATATATGGACATCATAGTCACCCATTTAAGAGGGGAAGTTATTCGAGGGGGGAGTTATTATTTCCTCAGTCTCCTCACAGGGGGCATTTATTCGAGAGGGGGGAGTTTTTCGAGGGGGAGGGGGGACCCGAGGATATACGGTAAATATTTACTTTTGTAAGTCTATTTTCTGATATTTTTACGCTGCAACCTACCGCCTACCGGCCCAAACCGTGCCCTTCTCAACCTCACGCACAGGCAAACACCCTCCAAAGCGACGGCAAATGCAGTCACTTCGAGATGACTACAACCAGAACGGACGACAAGCCGTCGGGCAGCGCCGCCCAGCCAGAGTTCGACGACGTGTCGCAGTCGCTGCAGAGGCCGCGCCGTCGCGTCACGGTCGCCGGCGATGCGCAGGTTCGTTTGCCTTGCGTGACGAATTGTGGCGGCTTATGAACATTTGGGATGATTTTGAGGTTTGAGGACGAAAAAAGGTCCGAAATTCTGGCGGTGACAGTGAGTGACAGTGACAGACATTTTCGAGCCGGTGACACGAGCCGGTGATATGTATTTAGATTTTTCAGTCATACATGTTTATCATATACGGCATTGATTTCGTTCAGGTCATGAAATACGCTCCGCCTTGAAAAATTCCCCCTCTAATAATTCCCCCCTCTTAGGCAAGTGGGGAAAAATAATTCCCCGTGAAAAATCAACCCTTTTAGGCATATAATGAAGTTTTTGCATCCAATTTGAAAAAAATAACATGTTATTCAGTAAAAAAACGCATATTTCATTAAATAATTTGATAGAAACATGCTTAAAATTGTTGACGATATAATAATTCCCCAAATAGCCCCCTCAAAAAAGTCTCACGAAAACAAAATTCGCTAGGGGATTATTCTATGAAGCTGCGATGATGAACGTCGCAATGTAAGATTGATTTATTGCATAAATTGGTTATATTCATTATCATTATTGGCACCATTCGATCACCAGACCAGACATGACGTATGGATGCAAGCAAAGTATTTTTGTTCCGGTCTATTCACGTGATGTTAACGGCTCACATGAACGTTTTTGGAGTCATCATTGCGTTTATTGGCTTCTCTTTAATTTTTGTTGCAGTATAATTTCTGGCTTCATCAGACAAGCGACCACTTTTTTAATTAGGTATGTTTCATTGTTAACATATACAGGGCGACAATTACCCCAAGTCAATATGAATTGGGGGTTATTTCGAGGTTATCGAAGTGGTATGTTACAATAGAAATCTATCATAAATATTGTTGATACAAATATATAATTATAGTCAATTTCAAAAATAAGATAATATAAAAATGTGAGATCTGTAAAAACGTAACTAGAAGTTATATGTTACATAAAGGGCCCACACACACTAGTTCGACTAAATTCAACCTAATTTTGGTTAATCATGTGATTTCAACTTATTCCCAACTTTCTCAATTAAGAGCATAGTTTTCGATGGCTGAAGTCTGATGCTTCAAAAATTTCGTTGTGTTATCTAGTTGACATTCAGTTGACACGAATTTTCCGTGTCAACTAGTGTGTGTGCGCCCTAATCAATCAAAGTCGATAAGTCGCAGTCGGTCGCACTGGGAAGTCGCTTTGATCGCTGCGAGTTTCCTCTTTCATCCGCGCCGCCCTGAATTTTATTTAATCGAATTTGAACCAATTATGCGAAGGGGGGGGGGTTAATCGAGAGGGAGTTATTCGGGGGGGAGTTATTCGACGGGGGAGTTATTCGAGGGGGGAGTTATTCGAGGGGGTAGTCATTCGAGGGGGGAGTTAATCGAGGGGGGAGTTAATCGAGGGGGAGTTAATCGAGGGGGAGTTATTCGAGAGGGAGTTATTCGGGGGGAGTTTTTCGAGGGAGGAGTTATTCGATGATTTGCGGTAGGATCTAATGAGCGTACCAATGTGTCCGTGCGGGGGGCCGTGGGGCTGGCGCACCCTGTTCTGGTGGTAGATGTTGTGCGTCATCGCCCCCGGCATGCCCCTGCCGAACCAACTGTGCCCGCCTGAGAGTTGAGATATGAGTTTGAATCCTGAACTACCGTATCACCTCCAATTGACCCCCCCCCCAAAAAAAAAAATAATAAAATGGGCTGCGGAAATAAATCCCCCCCTCGAAAAAGCCCGCCTCAATTTTTGCTGGCGAAATAAACCCGGGTGGAGGTATTTCGGGTAATAAGGTACCGTAAATCCTCGAATAACTCCCCCGGGGACTTATTCGAGAATTTACGGTATTTACACTATGCCTTTCTCAATACACGTGAAAACTTTGCAACGCAAAACTGCTGCGGTTTGGAATCACTGGACATTAGCGTTTCAAAAGTATCGCGTCGAATATCGATATCGGAAAGTATTTATTATCTTGCTAACGCTACTAGGCGCAAATGTACCCTTAATCCTCGAATAAGACCCCAGGCCCCAGGGGAGTTATTTATTCCTCAGACGTTTTTGAGGGGGTTCTTTAAGGGGGGAGTTATTCGAAGGGAGTCTTATTCGAGGATTTGCTGTATCTTATTTCACAGAAAATTTTCAGAAGTTAAAACGACGTAATGATATGGAAATCCGACGAATATGAAAAAACTTTCGATGCCGATATTCTATTTGGCACACTTTTAAACCCAATATTTGCCCGTACTAGCTACATATAGAACAAAAAGAGCTCAAAATCGTGCCAAAAATTACGCTACTCACCGTGGCGATGGAATGCTCTGAAGGGTCTAGCTTCGACGATCGCGCTATTTCCGATCACCAAAAGGAACACGGCCAACGTGACCATGACCAAAGTGGAGTATTTCTGCATGGTTCCGATGTTTCGATTGTGATTGTGTCGAATAAGGAAGTGACTTGATGTTTTTGTTTTTGCACGATGCTTTTATAGTCCCCAGCAGACCCCGGTGACGATTTAAACATTTGGGTGATTAGCAAATTAGTTAATTACTCCCTTCGGTTTTGGGGGAAATAATGAGTGTCGGGCGGCAGCCGAATTAATGCTGATTTCATCCAGTGTACAGTTGCATTGACATTTAATTACAGTATTTAATTACACTCAATCTAGGAAATGTGGCGTGGTGTGTTATTATTTAGATTTACAGCATAACGATCAATAGGAGGTGATGCGACAAATTCAGTGCCGACAAATTGCAAATACTCGAGAACACTTAGGATATCCATCCCCAAATTGACATGTTGAAAGCGCTAACCGATATCTACATCGTGTCCAAAAATTATTCAAAAAGCGCACAAGTTTTTTATTGTTGGCTTAGTGCCAACGTCACAGGTATGAAATTAACATGGTACAAATGCGTCACATCTCGTGTAGGTTAAGGTTGTTGCAAATACCAATGCAAAATGCAAAACCACCACATTCGGGGCACGGCAAAAACCCATACTTTCGGGGTACAGATTTACAAAAAAAAGCAGAAATGAGGAATATAAAGTGTGTAGTTGTCCAATTTTTAACGCATAGTGCGATGAATATTCATTTCGGAAATTTGAAAGCAATTTTCAAATTTTTTTGCTATGCCACAATCAATAAACATCAAGCAAGGGCCCGACCCTGTAAAATGTCAAATGTCAAACGTAATACAAAATGTCAAGTATTTAAAAGCATCCGACCACACCCCTCCCTCAGAACGGGTGCGCGTCGACGGGCGGCATGTACCGGCGCGCCAACAGCCTCGTGTGCATAGTGCTCGCGCTGTTCCTCGCGTCCGAACTGCCGCACTTGCTGCTCACCGCCTGGGCCGGCATGCAGGTGCCAGTCCCACACCCTGGAAAGTGTCAAGTGGAGTGTCAAGTGGGATGTCAATTTGACAAATGCCGTGTAAATGGCAACTGGCAGGGTTCGGCAATAATGAACAATTTACATTATATTTATTACAATAGACGATTTACATGGCATTTTACACTTTACTTTACACTGCTGCACAGGGTGCGGGACTGCCCCAGGGCGCCCATTTCAGAGAGTTTATAAGAACCGTGTACTCGCCGTCGCAGGACATACTCGAAGTATGGACAATATTGTTGAATTCGATAAATTTTATCATTTTTTGCACTATGAACGGCAGTTTCCGTAGGGAAGTGTGCCAGGTGCCAGTCCCAGACTCTGTAAAATGTCCTGTAAGGTGTCAAATGTCACGCAAGGTGTCAAAAGTAATGGAAAATGTCTTGAAAAATGGCAACCGAGTTGCCATTTTGCAGGACATTTTCCATTACTTTTGACACTTTGTATGACATTTTACATTTTACAGGGCTTTCTACAGGGTCTGTGAGTGCCCCAGATGTTATCGCCGTGCTGGTTGTGGTTCAGGGTTACGGCGTTTACTTGGATTCCGTGTGGCTAGCCAATGCCAACGAAAATTCGGAAACCATATTCGGAAACAATTTTTGTAGAAAATTTTGAAAAAAATTTTTGAGGAAAAATGTGAAATTTGAATCATTTTTATCTAAAGAGTTTGCCATCGTTACCCAATGGCAGAATAATGACCAGCGATGATAATGTAAGGCTATTGGAGCTATTGGAAGTATGCGGGGCCCCGTCCCAATACTCGGCCTGTTTCAACCTTACCTGTGATGCATAACATGTCTTTTTGAATCAAGATTTTTTATTGATGTCTTTAAGTGTATATGTGTTCTACCGTATTACCTCGAAATACCCCCAGGGGGCTGATTATTTAGCCAGAAAATTTTCAGGGGGGGGGGCTTATTCAAGGGGGGTCTATTATTCCGCCAGTAATTTTGTGAAATTCCACGTACTGAGACAAAGAAAAATCAAGCATTTACATAGATGTATATGTGTTTATAGACGTATATGACTGTATATATACTCGCCGGACCGCAAAGTATGTGCAGAATCCTACCATAATTTAATGAATAAAATCTTCTGATAAAATTCGTAAAAAACTATTCCATAGTAACAACGAATTATTATTATGAAAAAAACTGAATATATTTTGGGTCATTATTCAGATGGGTTATGGTAGGTTTCCAATCTAAGTGTGATGTCCGCCGAGTATACGCATAAACCCTGCCCTAATGTCACTCTCAGTTATTGGTTTTAACGTGTGTTCTGCATCACACAGATCACAAACTGCGGTATTTGCTGTGTATTTACATTATTCTCTTTATTGGTACACTTAACTTGGGTCGGGGGGGGGGGGGCGGTGTATTATTTCCTCAGCGAAATTTTAGGGGGGTATTTCGAGGAGGGTTAATTCAAAGAGGATTAATTCGAGGTAATACGGTATATTTATAGTGTACAACAGATAGGTATGTATATATATATATATATTGGTTGTCTGTTTCTGTCATTACTCGCAGAATTATAATTATTCTGTTTGGTTGTTTTCGTTGCTGTATTTATACGATATGCGATTGATTGAGGTTGATTGTTTTCTAACACATTTGAAAATTGGGTAATATTTATTTTAAAGGTACTTTTAAAGTTTTAAGAATGAAAAAGGAAGACAATGTACCCAACGTTGGTGTGTCACTGCTCAAAAACAAAAACTATTAGTGCTTTTTTCGTTGGGACGTATACGTATATCAGGTGCACATTTAGACTGCTAGGGGTATTCAATGTGCATTTATTGTCAAGCCATGACAGTATTAGCTTCGGGTGCTGACTGGTAATAACGGAGTATAAAATTGAAAATTAAAGGGTCACAAAGCAAAAAATAAAAACATCTGTAGATATGGATTGGAAAAAGAATTGGAAAAATCAAATCGTTTATCAGACAATTTCTACCACGAAGTAATGAACAATCCCCAGGTGGTAGTCCCGCGTCCTTTAAAGTGTGAAGTAAAGTGTCAAATGTCAACCACAATTTGTCAAATGTCAAAGTGTCAAAAGTTCAGTAAAAAATGTTTAAGTTTTATTCCAATTAACATTCACCCTGACACTTAACACTTTACAAAGTGCGCGGGACCGTCCCCAATATCAGTGCCAACATCACTCCGCCTCTTCACTGCTACCATCACCACCAAGTTCCACCCAGCTGCTTCTAAGTTTCTCGGGCAGGGGCTTGTCGTTGGACCGCTTGCAGTAGTCGAGCACCGACGGCGACATGCTGATGCCGACCGGCGTGGCCGCGTGCTGCGAGATCGCCCCGCTAGACGACATCTGCCCGCCGCGGTGCACGAACTGCGGGGGGGGGGGGGGTGAGGGAGTGAGGGGGGTGAGGGGTGTTGGGGGGCGGCGGTCGTTAAAAGTTTTTTTATTGAGAGTAAATGTAAACTATCGTTTACTGGAAATACTCACACGGCCCACCCATCAAAATCAGCACTGTGAAGAAATAACCCCCCTCGAAATAACCTCACTCAAAATGACTGAAGGGAATGTATCCAATCAGTAACATAAAAAATTAGAAATTATTTTTCAAATTTTCACATTCGATCCGCTGTGACCGGTTACGTTCTGTTACGTTCGGTTACCGGAGACAATCAAGGTATTGATTAATATAATGTCCAAAAAAGAGAACTGTATAATATTATCCTCTACTCTCATGAAATAAACCTTCAGTTGAAATTTTCCGTTGAATTTTACATCCAGCTCCACTGAGGTGGTATGCGTGCAAAAAGTGCACAAAAACAGTGAGCAGAATGAAGTCGCACTCCAAACCCACCCAAAAATGCAAATTATCCCTGTCGGTCAAGGGCAAGTCCTGCGCATCGGCGCTATTCACGGGTCTGGTGAAGGCCACGTGCAGCGACCCGTCGTCCATGGCCGCCGCCAACACCGTGTGCACGTGTCTGCGCTCGTCTGACCTGCGCGCCACTCACGGACACTGGGAGATGGCATGGAAAATGTCAAGTGTCAAGTGAAGGGTTTAAAGTTATGGAAAATGTCCTGGAAAATGTCAAGTGACGTGCGAAGGGTCTAATGTCATGGAAAATGCCCTGGGAAATGGCAATTGTATGTTTGACATTTCTCAGAGCATACCACATGACTTTAGACACTTTGCATGACATTTAACATTTTCCAGGACATTTTCCACGATTTAAAACAGTTTACATGACACTTGACATTTTCCATGGCATTTTCCAGGGTCCGGGAGTGGCACCTGGGCGGGCCGTAGCCGTCCGTGTGAGCGTCGTGCACGGTCACGCCGCCAGCAGAGTGACGCATTACTAGGGCTACGTCGAGGCGAGTCTGTGGTGGGGGGGGGGGGGTGTGCACGCTGAAATGAAATGCAATACACACAGTCCAGTGAATGACACCTTGTACGGAAATCTACCATTTACCATTTGAATTCAAAAACGAAAAAAAATTGTCACCACAATGCATTCCTTTCACTCTCGAAAAAATTGATGTGCAATTTTTCACATTGCATTAGTTGCAAGATGGCGGGTGAAATATTCTTATTACATAGGCGTGAAGGCACTTCACAACGCTTCACACAAAAACAGCAAAAGCTCCATTCCCACTCTACAATATCCTTAACAGAACACCAACCATATCCTGTCCGAATCCAATAGCCGTCCAAAAAGACCCGGCCGCCCTCTGCTCCTCGGTGGGGTAGTAGACCAGCTCGAAGGCGACCTTGGTGCCGTTCTCGGACAACGTCCAGTTGGCTTGCATGCTGTCCGAGTGGAACAGGCACCACGGTTTGGAACCTGCGATTATGAATGACGGTTGGATGGTAGTTGTTACAGCAATTTTCTTTCTTTAACGATGTCTATTGAGATTTTTTCGTCAATTTCCAATAGTCGTTCACAGGTAACGTTAATGACGTCATCGCAATTGCCTAAAATAACGGCCATCGTAAAAATGACGCGAAGCACCTTGAGGGCAGTCCCAGACCCTGTGAAATGCCCTGTAAAGTGTCAAATGTCATGCAAAGTGTCAAAAGTCACGGAAAATGCCCTGCAAAATGGCAACTCGGTTGCCATTTTGCAGGGCATTTTCCATGACTTTTGACACTTTGCATGACATTTGACACCTTACAGGGTATTTTACAGGGTCTGGGACAGGCACCTGCACCGACAAAATCACTCACACAATCCAAAACTCGACCAAAATCACCCCCCCCCCCCAATCCAACTATTATTCTCATTCAATGGACTTCTCTCGACGTGAATGCACTCTTTAATCGGCACCGGCTGGACGATGGGCGTTCGGAGATGGGCTAAAGGCTGACCGGCCGCACTGAGACGGCCCCCCGATGTGGGAAACTGGGAAGGGGGGGGGGCAAATAGACATCTGGGCCTCTGGGGGCACTCCCAGACCCTGTAAAAAGCCATGTAAAATGTAAATCGTCATGCAAGTGTCAAAATACATGGAAGATGCCCTGCAAAATGGCAAACTCTAGAGAAATTTGGCAATTTGCAGATAAGATAGGTAAGTTGTTTTCAATTTTTCTGATATTTTTGGTTGAAACTTCATGAATAAAATGCTGGAATATAATATTCAAATACTATCTCACATGGATCATTTCATTGCGGCATTTTGTGGTACTTACACAAGCAGTTATGTCGGTGCAAATGGGTACTTTTATGAGCACAAAATTTGAAATTCCTGGCAACATAAATTTCGTTCTAAAAATGCAAATCGAAGGCATCAACCACAAAAAAAGTTTCTCACAGCCGTCAAAACAATTCCATAATTTTCCAGGTCACAATTAAATCCACAGGGTACAGAACATGTTTTGCTCGACCAACTTCAAACAAAAAAACAACCCACCGCAAAAATGGCATTTTCCACATCCAAAGACGCATCCTTCAAATCATTAGTCTGCAATTTCCTAGCAAACTCGACAATCAGCAAGCCATCATCATAATGGTCAGAAATGAGCTCAATATCTTGACTTGCATCTTTGTCAACGACGCCGTAGCCACTGGCCCTGCCATCGAACACTTTCACTTTGCCACTGGTCTGGTCCAGGAACACTAGGTGGGTGTCCATTGCGCGCTGGGGGGGGGGGTCGATTGGAACGTTGCCAAAAGTGGATGTGGTAAGTACGATCAAAGTTTGTCGGGTTTTTTGTTGAAAGTCCATAATGCAGAAACATTTTTTGGTTGAGAATGCAGAAACACAACTCAAAACATCCCATACCATATTCAATCACATCGAAAAATGAAGGGATTGCGTCAAAAATGGATGCGCAGTTAAGCATCGTGAAGTGTCTTTATATGCTGACACTCTCTGGCTCTTCACCAAGACGTTCCACGCACATCGTGAACCTTTGTGTGAAGACACTTCACGCATTTATACGGAGCTAGCAAACAAATGTATACCTGGTGAAGCGTGTGGAAGCGCCAGCAGCGTGAAGTGTCTTGCACAATTTTGGAAGCATTTCAAGTGGTGGTGAAGCTAGGTGAAGGGTGTGAAGACACTTCACTGAAAATGTCACGATGCTGTGTAAGCGCGTCGCAAATTCCAAACGAACCATGGATTTTCCCAAGCCGATGCCAGTCCAAAATGGCCCAATAACGGGCACCGCGTGGACCAAATGAAAGTGAATTTTGCCATCCATCACTTTCCATTTCATTTGATAGCCATTTCTGACGAAGCTGCACCGCTCCGGCACCAAGAATTCCTCCACTATGATTCGTCGAGACGAGATCGTTCTCGTGTCTTTGTCTGTGAATTATTTTTTACGCGATCTGCTGATTTTTTGTTGATGGTAAACTGATGAGATTTGTGTATCTGTATAGAAATCGGCCAGGAATGGACCAATACCACAAGTTACAACAAGAGTTGTGGGGGGATTTTTGTCGCCACTCACCAGTGGTTGATCAACACACTTTAAAGTGTAAAGTGTAAAGTAATGTGTCAAATGCCAGATAAAATGAGAGTTCAAATTGCATTGGCTTTTTGGGATTAGGATCGGGACTGTTTTTCTGAATTTTTGGGATCAGGATTGAGATTGAAAATTTCTGTGATTGGGATGAGAGTTTTGGCCAATAACTGGGATTTGGATTTCTTCTAATCTTTCACAAAAATATAAAAAGTGTACTTGTATGCCAGAGAAATTGCATAAAATAAACACTGGATATTAACATTCATATTTCTTCACACTTCACAAGTCATTTTTTCACTTTTTCATCATTCACCTTTTTCATAATTCACATCTGTTTGAACCGGAAATATATAAAACGTCATACTCGTTTTGTTTTAGTAAAATGTTTTGTTAATTTATTGTTTTGTTGTTTTCGTTAACCCACTTGTTGTTTTGTTAGATTTACTTCCATTAAAAATCTATGGTTATCTATGGTATAATAGGTATTTAGTAACCAATACCATTTCCCCCTTTTGCAAAATTCAGTTGCAAAGGAAACATAAGAATGTTCCATTAACCAGGCTGGAAATGTTAGCACATCAAGCGGAAAACATTTGAAAAGTGAACATTCGGAGTGTACTAAGTAAGTAAATACATTCATCTACTGATCAAAACAATCAAATAAGCAAACTTTTTTCACCTGATGAAATAGTGTCCTCAAATATTGTAGATAAGTGAATCAAATAGTAAAACCTCATTTACTAAACACTGTATCAAGGTATTTAAATAACTGCTGAAAAATTCAACTATACTGGTGAGCATTTTCTTAACAGCAAATTTTTTTACCCTTCAGTACTAGAAGTTTAAACAGTGTGTGCAACTTCAGCAATTATTTTGGGAATCATATTACATAAATAAACTATTTTACATACATACAGAAATCAAAGGCACCAAATCATGAACAGTCACAACCACAAAAAGAAAGATTACTCTATATAAGCAGATATTGTGAATGAGAAATACCCATATTCATGCACCACATAACACATTATCTAAATGAGCACAAGATGTTACAATTTGGGATTGGGATCTGTAGCCAGTTAATATTATAAACTTCAATACCCAGAATTTTCTATTTCTACAATTAGAAGTTACAGATAAATACACATAAATAGTATTGGTGTTTTGAACAGAATATCAATGCATGTACAATACATACATATTTAGGTATATTTGAGTAGCTACACCACTACAGAAGTCAAACACTAAACAATGAAGTTACCATCATACCCAATACAACACACATGTTACTGACAATTAGTATTTTGGCACTAGATGGTTCAGATTCACCAGCCGGCACTTGATTGCGCCTCCCACCAGCCGGCTCAGACTCTGGCTCAGCATGGCCATGATCATGCCCATCACCAGGGGTGTGTTCCGGTTCCGGTTCCGGTGCCCCATCACCGTGGTCATGACCATCATTGGGAAAGTGTTCACCGGCCCCACCTTGGACAGGCTCTGGACCTGGTTCAGCAGCTCCGGCAGCCCCTGGACAGGTGCCAGCGGTCACGTAGCTGACAGGTGTCTCTGAGTGCTTCCTGACTGTGGTCCCTTCCAGTGGTCCCTCCATCACTGGTATCTGTGAGGGGTGAGAACGGGGTAAGATGGAAGAGGGTGGGTGTGGGTTGATTGTAGGTGGTGGAATTGCTGAAAATTTGAATAAATTTCAAGTTTTGTATTTTGGAATTTTTTACTGTTTCATAAATTCTTATTAATAATGAAAAAATGTATGATCTGAGGTGGGAATCGAACCCACCTGCCTGGAATTAGCTCTCCAGTGCACTAACCACCGCGCTACCCATATCACAGGACATTATAAGTCATTTACTATAAATTTTTGAGAAATAATCATAGTTTAATTCATTTTGCTGTTTTGATGGTACGTCATGTAGAAAAATCACACAGTTTATTCAGATTGATGTGGAAACAAAATAGTAAACAAAAATTGTAGCCAAAACAAAATGATTAAAAAACACAATTTCTTTCACACAACATTCAAATAAAAACTCATTTCCTACCTTTCCAAATTTCCCTCAAAATATTCCCCACCATCAACAAACAGCTCACCTGCAGCATGAAGCTGTTCGGGTCGATCACCATATCAAACTCATCACCAGTGTCCAGCGGCCTCTCAAAGACCACCTTCAATTTGCCCGATTCATAGCCCGTGTATATCACGTCGATGTCCTGTTGGGAATCTATTTGTGGGGGACCATAGCCATTTGTGTGTGCATCTTTAACAGTAATTGTTGTCCCATCTCCGGTGACCAACACGAAGTCGAGCTTGCTCTGCGATTGAGTGTTTTAAGGTTGAATGTGTGAATGGGGTTTTTGAGATGCTCAGCACTAAATAAATGCACGCTGAGTTTACGTTGGCAGCATGCCAACCATAATTTACGCATGAGACTCTCGCAAAACGAATGAAAAATGTGTGCTGTTGAATAGTGACGGAAAAGCGCCATGGCGCTGGCGCCTGGCGCTAGCGCCAAAGCAAAAAGCGCCATGGCGCTTTTGGCGCCGCTAGTATCAAAAGCGCCATGGAGCTTTTAGCGCTTCGCGCTATTGGCGCTTGGCGCCCTGGTCCAGTAAAGCGCCATGGCGCTTTTGGCGCCGCTAGTATCAAAAGCGCCATGGAGCTTTTAGCGCTTCGCGCTATTGGCGCTTGGCGCCCTAGTCCAGTAAAGCGCCATGGCGCTTTTGGCGCTTGGCGCTAAAAGCCTGGCGCTTTTTTCATCACTACTGTTGAAATGTTACTTAAAGGGGACATGTCAATAAGGTGCCGTTGGCACATCGCCAATTTAAGACTAACTATATAAATAATACTAGGTATGACATGTACGCGAGCACCGTAGAAAATTCGAAAATGAGTTTGAAAATTATCAGGGCTTTTATTGTCGGAAAATGTCGGAATGGTGAACACGAAATGAACAAACACCTTAGAAAAGCATATAACTCACCAAAGCCTTAAAGGAGTGACTTATTGCAATATAATTTCGGACCAGTTACATTTTATACAAATACCTTGTTACGTATGCTTAGAATTTGAATTTCTTTGTACAGATTTTCTTCCATTTTGTAGAAAATTTACCTAACTAATTCAGTCATTTTAAGTGACATTTCACTGTCAAAATGTTTTTGGATCAGTGCCAACTCTATTGGACCATTTCATTCTACAGAATTGTATAGCAATCAGTTTCTCGAGTACGTAAGTATTCATCATTTGGAAAAAAAACTCACCATCGATTTGCCAAAAGCAACTCCAGTCCAATACGATTCCAATGAACCAGTAGGCGTCACTTCCAAAGTGAACGTCATTTTGTTGGGAAATGGTTTCCATTGCAACCTGTAGCCTTCCTGTTCAAATTCGCAGTCACCTGTCAAGGTAAATGTAGCTACGTATTTTTTTATGTAATTTGTATGCAGAGTTTTTAAAAGTACTGAACTTTATCAAACGTAAACGTAAAGTATTTTTTTTTACTCGCAGGTGAGTACAGAAAACGTAAAGTATTTTTTTTTTCTTTTACTCATGAGTAAACATGCGTAAATGACTTTTGTCCCTGGAAAACGTAAAAGTGGGTATTTTTGTTGAATTTTGCCCAAATTTTCACTCAAAATCACTACTTTTCGAACTTTTTCACAATCAAATGTAATGTGTTTATGCTAATTTTTGAGCTATTTTGGATATTATGTCACTAAATTTAGCTTTTCTCTACTTTTTTTTCCTTTATGCCTCGAAAAAGTAAAAAAAAAAACCTTTTTGAAATACTTTTTCTGTACTCGCGTACTTTCAAAAGGTACGGGAGTAAGTGAGTACCGGTATTTTTTATGAAGGAAACGTAAATGTATTTACGCAGTAGTCGAGTACCTATCTGTATTTATCGAGTAAACGTAAATACGTTCTAACAACTATGATTGTATGTGTAGGTAATCCAAAAAATACGCGTACAGATGGGTAAAATTAAAGTATCGTACCCATCGGTATTATGTATTCACCATCTATGTACGCGGTTTTACTCGTATTTCAGAGTAAAGGTACATAGGTAAATACCCTATATCTACTCTGCTATCAACCACATAACTATCATAAAAAAATCTTTCTTTTAAAATCAAAAAATATTTATGTTTTCTAAACGTTTACGTAACAAACCTGCAGAAACGAAGTGAAGAAGAGGCGCAATTGCCACAAACAACAGCAACATTTTGAAAATATTGTTTTGATAAAAAAGTTAAAATCAAACGGGTTCAGAGTAAAACCCGCGAGATTGTTTAGCCACCAGAGTATTTAGTAACGGTCACAATGTTGTCGTCTCTTCACAATATAAACCTGCAATATCAAATAAATAAAAGAGCAAATAAAGGAGCACCGAAGTTGAACGCAATATGTGAATAAAATACCTATGTGAAACATGTGGAAAAAGCAGCACAATAGAGCAGACAATAATCAGCACGCGTCATTTTAATTAGGTGGTGGAATGGCGCCAACCAAGGACGTAGCCAGGGGGGGCGGGGGGGCGGCCCCCCCCCCCCTCCTTCACGGGCCGGATCCAAAAATGTGCCAGAAATGGCACTTCCAGAAGACGATTGTCCATTGTTGACAGTTTGAACGAATTTTGCGCGTAAGCGCGCATTTTCCCCTCACGCAACGTAAAATTTCGGCTGCCCAGTCTCGGCAGCCTCAAAGCCAGTTAAAATGGACTCTATTCCTGTCCATGTCGCTGTATATGCCTGTAAAATACAGACATATCCTGCTGTTTTGGCACCAATTCCAACGCCAGCGGCGGCATGGCGTGGCGCCTACGAATGGTGCCAGCGCCATGGCGCCGTTCCCTTACTACAGACGCCGCGTAGTGTGCCAAACTTTTTTTTTTGAAAACATGGAAACGACCAATTTTGCCTACGGAAAATGGATACTGAAAGCGGAAAGTTGGCACCCTCTTGCGGGGGTCCACTGATACGCACATCTGCCCGTTACGCACATTTGCCCGTTTTTTTTCACTTGACACTATTCCAAGTGATTTTTAGATATGAGTGAAGTGAAAAACGCTGCGCAATGACATTAGTGAACTTTTTTCACTTCACTCATATCTGAAAATCACTTGAAAAAGTGTCAATGAAAAAACGGGCAAATGTGCGTAACGGGCAGATGTGCGTATCAGGCCTGCCCCCCCCCTCTTGCGCCATTTGTGCGCTCCAAAAGACAGCGGCAGCATGTTGAAAGTTGCAACTGCTACCTTTCAGGTGATGGTTTCCATCCAATACGACCAGACGTGCGGTAAGTGATAGTAAAGGTTAGAAGTGGCAATTCAAAGAAGGAACTTTCAAAGTGACAAGTAAATTCATCACTGAGAACATTTTTCACCTGATATTGACTTGCAAAGAACTTGCCTTGACTTGAAAAAACGCGCTATTGTGGGAAGGTAAGGAAATTTTCCATCACTATATAGCCGCATCAGCGATCACAAAACAGTTCGTGAAGTGGGTGTCATTTGAATACATATTTATGAACACAACAGCGAAAACAAAAAAATCTCAATAATAACTGATGTGTGAAAAAGCAAACTTTGCTGCCGGATGATGTTATGTTTTTGTGCATTTTACTTACTTGATCGCGCATCATTGACTTCCAGCAAATTTAATACCCCCCTGACGCCATACACGCTAGATGTCAACTGGAATTGTGTCAACTAAATTTAAGCAAACTATGTGATTTCAACTTTCCTATTTGATAGAGCAAAGTTAATTTTACATCATGACACTCAATTTTCATTGTGTCAGTAAGTGATTCTTTAAAAAATTATGTTATTTAGTTGACATTGAGTTGACACGAATTTGCACAGTCAACCAGCGTGTGGAATAATTCAACTATTACTGCAAGTCTTAAGTTGCTTTGCTCCTTGGGGAAGTTTCAAGGATTACCTAGGCAAATTATGTAAGCGAAGAAAATCGGGCAGAAAAATAACCCGTTTTGTCAGCAGAAAAACGAAAAAAGATGTTTGGTGATAAATAAAGTGCACTCCTAAATAGGCTGGAGTATGCTTTTGAGGCTTTACATAACGAATATCGCTGTCATGTATCGATCTACCGTGTTTCCTCGAAATACCCCCAGGGGGTTTATTTTTTCAGAGTGGAAATTTTGAGAGAAAAACGTGAAAATATGCAACAATAACCACCATTTATAAGTTTTTACAGCCTTATATAATGATGTAGATGGTATAAACGATGTTCTAACGTAACACAGTAAGTGTTTTGATCGTCTGTTATGCATTTTCCGGACCACAAATACATAGTGCCCATTTTGAGGGGGGGTATTTCGAGGGGGAGGGGGTATTTCGAGGGGGGGGGGGTATTTCGAGGACATACGGTAATTATTTAAATAGTCTAAATGCAAGCCATTTCGATTTTCCCCGAAAAATTGATGAACTTTGCACTCCATCCAAATATTAGAAAAATTGCCGGGACCAGACACTTAAATATCTAGACAAAAGTAAATTAGGTAGTCATTTTTGTGAAATAAAACCTCTACAGTCTACATGCCCTAATGGTCTTTTTTATCTGGTATTGGGAGGGTTAGACAACAAATTATCCATCCAAAAACTGAACACCACTGCCTGTCTGAATATTCTCGCACGTTATTTTACCATAGTCGATCTGAATAAACATTACCATTTCAATATATTTATTTAGACTCACGGTGACAATGAAAATTCCCTGTAAAGTGCCCTGGAAAATGTCATGTATTATGCCCAAAGTCATGTAAAACGTCGAATTGACTTAACATTTTACTGGTCATTTGACAATTTTGCACGATATTTTACATGACCCCTGACACTTTGCATGACATTTTACACGGCATCTTACAGGGTTTGGGAGTGATCCCTGGGCGTAAATACGAAGCTGCTGGTAAAACAATGTAATTTTCGTATGGGTGAAAATACATGTAATAAAAGAGTGTGACACAGACTCCTTAGTGACCATGATCTTTAATTTCGACACTCCGGGTGGTTGGATCGATAGCAAATCACTCCTCCGGAGGGATAGATAGCTGGAAAATTTTCTGGGGGGGGGGGGTTGGGGGGTTTCGGGGGCGTTCGCGAGGGTTCAATATATGGGCTTTTTCGGGGTGTAAAAGGAAGAAAAGGGGGGAAAATCGCTCAAAGTAGGTGTAAAATCGGTCAAATTGGCTATACAAGAGCATATAGTACTAAAAATGGCTGAAAAGAAGCAAATAGGAACAATAACTAGTTATTTTTTAATAGTTATTTTGGAGGTGAAAATCTATAACCCCCCCCCCCCATTCGAGACCCCTGATGTGACAAACAAAAACGAACAGAAACAGCTACATTCCGCAAAAAATAGAACAGCAGAAACTCAGAGCTAATTTTTCAGGCCAAAACAGACAATCTGCAGTCTGCACGAAGCATTTACAGCTGTATTTTACCTGTCGCCGTCGCCAGGTGTGCATCATTCTATTGTGCAGAACACAAGTGGGCCGCCGCGCGACTAAAATTTTGTCGCCAGAGTTCGGCAAAAAAATTTCGCCCGCAAACAATGGTCGAAATGTCCGCCGCCCGCACCGCACAACAACGCGACCACTTTTGCCCAGTAGACGGCCATTCGAAAAAAACGCATTTTCATAATTTACCGGTCGCGCGGCCGAATATTGAGAGCGGGGGGAAATTTGGGCGGCGCGGCAAAATCCCGCGCGAGTTTGGCCCGCCGCCGCGGCTAATCCACAGAGACATCAGTGGGATATGTCGGCATGAAAAGTTTGCACATGTTAGAAGTATAGAAATACTAATGTAAATGAATGTAAAGTAGGTATTCAAAATTTACTCATTGTTTGACTACAGGGGGCAGTCCCAAGCCCTGTAAAGTGTAATGTAAAGTGTCAAATGTAAAGTCAAATGCAGATTAAAGTGTCAATCAAAACAAAAAAAAGAAGATTTTATTACTGAAATTTGCATGACAATTGACAGTTTACTTTGCATTTGACTTTACGTTTGACACTTTACTTTACACTTTACAGGGCTTGGGACTGCCACCAGAAGACATCAAGTCAAAAAAAATTCCACCAAAAAAATTTGTCCAAAAATTGAGATGGAAATATTTACATAATTTTGACATTGAAAAATTATCCATTTTTGGATTCAAACAACATAAAATGAACTATTTTTCCAAAATATCTATCTGAGCTAATTGATTTTTTGAATAGGAAAAGTGATGCATTAAGTGTCCAAATGAATAGATGAAGTAAACATAAAATGAATCAGTGTGACAGCATATAGTTTTATTTAACAAGGGTCCAAAGACCCTTGCACTTTGTTTTGACCTTAACCCATTACCTCATCTTTTCTGGATTTGTTGTTTGTGCACTTTGAGAATGGAAATCTTTTCATGCCATTAGTGTTTTTCCCATTAATTTGTCATCAGTTTTAGATCAAATTATGAG
This sequence comes from Sphaerolaimus hirsutus, assembly GCA_964036195.1. Lineage (NCBI taxonomy): Eukaryota > Metazoa > Nematoda > Chromadorea > Monhysterida > Sphaerolaimidae > Sphaerolaimus > Sphaerolaimus hirsutus. The sequence goes on along the minus strand of OZ038454.1, from coordinate 26,287,300 downwards.
TATGTTTGAAAACTAATGAAAACTGTGAAGTAACACATTGCAAAAACTTCGGCAGAGCTTAAAAAGAAAATGTCTGATAAAATGGTGTAAAATGGAGAATAAAAAGAAAAGATGGCTTCCAATAAAAGGGCATCTCCAATAGAAGGGTGAGTAAAAAGTTGACAAAAAAACATAAAAGGGTGCCAACCTATTAAAAGAAATGGTTACAAGGGGGGTGCACTGATACGCACATCTGCCCGATACGCACATTTGCCCGTTTTTTTTCACTTGACACTTTTTAAGTGATTTTCAGATATGAGTTGAGTGAAAAAAATTCACTAATGTCATTGCGCAACTTTTTTTCACTTTACTCATATCTGAAAATCACTTGAAAATGTGTCAAGTGAAAAACAGTGAAAAATGGCTATTTTTCACTGTTTTTTTCACTTGACACTTTTTCAATTGATTTTCAGATATGAGTGAAGTGAAAAAGTTCACTTATGTCATTGCGCAACTATTTTTCACTTTACTCATATCTGAAAATCACTTGAAAAAGTGTCAAGTGAAAAAAAACGGGCAAATGTGCGTATCGGGCGGATGTGCGTATCAGGCCTGCCCCGTTACAAGATGCCTTTATTGAACCCCATATTTATAGATAACCTTTGGAACAAGTGAAGGATGTCCCAAATTTATCTTTTCTTCAATCATTATGACATAACCCAGTGATGTCACAGTAGTTATGTACATATATAATGTATCACCAACAAATGTGTCTCACATTTTATCATCACAATACGCGACAAACACACAAAGAGGTGAATGAAAGGATATAGGCAGTAAAACTTTGATTATAATGCTATTTTATATGTGTGAAATACAGAAGTGGCTCCCACTTAAACACCCATCACTCACATAAATCCATGGGACAGTATACCCTTTAATGGGTCTGTGATGTGCGGTAGTAGAAGGGGATATATAATGTGAAGCAGTTCTAGTCAGCCATTTTACCTGACCACATGTATAAAGTGCTTCAACAAATTAGGTAATTAGGTATTTTACTACACAAAATGAATGTCTCGGATTTTTAGAACGCCACATGAAACGCTAGAATCCAAAATATACGGACTGGACGTATTTATATACCTATACTGGACTGAATGCAATTTGCGAACGCTAAAAAAGGAGGTTACTGTATTTTGATGAATAAAGCGACGTGAAAAATGAGCACCTAGATAAATAATCCACCTACTGAGAGTCGTGCTTTGACGAGAAAAATAAATTGGTGCAGTTTCTTTTTTTCAAACGGCATATAAATAGGTACATCTGTAGATATAGAAATAGTGCAAAAATTGCACTGTCACAGGCGGGAATCGAACCCGCGCCTACCGTAAAGCACGAGCGCCCCGACGACAGTGGCGGCTGGGCTGCGGCCACTTTTCGGGGCTTAAATGCTGCAAGCGACAATGCCCTAACTATAGTGAACACACAGTGAATCCGGGTACCCGTTAAAAGGTATTGGCTAAACAAATCGCCCGCCCACAAGGCAGTGGGAGTATTCAAATACATCTGGGGAAAGAGACCTCACCACTCTGCAAACGTGCGAATGACGACATTCTCTACACATTAGAATTGTGAGAAATTTTTGTTGCGTGCCCACTCGCATTGTGCGATGCGGTTTGGTGTGGGTGAATGGCGATATGCATGCAGTGGCGCCTGGAGCCAGTCGCAGTCCCTGTAAAATGCATGTAAAGTGTGAAATGTCATGTAAAGCGTGTAACGTCATTAGCGTTCCAAAAATCTCTGGGAGATTTATATTTAAAAAATATAATTAAATATAAAAAAATCTCTTATTTAATTATATTTTCTCCAGTTTTTTTTTCCAGAGAGATTTAATTATATTTTATGAGAAAAAATATATCATTAAATCTCTCATTTATATTTATTTAAATTTTCTCAGCGTTTTTAAGAGAGAATTAATTTAATTTTTTGAGAGATTTTCTGAGATCAAATTTATTTATATTTTTTGAAAATCACCCATTTTTTGGAACGCTAAACGTCATGCAAAGTACTCTGTAAAAAGTCATGAAAATTGTCAAAAGCTGTGCAAAATTCGCTGGAAAATGGAAAACAATTTGATACATTACTTGACACTTGGGTACTCGGCGAGTATTTGGATGTTGACGTTGGCACTTCAGTGTTTCAAGTTAACTTATAAATAATGCCTGTCATCCGCCGCCAGCAGGTAGATCTGAACTTTCGCACAAAAATTCTAGTTTGTGTGAAATTCGGAGACTCGGCAAAATGTGGCGCCGGCCCGATTACTAAGGCAGTCCTGCGCACTACAAATCTTCCCAAAATTTCAAATATCAAGTAAAAATGCTGGATAGAATTTTTTTCGATGGTTTAAAAAATTTTACACGACTTTTTACAGGATTTGGAACGGTACCCTGTGAAGCGGAATTCTAGTGCTGCCTTCACGCGCGCGTGCGACTGCAGTGATCGATTTTATTTAGTTAGGTGTCGCATTCAATTGTCTCATCAATATTGAATAGATATGATAGATACTTATTTTGGCATGGAAAAATGTAACACAGAATTGCCCAGAGATATTTATGACAGGGGTGGCAAACATTTTGGGAAAATATTTTTGCGCAAATGCCCTGTAAAACGTCACGCAGTGTCAAGTTATTAAAAATGTCAAACTTTATGTTTTCACTGCGCGTTTGACATTTTACACGATATTTTACATGACTTTTAACTAGGTTTCCAGCTTTTCAACGTTTGACAAGATGCAATTCGAGACCCAGATTCACACAAATCGCCATCCACACAACTCGAAACGAATTTGCCGCGGCGGCAGATTTTCACACAAATATTACACCTGGTTGTGCGCGCGGCACTACACTCGTCCTATAGTTCACATCTGCCGAAATTTCAAGGCCAATTTTTGCATCGAAATTCTGTTCACTATTATCTGATCAATGATCATTCTAGGATAGATACATTCTTGTGAAAATAAATTTTGTGCCAAATGAAAATATATTCGTGCATATTTATAAAACAGCAAAATGGAAGGAATGTCGAGAAGTTGACGGAAGGGGTTTCAGTAGATTTTGCAGACATGAGTGCCCAAAAAATTTTTTTATTATGTTTCAATAATTAATTAACCCATAGCAGCATTGCGTATTGTTTTTAAAAGTATACAGACATTTTTTATTCCTCTAAAAGTGTGACGTCACTTTTTGAAAGTGGTGCAAGTATACCCCTTTCATTTAGTGTGGCTACGCTCACTGCTAGACAACCGATATTTTTTAAAATTATAAATCCATTATGAAGACATTTAGGTTTTCCACAACGAATAGTGTTTCATCTCTTGACAACAGTAATTGACTGACTTCAGTAGATGCACGCAAACTGAAATTGAAACTGATTTTTTAAGCGTAGATTATCAGATTCGGAAATTTCGGATGTCAACTAGTGTGCAGTGCCAATCTATTCGACCAAATATGGTATCGACTGCTAAGAATACGAAAACAGCGATATGAAATGTATGCGCGACATAATCACATGATCAAAATGTACAAAGCCCAGAAAAATCAAACCTGCTTAAACCAATAAAACTTTATTCACTCGTCATTCACGCGCTGAACTGAGACAAAGGCACGTGCAAGTACTCAGCCACTGCCTTTATCTGCGTTTGAGAATGCATTCAAGGCGGTGTGTGATGGGAAAAGCGTAAAAAGTGGTCGATAAAGGCGCCAGGATGAAATGACCTAAAGTGCTAGCCAGGGGTTTTGTGGGTATGGACCCCTCCGGGGGTTCATTTCATACAGATAGTAAATCGCTGATGAAAGTTAGATGAAAAGTTAGCTGGATTTGGGGGGGGGGTCGCGGAATTTTCGCAAAAGGGTAACCCCGGGGGCGGGGGGGGGCGGGGGGGCGTTAATAAAACTTTTTCAACGTCAGCGTAAAAATTGTTGCGCGCTAGCGCGCATTCTTCACCAGACATAAGGTATTATCATCCGATTTGCTCCATGTGGCCGCAAATCATTGTAAATACACTCAATGTTGTGTTTTTGCTGTTTGTATGTATATTTACATTTACATACATGGCGCTGACGCCAACGCAAATGGCGTCATGGCATGGCGCCTACTAATGGCGCCATTCCGCCACTATGCAGCTAAAATTTTAGGGGGGGGCTGAGCCCCCCCCCCCACCCTCGCCGGCCTCCGTAAACAAGCAGCCCCCCACTCAAAAATCCTGGATACGTCCTTGAAGAAAACATAAATCCGATTTCCTCGTAACGCCGTATGATGTGCAAGCATCCGGCGCCAGCACCAAGCAAAAAGCCACAAAAGAATTTTTAAAAACCGACCTTCGCTCTGAGCATGCCCATGGGCACGGTCTCGTCGGCGCACATGCACACCAGCAGGTTGGCCGCCCGCGCCACGCCCATTCTGCCCTTCTGAGGAGGCATTGATTTCTTGTGGATGCGATTTTGTTGCAGTGGGGAAGGGGTGCCCAAAAGGGGCCCACCAGAGAATAAAACGACAGATTATTTTTTAGATTGATACTTTTCTCAAATATCGATACACGTGGCACGGTAAGGTGTAGAATAGCCCCCGGGTGTTGCATAGAGAAATGACTGAACGCTTTACAGTGAAGTTTGCAAACTGAATAAAAAATGTAAAATAAGTAAATCTAAGTAATGTAATTCATTCGCTGTCGCTTTAAGCAAACTTTTTTTGCATGACTTCATTAATCAAAAATACGATAATCCACGTTGCAAAGCGGCAGGTTTTTGATACATATTTATACACTCCAAAAGTTCCCCCTTACCGGCGTCTTTTCTACCAGTTTTTTTAAAAACAGTCTTTTTTTAAACGCAAAAACTGAGACCGTTTTTAAACATGCCGCCAAATCTGTTACTACTTTAAAGCTTTAAAAAGACGGGATCGTTTAAAAGAAGTATTTTTTCCACCCCCCTAACCTCACAATCCACCAAAATCACATTCAATTGGTCATCGTGCAGCGAGTCCTTGCCGTGTTTCTCATAGGATGCCCACAGCGAACCGGCTATAGCGGCAGTCACGCAAGCGTCGCTTTCGCCCCATCCCGAATAGGCCAGCATTACCCCGTCACGGTTGACTAGTCTGTGACGAAATGGGAATTTTATAAGTGGTTGTTGGCTTGGGTGAGATTTTGAGTGACTTTTGGTGTTTAGTTGAATTTTTGGTACTTTATTAATCGGGATTAGATTTTATATGGCAGATCCTTGTTAGATATTATATTTATGTTTGAAGCTCGTACGATATGTAAAGAAACGAAGTGATGTTAAAGTTTTTTCCCATCGTCGAACATTTGTTTTTGCAAATATATTTGAACTTGGTCTCTTCTCTCGCCTTGGGTAGCAAGAGTACTTCCAAAACGTCCAAAATTCGTAGAAAAATGAATTTATTGTGTATTTATTCAGCTCTGACAATTATTGTACTATTTAGAATATCTATAACCGCAAAGCATGCGTCCAAAATTACTCTCGTTTTATAGTAAATTGGAGGACCGCACACTGCAAAGTGTAACGGGAAGTTCGGACGATTTTTGCATGGATGGAATTCAAAGGCGGAATTAAAAAAGAGGGGTGGAATTAGGGTCGGAAAAAACGTTTTTTTTACTCCATGTTTTTTATATAAAAAACGTTGTTTTTTTTAAAAGCTCCCAGATGGCCCTGGGTCAATATATATAGGCGTATCAGACAAGTGACAATACTCTGTGATGTTATATATGACCATATAATGGCCGTGGAGCCATGGGATGACATAGTAAGTGGTGATTTGTGTCAAAAATGTCCATTTTTGGTCGACATGTTCGTATATCACCTTATAGTCGAATGTTCGTGACTTCAAATGAAGTTTGGCACGGAATAGTGATCAAACAAGGTTATAAAAGCAGGTTGTTACTTTGGGAGTGATGTCACACACTGTGGAGGTACATGGAAGTACATTACCTAAATATTATACACTACAGCAACATATGACGGCTTATTTACCAATGGTAGCACATAGAAATGGATGCTTGGATACTAAAAATGCCACAAAACCAATGAAAACAACCACCAATGTCAATTTGTGTGTGAAATTGCGCGCTTGCGCGCAAAAATTTTGCAAAATACCTAGTGCTTAGTACTAAAAATTTCGAACGATGTTTTTAAAAAAAAAACGTTTTGGACCTCGTGTTATTTTTTAAACTAAAACGTAAAAAAACCATCGGCCAACCCTAGGTGGAATTGGCTATCACATTATGGGTACCTGCAGATCCGGGTATGCCAGGGCAAAGTTCCCGTTGTTAATTCCTTTTTCAGATTCAGGATTTGGATACATACAGAATTTTTATACTGAATGTACTGTACTGTACGACAACGCCAGGGGTCGCTGAGTTTCAAAAAGGTATACAATCCGGGGAATGTACGGCTAAGGGGGGGCGATTTTGCCTACGACGACGCCAGGGTCGCTGATGCCAGCAGACTGTCGCTTTTACAGCTATCCTACGGTGCATGAATATCAAGGGAACTTTTCATACGTTTGTACAGAATTGCATGAATATCAAGGGAACTTTTCATACGTTTGTACGGAATCAAACTGCACGTGGCGCGACCGCTAAAGTGGAACTGCACGCGTGCAGTTTTTATACTTAAGCCCAGTTAACAGCGAGTTTGTTAACTGAGCTGTGGCGCAGTGCGTGAGCTCGCGCTTCCCGCGCGAGAGGTCCTGGGTTCGTTCCCGGGGCCTGAGAGGTCCTGGGTTTTCTCCCAGGGCCACTTCTCTCGTTCCCCGTGCCACTCTCCTCCCTCAGCACCGATGATTACACACGTCGGTGCTGGCAGGCCGCCGTCTAGCCTTCCAGACCGACCGTCCAGCTGCCGGTGGAATTAAAAATCGTCCGAACCGACCCAAAGTTCAGTTGCCGTTTTTTAGATGTCGTAAATAAAATCGTCCGAACTGACTTTATAATTCTGCCCGGGCGGAAATTAAAACGTCCGGACCCGATCGTTACACTTTGCAGTGTGCGGTGCGCCAATACGTCCAAAATGAAAGCGATACAAAAACTGACAGTGTGCATTGTATCCCGCCGCTGTTTGGCTGCACGAGCACCTTCGTGAGCGCTTTCGGGCGCAACATCGCAGCCGCAAAACTGAAACGGATAATACATTACTAAAAGTGACACAATACTCACAAGATTGTTGGCAAAGTGACAAAATCAAGTGAAAGAATTTTCGGATCGGGTCACGTATGTGAACTTGGCCCACGTCCAAGTTACCGGTTGCGTATTGTACTTTGAGCGTTTTTCCTCAGTTTTTGTCGAAGTAGTAAAAATGTACTCCTTTTTGCCACTTTTCACCGTCATATCTGCTATTTTCGTCTATAAAAGTGCTTATATTCTATTTTTTTAGCACTTCTGGTATATTTTTATTGGTTTATAGCGATTTCGAAATTATGGCCGGGTGCCAAGGTCACATACCAAAACGACGTTTTTCTTTTTTTTTTAAAGGACATTAAGGTTGTCGAGAAGGCGGGGTTAAAGTATAAGGCGGATATCCCGGGCAAAGTGCCAAATCTGTCAGTGGCCGCCGAAAATTTAAAAAAAACTCGCCGCCCGTTCGAACTCGTTCACAGTGACTCATCGCAGCCGTCGATCCGTCATCAAGGTGGGCTCTTTATAAACCAGCGCGAAATGTCTCAATTTTCCACTCACATTCACCCACCCACAAAAATCACCATAAATCAACCCAACCCCACAATCACAGTGAATAATTCGCCATGCCGACGACATCAGTAAAGCACCGGGATTTCGTGTCTGAGGCGATGGGCGAGAAGGAGGTGACCGCCCTGGCCGGCGTCGGCCCCGTCTACGGCAAGAAGCTCGTCGACGCGGGGTTTGATAAGGTGGGTTTGAAGTTGCCAAAAGTTTGAAGTTTGGGCAAACAATTTCTCAGTGTTTGTTTACTAATTGGCTTAGGCCCAAGTGACACTCGTACCTCCTTCCAGAGAAGAGCGCATCGCCAAAACACTCAGACCTAAGCAGAGCCTAAAATATTGTGAAAATATTACAAATTTGTATGTAAAGCATATCCAAACCAAATAAATGCGAAGTACAAACTGTATCCAAATGAATAATCCCAATCGAATTTTTGGCACATTATCAAAAAAAGTCGCAAAAAGAATGCCGATGAATTGAATCACTGAAGGGGCAACGCTAAAAAAGTTTGAAGCGATTTATGGTCGGTTATGCTATTCGAAAGTAGGGATAAAAATTTTGACCTCTAAACTAGGGTTCAAACGGGACCAGTTTTTTGGACCGGGACCGGGGCCAGAAATTTTCTAATGTCGGGACCGGGACTGGGGGGTCGGGACCGGGACCGGGACTGGCTTTTTTCAATTGTCGGGACCGGGACCGGGACTGGGGGGTCAGGACCGGGACTGGGATTTGCCGAACCAGGTACTGGCACCGCGGTATTGTTTGAACCTTATTGGTATGTAATATCCAGTCACTGTTGTTCCACACACCTCCACTGTGTGAAGGACGACTGTCAATGTATTAGCCTTTTCTTATAACATTATTCAAGCAGTATTCCATTGCCATCTTCACTTGAAGTTGTGAATATGATGAAACGCAATGTACGCAGGATTTTTTTGGGAAGGGGGGTGGCGCCAGTTGTAGGTGCCAACGCCATGGCAGTATTGGCGCTGGCGTTGGCGCCAACGTCAGTAGTGAGTACTACTACATAATGCAACACTTTCCACCTATTTTTACCAGAAAAGGAACACACATTGTATTTCACTTTTTTCTTGTGCATTAGTATTTATTTCTTGCGCATTTGTATGTTAAATTGTCATTGTCTATTTTAATTCTCCAAATTTATTAATAGCAACGCAAAGTGTCAACAGTCAATGTCAACAATAAAGAGACCGCAAACTGGTCATATAAAATCTGCCACATTTAACTCAAATTCATGCCCATAAAAACGTTTCAGTCACAAATCACTTCTTCATCGTCGCTGTCACTGAATTCAATGTTACTATTGTCATTTCCCTCACAAGTCGCGCAAGAGTAACCGCCAAGGAAGACCACTTTTTTGTGTTCATCAATTTCAGCGGTTGTGGCCTGTTCAACTGAATAAAGGGATTTTATATTGGTAAATATATTTCTATGTCAAATATAAACAATGTTATTTCTTACTTTTTTCCACATGCTCACACTTTCTATTGTCACTAGTAGCGTTGCAAATGTCGCAAATTAAATCCCCAGTATCTAAACCCTTTTTATGAGCCATTTTCTTCTGTTTGCATTTCGCCATGATGTATCTGATAGGCTCACATTCTTTGCTGTGACCTTCTGAACCCAACGAATCCATACTAGTGTGCCGAATCATTTTCCATATAGGAAATTTTGAAGTAATGCTCTCATCAATTCCGTTTTTCTTTACCAATCTTATTTCAACCAATTTTTCTATGTTTTCATTGTAAAAATCTATTCTCTGGAGCATATCGTATAGCCTATTTTGTGTCCACTTTTCCAGTGTTTCATGCTGGAGTATAAATACCTATTTTTATTAAATTTAAACACCTATTATATTGCAGAACAAACATACCTCTTGAATTAGCTGATTTCTCAAATTCTCCATATCACACAGTCTCCCACCAGTGTGCACCACACCCATCACATCTGACATGGCCATATCACGGATTTGCATCACACATTCAACCATCTTGGCGCGACATTTTTTGATCATATCGCATTTCAGTTTGATTGGTAGATATTCCTGGCGCCTTTTTTCATCAGCAGTCAGACCCTTAAAATGTGTCAAAAGTTATTTGTAACAGTATTTGCGTCAATTTTTTATTTGTAAATACTCAAATAAATGTAATTAAAAAGAACTTGTTATTTTTATTCAATATAAAAAGTCTTTAAACTGAAGAGAATTTTTAACCTTTTTTTCAGATTCCAAATTTTCCAACATCAATCCAAAATTGTTATATACTTTATGCAGTAACTTGAAACTCTTCTTCAACTCTAATTTAGACTCGTCTGCCTCCTGGTAAACAACAGTTTCATCAATACCACTCTCACTCTCAGTGTCGCTTTCTGTTACAGGTGCATCGTAATCAGCATCAGCATCATCAGTTTCATCTGTCACATCAGTATCCAGTATTTCATCACTTTCTTCCCCCACAGCAGATTCCAAAGCATCATCACTCTCAATGTTTTCAGTTTCATAACCATCGTAATAGCCCCTGCTAGATGTGCTGACACTTTCAGACAAATTTTCAACATCAGGAGCAGCACCCCCATCAGCGTAGGTGTAGTATAGCCCAGCACCAACACCAGCGCCCACGTCACCACATGATTGCACCAACGGTGGAGGTGGCACCAAGGGGTCCCACCAAAAAAACTTCAACGGTCGTCCGTGCAACATTCTGCAATTCAGGTGTTAATATGAAAATATGTTATGAATTTTTTGTATCTTGTGCTTTACTTCAGGAAAAAAAGATACCGTATATCCTCGAATAACTCCCCCCTCAAAAACTCTAGCGAAAAAATAACTACCCGGGGGACTTATTCGAGGATATACGGTATCTTTTTTTCCTGAAGTAAAGCACAAGATACAAAGTTCACATTTTTATGTAGGGACAACACACATGATGTCTGGGTTAAGAAAAATAAATCTCACCTATACCTAAAGTTGTATACACGCCGCATGAATGGATAAATATATATGAAACGTACGGCACTCCTGACCTGCTAGCATGATCCTGAGCATTTTTCATGACCAAATCATCAACATTTTCATATGTCACATGCACCGGAGACATTGTGAAATTTGGTAGCGGACTCTGTTCACCATCACCAATATCCATACCAGATGACAACCCTGTATCCGTGGAAATTGGCGCCCCCACCAAGGCGCTTTTAGTTGGAACTTCGCAACCGTCATCATAATACCAGGTGTACTCATTTGAGCTCGACTCTGGTGCAGGATTTGTACCCATCGATGACGGCCACAACAGCTCGCTGCAATGATATTATTATCAAAAATACATTCAAATACGTTTTAATACCAGTACGCAACTACATACAAAAGTATATGTAAAATTCAATCACTAAAATGCAATTATGTACACACAAGAGGGACCGTAGGAAGGGTTTAAAACACACCCTCACTAACCCAATCGAAGGCAGCGGTATGGGGCTGTGTTTTCGTTTCCGTCGGCGCAATTCTACAGCTGCTGTCGCTGCAGCCATAGCATTCTCTGCAGCGACACTCAAAGCCGCGGCCTCAGATGCCAATCTCTCATCACTCAAAGAATCCATGTCCAGAAAAGACACGATTTCTGCACCCTCAACCACCGTATTTGTAATTGGTACATCAGCACATGACACATTTGCACCAGCCATTCCACCACACGATGTTTGAGCAGCTTCACCATCACCCACCATCACTTTTTTGTTTGACTCATCAAAAATATACGGCGGTGAAGCCATTGGATACCTGTTTAGAAACATTTTATTTTCACACCATAAAAGTAATTTTTCTGAGTGACATTTTATACATTTTACATGGGGTTTTTAGTCATCCATACATAAAATTCAAACATTTTAATGTCAACCCAAACTTTTATCTATACTCACTCAACAGATACAGGTGACCAATTTCCACCATCATTTGAACAAGCTGTAGAAGCGGTGGCGGTTTCATGCACGGGAGGAGAATCTGGATAAGGTGAACTTGGCACATATGCCAAACTAGGTCCCGAGGAATTGTCATTGCAAGCCTGGTCATCAGAATAGTCACGAGGTGTCGGGGATGTAGGCACGTACACATACCTAAATAATGGTGAGTAAATAAAGGTGATATCAAATGTTATCAATTGTAATCTACAGTGAATTTGAAACTGTCACCTAAAATTTATGCAGTCTCCTAAATGTCATGTAAAGTGTCAAGCTTACATTTATAAAATAGGAAATGACATGTGCAATGCATAAACGTCCCAGAAAAAAACTAACTCGGAATCACTTTCATGTTCAAGTCTGTTTTTTTTACCACATTTCTTTTTTTCTGACGCCATAATTTTTCTTTTTAGATCTCGCCTTTTGATGTCAGCTTTTAGCTCTTCAAATGTTATTTTCCCAGCAAGATACTCTTTGAATTTTTGCACACTTTCGTCAACCATTTTTATACAAGAAAATTTCAATCAACTACTCTAGAAATAATTTAAAATGGTTAGAGTACATAAAAATGATCATTGTAAACTATAATTATTTACACCACACGTTTTAACAATCACCTAAAATATCAAAGATAATTTCCGACATTCAACCACATAGGTAAATATGTCAAATAGCCGCATGGATATTAGCGCTTGTAAATACACCATTTTCATTTGCAAAACAAATTGTTCGAAAATTGAAAATTACATATTCATCAAATGCATGTGCATAAATATGGTGTAAAGGAAAAACGAAACCCTAGTCATTTATCTACTTTCATGCACAACCCGGTATCATGGATGATAAATGAGATGTAATTAAGACCCATAAAACTGATATCCATGATCATAGAATTGCAACTATGGGAATCGAAACAAATTGCAACGATTTGCATGGATACTATCCATAGAAAATGGTGATTTATAGATGTTTGCCTTTATTTACACACAACATGTGCAAATGTGTGTAAAAATGAAACAGCATGCTTTAATGGATAATAGATCTACGTTTCCATACCTGACACAAATAAGACCTTTATGGATAAAAAGGTAAGCCGCCCATCGATGAAATTACCGTGAAACTGGTTTTAAAGGGTGATTTATGGAAGCTATTTTTGTGAGCTAGGAGAGATAATTATGTGTAATAAGGATACAGTGGATTGTAGCTACAAAATTTTAGTCTAGTTGCAACAAGTCAAATTTCCCAAAATTGCTAATAGAAAATTAACCATGCACCTAAAAGTTTTTATCGGACTTCAAATAATTATATCTGTATACACTATCAAACAGTAAGTTTTTATTTTAATTTTTCAAGTATTCATATTATTGGAATATTTAATTTTTAATTATTTATAGACCAAATGGCAAATCTGGAGCATATGAAAAACAGTTTGATAATATCAGCACATTTTTCACAGATTTTAATCCAGGTTTTTTAGTATCTATTTATAAAATGAATGATTAAATTGTAAAACCATAGGGTAAAATAATTACAGATCTGTTAGAAAATGCTGATGTAAATGAAATTCACCAAGAGGAAGATCCAAACATCCCATCAAGCTCAAATTCTATAAGAAATGTCAGAAACCACCAAAATGGAGGAAATGTGAACCAAAATACACAACCAAATCTACAAAATAATCAGGTAATTATAATAATAACTTTACCAGAGAAATTTTTTTAAATAAGTCACATTTTTCAGAGACCAACAATCCGGCAACAAAATGCACCCACTGTACATACAGTGGTAGTAGACCAAAACCCCCAGGTACCGATTTTAAGATAAATGTATGCGTAAATAAAAATATTACCGTATTCACAGGACAATAGACAAAACATGCAGCTACCACAAAATTTCCCAAATGGATATGAATTATTTCCCGGACCTAGTAGAATGTCATCAACTATCCCCCCCACAAACCGTGTACCCCAACCAATAGGTCATCAAGGTACAGTTCAACAAAACCAACCACAAATAGGACAGACACAACTACAACAACAGCAACAGTTTGTTATTTTTTTTACTTTTTCTAACATCCCTCTACACCAAAATTTACATAGGAGGTTAAATCCAAATGCGGCCCCCTTTCACTACAATGCTCAGCAGCAGAATCAATTTCTGCCAAATACACAAGCTGTGAATTTGGTACCAAATGTACAACTGCAACAACAAATGGTGCCAAATGTACAACAACAACAACAACAAATGTGTGTATATCAATATTGGAAACTATGCACTTTCTGAAAAATTATTAATTTAAACCCAAACAGGCCTCAAAATAATCCTGCAAGACGGCAAAATTGTTATCAAGCAATTTATCGAATGGTGACCCCAACTATAAATACAATAAGTGGCAATGTAAATGTAGAGTCACACCCATATTTAAGGTAACTCCATACCCCGTAAATTTCAAAATAAATGCCAATTAATAGTAAATTCAAAAACACAATTTAGTGGACTTTAATAACATTTTAATTTACTATTAATTGGCATTTATTTTGAAATTTACGGGGTATGGGATTACCTCAGGGACATGGATATTAGGCAAATGAATACATTTAACCAGTTCAGGTAAACAAATCTACATTTCAATGTAAGAATATCAATAGCATTTTATATTTAACAAAAATGTCTATCGGTCCGCAGAACGTTGGGGCAATTGATTAGGTCGGGGGCCCTTGAAAGATTTACAACTTGGGCGCCACAAATGGCCAATTTACTGGTTTTGGACGATGCTGCAATATTGACAACATTTGTTAGAAAGTTTTTGGATAATTTTTATAAAAATATCAAAAATAGATTTTTTACAGATGGCCTTTGGTAATACAATAGCGGCTTTTCTTTCAATGGTTGGCCTAGGCAAAATGCTGGCAGCCAATGGTTCCATACAAGCCAGCATCAATGCTACATTCATATATGATGCAATAAATACATTCCACACGAGCAGAATTCTTAGAGATATCATATATACAAACATATGGTCAATGGAAGGCGCAGCAGTTGCATTTTTGAGGACAATGAATGATATGTTTATTTTTCATAACTCACCTGTGCTACACAAATATATCACAACAAATTTTGCTAGACCTAGTTCCACATCACAAGGTGTTATGAGGGTGTGTGCTATAATTCAGATAGCCATGTTTGACACTTCATCAGGGGAGTTCTTTTTATTGATACACTTTGTGGCTGTTTGGATTAATTTTTACATGAACCGTTCTAGAATGATGTAGAATTGTGCACCAATTCGATTGTTGATTTAATGAAATTGTTTGTTTGAATTACGTGGAACATGTTGGAAAATGAAAGCAGAGATAAAATAAATGTGACCGAGAATTATAGATGAATCAGAAAGTTGTCAAGTAAATTCACCACACATAATTTACCTCTAAAAGTCCACAAGTAAATACATTTTCACACCATCGATCCGTATCCAAGATGAATTATAGCTGAAAACAAAGTTAATAAAAACGCAACGTGAATGTAAAGCGCGCAAAAAAATACTTTCGTCAGACATTATTTATGGGCACCTACTAGATTATAAACCCAATACATCACCATCAAAAGAAAATAACAACGCAAAACCACAACTTCAACACTCAATAACATGGTATCTCAACATATTCGACAAAAGTGGATGGAGCCATTGAAAATCACTCTCGAAATGCACATAAACTTCAATTTTACAGTTCAAAGCTTCTTTTGGAATAAAGTTATTGCCGAATTTTGATTTGCCTTCCCTTTTTATCCTATTTCTATTCAATTCAAACTTGTTTCAGTTTTTGTCGCTTAAATTACATAATTTGTATTTTGCGCAATGTAACGAGTTAATTATGCCCAATGTAACGAGTACAAAGTGGACAATTACTAATGAAAAAGGAAAATCGAAATTCGATACGTAATCTGTATTTCATCCAAAGTAATGAGTTATTTATGTCCAATGTACCGAGTACAAAGTGGACAATTACCAATAAAAAAGGCAAATCAAAATTTGGTTTATCAAGGTTTTTTCACGACGTATCCAATTCATATGCAGGATTCAAAATGTCAACTGACATCCTGCATTCGCTTATCTCTTTTCACCTCGCCTAAGCATTCCCCGTGTTATGTGTGTGTGTTTTAGAAAAAATAAATGTATTTTTTGTGTTTTTCCCCATTCACAAACTCAAATATCCAAGACTACAATTGTTTCAAGTTTATTTTTTTCAATCTTACACCCAGTTACTCGCATTTTTATAAACGTAAAAAGACATTTTAATCCAATTTGTCATAAATTTCCCCCCAATTTCGCAGTAGCAACCCATCCGTCGAAACTGGTCGTCCGTCAAAATTTGCCACCAAAATTTTAATAAAATTCAATTTTTTCAAATTTATTTGCTACCTGGAAACCTAATAAATTACCAAAAAAGGTCAAGTTGTCCAAGGCGAAATCCCCCATTGGAAAGACCTCTGTGAAAAGTTGGTTTTTTTATTTTTTTGTTTTGACCCACAATACGCCTGGTACCTCGAACCCGACGCTGCCCGACGGAGGGCGAATTGCAACCAAACCCCGCTAGGTGGGCAAAATCGCACAGAAAAGTCCGCGTTTCATTTAATATTGTAATTTTGCCCACCTAGCGGGGTCTGGCAGCGATTCGCCCTCCGTCGGGCAGCGTCGGATTCATTTTTTCCCCGACTCGATAAAACTGCACTCGCTTGAAAAGCGAAGCGCCCCAAAAATATGACACAGCATTTGCTGTCTCAAATGAATGATAGCTAAATCGATTATCGAGTCGGGAAAAAACGAACCCGACGCTGCCCGACGGAGGGCGAATCGCGGCCGGACCCCGCTAGGTGGGTAAAAATACAATATCAAATAAAACGCAGACTTTTCTGTGCGATTTTACCCACCTAGCGGGGTCCGGTTGCAATTCAGCCTCCGTCGGGCAGCGTCGGGTTCGTTTTTTCCCGACTCAATAAAACTGCACTTGCTTGAAAAGCAAAGCGCCCCAAAAATATGACACAGCATTTGCTGTCTCAAATGAATGGTAGCTAAACCGATTATCGAGTCGGGAAAAAACGAACCCGACGCCGCCCAACGGAGGGCGAATCTCGGTCGGACCCTGCTAGGTGGGCAAAATCGCACAGAAAAGTCCGCGTTTTATTTGATATTGTATTTTTACCCACCTAGCGGGGTCCGGCCGCGATTCGCCCTCCGTCGGGCGGCGTCGGGTTCGATTTTTCCCGACTCGATAATCGGGCAAAGCCAAAATACACAATAAATGTGTACATATTGCAGAGCGCCGCCGCAGCGACACCGAGTTGCTGTCGACCCACGCCGAGCTGCTGTCGGACGCACGCGTTTTCTGGCCGTTTGCCAAACTGTCGGTGACTGCGCACGGTGGGTGATTTTGTAGCGATGCCCGTGAAGTGGAAAATGGGAAATGTTTCGCACATGATTGGGGGTCCTAAAATTTGTTATCAAACACAATTATTGCAAGTGTCTAAAAAAATGTAAAAGAACATGTAAATTGCATTCAAGTCGAATTTTATCTTTAATAATTGCCAATATTTTCTCTTTCCCATTATTTTAATCAAATTGAATCACACCGTTTAGGAATGGAGCTGCCCCGCATGTTTTTCTGCACGCTCTTTGCCGCCGTGGCGCTGGTGACCACCACGTTGGCCAGGTCCCCGTGCAACGGGGTTCTCTGCCGGTGCGATGGCATCGAAGCGCACTGCAACGTCAAATCGAATTTTGACGAATCGCAGTGAGAAAATTTTAATTTTCAATCGAAATATCATTAAAATTGCCAAAAAACTTATTTTTCAACGCAGATACAGCAAGGACATCAAAATCAGGACGCTAATTATCAGCGCCCCATTCCAGCCGCTCTGCATGCAGCTCAAAGATAAATTCCCGTATGCCGATAACTACAACTGCATGGTAGCAGTTGGTTTATTAAAACGTTTTTTTTATGCGCTTATTTTTACATAAAAGTTTTTAAAAATGAACCCAAATTTAAAACTGTTTTTATGCACTGTTATTTTACAAATTTTTTAAAATGAACTCAAATTCAAAACCCTTTTATGCGCCGTTTTTTTCACAAAATTTTTAAAAAAATGAACCCAAATTCAGAGCGGGAGCAAGAACCCCCCACCGGCAGCCTTCACCGCATCCACCCACGACCTCCGAAAATATACAGCCGCCATGGAGAAAACCACACTCGCGGTTGGTATTATTTCATTATTTGTGCAGTAAATAGAAAAAGCCCGCAGTCAGGGAACACATTCAGCGACTTTTCTAGGATAACCGGCTGAAAAATTAGCACCACCCGGCGAGCTTTCACCGCAGTTAAATTATCCAGTCTTGCTCAAATGACCCCACGCACGCTAGTTGACATTGACACAAATGTCAACTGGTTCCGGGGCCAATTTCAAGCTTGTATCTGAAGGTCGATCCTTGGTTCGCCAGCAAGTATTGATTTGGGATCGGAACCAGTTGACATTTGTGTCAATGTCAACTAGCGTGTGTGGGGCCAATCTCGCAGGGTGGCGCTAATATTTCCAACCGGTTATGTATACAATTCCCACTGAATGTGTGTACAGCTTTTTCTATTTTTTACAATATCAAGTAAACATAAAAAATCAAAACAAAATGTGCAGCCTCCAGCGCTGAGTGGTGAGTTATCTGGTTTGCACTCTTCTACTGACACCACTACCACTAGTCCATTCACCACCACTTCTACTACTGACATGTCAGTAACTACAACTGCCAGTACTGAGTTGTTGACAACAACACTGATCAACAATCCTAAACGGATGGTGCCGTACAATGCCCCTGAGGGTGGTGTAAAGTGGTGCATTGTTCGCTCTGTTACTTGTGAATGTGACGCATGCGCCAGAAACTGCCCCTGCCCCAAACCCGAACCCTGCCCCACCCCAGAACCATGCCGGCGATGCAGCCCAAGTATAATTTGGGTTTGTTTAATGTTTTTCATCAAATGTATATATGGGATATTGAGTTTTAGCTATCATTTTAGATTTCTCCGTCGCCACCCAACGGAACGTCCCCCGCAACCCCCACCCCCACACCAACCGCAACCCCCACCTCCACACCCCCCACCACCCCTCCTATACCTGCCACTTCAACCACCTCCAAACCCACCCCTGACACCACAACACCCACCACCCCCCCTCTGAAAAATGAAGACGAATTTCTGGCAGCCGTGCGCACTGTTTTGGACAGAAAAGATTATTTTGAAGGACTCTGTCGCCAGTTTGCACCAAACTTGTACGCACACACAGAAGTGTGAGTTGATCCAGTGTTGAATTTTTGATTCTGACGGTGAATAACGCATTTAGTTATATTAAGTTGTTTGATGTTTTAGCTCTACGTCACCAGCCATGTCTACAGTGGTGATGGAACTAACCACTAACGCTATTCCATCAACCACTACAGCTACCCCGGAAAGCGCACTGACTGCACCCACTGATTCTGTACATATTGCATCAGTGGTCAGCAGGAAAAGCGCAAAATACACCCTGGAGGGTGTTGGTGCTGGTGCTGTGCATACATTGGGTGATGGTGATGGTGGTGACATTCTACCAGATGAGAAGGTGTTGCAACAGGTACATCAATAGCTAATAGAAATAGAATAGCATTTCAGTTAGCGCCGTGGGGTGCTGTGAAAAATAGCTAGGGTTGGTAAATAGACTAAATTTAAAAGTTCCTTGAACAAAAAAACAAATTTTGAATAATTAAAATATTCTTAATCAACATTAAATAATATAAAATAAAATTTTAAGACACACTTTCAAATTTGAAATTTTTAAAAACCAACCCTAGCTACCATTCTTACAATGTCAAACAAATCTGCATTTCACGCAGCTGCAAGCCATCGAGAAGACCCTGTATCAGATCAACTCCAAACTTGATCTGATTTTCTCCGCCGTCATGACAATTGAAGAGTACATGACTGATTGGTACTACAAAACAAAGGACGCGGGGTTTCAAGCCGGCTCCAATTTGTTGGTCATCGGCTTGGTCTGCTTACTCCGCATGATAGCTCTAGTGAGTACCAAATTGGCAAATATCCAACTACAACTTCTATAAACAAACACCCCCAAAATTTACAGCGCATGCAGAAAACCGGCTGCGGCTGCGGGTGCACCAACCGCGCGCGCAGGCGACACGACCCCTCGGCAGAGCGACAGGACCCCCAACCAGGTGGCAGTCCCGCGCCCTGTAAAACGTAGAGTAAGATCTCAATTGTCATGTAAAAGTTTAATCGAATGCAAAAATAGAATAAGTTTTTACGGTTGTAAGCGCAAAATCATGTAAAATACCAATCAAATGCAAAAATTGTATGAAAGTTTTCACTTTTTTACGGTTCTAAGTGCAAAATCATGTAAAATACCAATAAAATGCAAAAATAGAATGAAAGTTTTTATTGTTGTAAGCACAAAATCACGTAAAATACCAATCAAAATAAAAAATTGATTTTTTGCATTCGATTAAACTTTTACATGACAATTGAGACCTTACTTTACGTTTTACAGGGCGCGGGACTGCATTCAGAGCGAAACGAACCCCTGGCACAGAACCAAAACACCCCGGCACAGATCCAAAACCCCCCGGCGCAGATCCAAAACCCCCCGACGCAGATCCAAAACCCCCAGGCACAGATCCAAAACGTCCCGACGCACCCAGCCCTACCCAACCGCCCACCCGTACACGCACTGGTAGGCGGCGCCGACAGCGGCACTGGTCGCGGCGCCGGCTCCCACGAAATGGTCACATTCACCAAACCGCCGACCGGTTTGCTATTTTACAGAATCGCATCCCTCACAGCGTGACCCGGTGACAATAAATTCTCAACTGTGTAGTATGTGTAAACTGTAGGGTGGTTAGCGGGCTGTTGAAGCGACAGGTATCCATACCCGATTACCGAGTCGGGTAAAAACTAGCCCGACGGCGGGTAGAGTGCAACAACCCCCAACTAGACAAAATTTTTGTTGTCTGTTTTATGTTTTCGATAAATATCGAATCAATACGGGGAATTTCATCAACTAGTCGGAACCGGTGGCGATTCACCCACCATCGGTTTCTTTTTTTACCCGACTCGCTCGATAATCGGTATGCATTTCTGTAAATATCGAATCAATACGGAAAAAATTTCCGTCTAGTCGGAATCGGTTACGCTTCACCCACTGTCGGGCTAATTTTTACCCGACTCGATAATCGGGTATGGATATGTGTCACTTCAACAGCCCGCTAACCACCCTACAGTTTACACATACTACACAGTTGAGAATTTATTGTCACCGGGCCACGCAGAGAAGGGTGTGCTTGTGTAAATAGTGCAACAAGGTTGCGATGGCTCGAACCCCCAGGAAACCGGCGCCCTGAAATCGGAGCTGGGCATCTTGCGCGATTGCATCGACTCCTTAACAAAGGAGCATAACAATGTGTGCAACACCGTAACCAGCATGCAGGGTAGGTTTGAATTCAATTATGCACATTTGAATTAAATTCCCAAATATCACCTCCCACCCCACAGAAAACCTCCTGGACATGTCCATCAGGGAGGAGTCTGTGCGCAGCTTCAGCCGCGCCGCGCATCGGTCCCACGAGCAGGTGACAGTCCCAAACCCTGTAAATTTTTTGAACACCAAATGTCAAGTAAAACATAATCTGTACCGCTTGCAGATCGACACCGCAGCCCCCCACAGCAACATCGTGGGTGGCAGTCGCACCGGCACCGGTAGCCGCACCGGTAGCCGCACCAGTAGCCGCATGGCTAACCGTCACCAAGAGCAGGTACTGGTTCCAATCCCTCTAAAGTTTTTGACCGTCAAAATGTCAGGTAAAACATTTGAGCGTCAAAATGTCAACGCGAGCATAAAGTTTTGTTTTACTTGACATTTTGACGCTCAAATGTTTTACCTGACATTTTGACGGTCAAAAACTTTAGAGGGATTGGGACTGGTCCAGATTGACCCCGCAGCCCTTTGCACCGACCAGTTGATGTACGGCACCGGCCAGCGCACCATCGGCGCAGGCCAGCGCACCATCCAAAGGTCCTATTCCGGTGCCGGCATGAGCAGCATGAGCCGCCCCGCGTACGTGACCGACGCGGCGCAGCGCCCGGCCGGCAGGGGCTCCAGACCCCGCTACTACATGAGCAGCACATCGGGCATGGTGGACGCGGGCGAAGAGTTTGAAACAGGTTGGTAAGGTGCGTGAAAATGTTTGCCTCAATTTTCCCCATTTCGTCAACATCCACACAAACACAACCATCCGCGCAGTAGAGCTGTAGCGGGCGGGCGGGGCGGGCGGCAGTTTTTGGGCGGGGCGGGCAGCGCCGCAGTTGCTGATTCGGTTGGCGCGTGTGTGTGAAATTTTGTGTATACTCGGCGGACATCACACTTTGTATGGAAACCTACCATAACTCATCCGAATAATGAACCAAAAATATACCCTTTTCATTAAATTATGGTAGGATTCTGCACATACTTTGCTGTTCACCGAGTATACTTTGCTGGTGCTATTTAGGTTTTTTGTGGCGCACCCTGCGCACTCGTATTTTGCACGCGCAGTTTCCAGGGTTCGCGTGGGGGTAATCTCTATTTTAACAATGTTTAAGAACCAGACACCAACGAAAAAACATGAAAATGTTCACGCGAACCCCAAAAACCCATTCCCAGTGTATCGTCATCGCTGCGTGCTGGGTTGTGCATTTTTGGCGCATGTCGGTTGACAGAAAAGCAGTACTTACCCACCACGCAGCCACCACATTTTTGCAGCATATTTTCCCAACACCTTTGCTATATGAAAAATCACAAAAATGTTTTTTTCCAGTAAAAAGCATGAATTTAGCAATTTTCAGTCAAAAGCAAAGGCATTGGTTTTCGTTTCACTTAGGCATTTTACAAATTCATTCCCAGTGCATTTCAAATTCATCTCCAGTGCATTATCTAGTAGGTTTTTAGCTTTAAGTCACGATTCGCTCAGCCCCATGGTGTGCTGAGAATTTTTTTCGCTCTTTGCATACGCATATTGCGCAAACATTTTCTCAGCGCACCATGGTGCTTTTGTTACTGTTCTGTTGGTTTTTTGAAGATGATTCGATTTGATTTTTATATTTGGTTTATTGAGCCCTCACCCGCCCAGTGTCATATATGAAGTTGGATAATATATCCTTCTGCGACTGTGGTTGAAAGGGTATCAACGCGCAGAAAACTTTACGTCAACGGAAATGGAAAGGTGTTGTAAGTAGGTACACGAATGCACGGAAAACAGCACAGATGCGTTGATAACCTGTGTTACATCTTTGAGGGTATAGAAATCACAAAAATCACACAAAAAATCACACATCAGATGACGGATGGAGCATTTTCTCAAATTTGCATCATTCTACGGTTGGGTTGCCATCACCAACTGTCCATCCCCGGAGCAGCTGTTGTCGGGAGGGTCGCCGTTGTCGGTGGGTGTGACATTTGCCCGCCTCACTGAGTGGTGGTGATGATGAAAAATTATTTTTACTGTCAGACGCAGGCGTCTGACAGTAAAAATAATGTAAAAAATAGGTTTAAAAGTAAAAAATAGGTTTAGGAAAGTAAAAAATAGGTTTTTAGGCGCGGCCTTTTTTACATTTTTTACATTTTTTACATTTTTTACAAAAAAAAAGAAAGAAAAAATTACTGGCTCTGTGCCAGAGGCAGTCTCCATCGCACACCACC
The DNA here is from genome assembly GCA_964036195.1 of Sphaerolaimus hirsutus. Taxonomy (NCBI): domain Eukaryota; kingdom Metazoa; phylum Nematoda; class Chromadorea; order Monhysterida; family Sphaerolaimidae; genus Sphaerolaimus; species Sphaerolaimus hirsutus. Next base: position 26,263,833 of record OZ038454.1, on the reverse strand, counting down.
GCCTCTTCATCGTCCTGCTCTTTATTGCGCAAATGTCTGCTGAATAATGGGTGGCAGGCGTAGCCAACCAATTGCCAAGCCTTCACTAGCGCCTTTCTGCCATCGCAGGGGCCTATTTTACCATCGCGCGGCCAGGAGTGATAAATACCATTGGCAATATCATTGCTGCCCAGGGCGGCGTATTTGTCGGCGATGTAATTTCTGGCTATTTGCAAATTTATTTCCGAGTCTGGCCAAGATCTAATTAGGGTCTCAAGATTGATGGTCGTTGTAATACCCATCAAGTACATATTTTGAAATGGTAGCAAAGCATACTGCAGATGTAGAAATCTTTGAGCTAGCAGAAAACCTGGGCGACCCGAATAAGGGCAACGTTTGTGCCGCAGGGCCTGAAAGCACTCAATGTGCGTAGCCAAGTTCATTTCCATGAGACTTTGTAAGGTCATTTCTCGTATATCTAGAAAATCGTTGACGACGAGGTACAGAAGCTGTTTCACCTGATCCAATTGAATGGGCGATGTGTCCGCTCGAAGATAAAAATCTTTTGGGTTACATAGAGTGAAAATGGAACCTTTTCTGTTGAACCAGAATTTTGGGAAGGTTTCTGAAAAATTAGGGAATGACTATTTATAATTATATATGTTTACGACAATGTCGCAACCGGCGCCGCCCGGGGTGGCGTCGCCAACGACCGTTGTAGGGTTGTGAGAATTTTTGTTTTTTTCACCACTGCCGCACTGGCAATGGTTGCATGGAATGCTGTTACTACACTGACGGGGTTCTATAATACAAGTGTGTTCGAGCGCGCTCTCAACCACCCTGTCACCCTCCCACTGATAAATTACGCCCCACGGTTGTAACACGGTAGTAGACACACTTTTTATTTTTTGCATTTCATTGTTTTTGTCCCAATCGTCTCCTTCATTGCTTCCGTCAACATCCATGCTGCACTCTTCTTCCTGCTGCTTTGTGGCTGTTGCGTCCGCATCATCCACACTTGTTTTTTTCTCGAGTTTTTTAATTTTTTCCAAAAGTTTATTGATAACTGGCCCTTCGTTAAAATCTCTTGACGTATTTGTTCGCTGGCGGTGGCTGTTGGAAGTTGTGGTGTGGAGGGTCAGGGATTGCGGCGGTTCCACGTCCACCGAATTCGTCTGCCGCCGCACCGGCTGCGGAGTTGTTGGACGCCCCTTCACTTGTCCCTGTAGTTGGTCTGTGACGAATTGCATCCACCATTTTTTCATGCCTTATACGGCAATTCCTACACAATTTTACTTGCACTTCTATACTGTCGTCTGAATACAGTTTAGATGGCAAATATTTTGTGCGCGTTTCACAAATTCTGCACAACGAAAACGATAGAAATTTATACGAGTACATTGAGCATAGCGGAAAGTTCATTTTTCTTCGCTTATAGACAATCTCTCTGCGTTCGCGTCCATAGATGCCTCCATACCCACCTTCATTTTGTTGAGTTTGTTTATCAATTAAACTCTGTCTCTCATCTGGTACGTCACCACCGAGGCCTAATTTCTCTACTTCCTGATCTTCCTCTCCATTATTGCTGTCTACATTGTCATCATCGGGGATGGGTCGTTTCTGTCCCAAAAGATGGTCTTCGATAGCTGCTCCGGCGGCTTTGTGCGCTGCGGAAGCCATTTTCGCTGCCACGTAAGATGCCATTGTCTGGTGGGTTGTGTTGTAGTAGTAGTTGAGCGTGCAGGAGTATCGGTGTGTTTGCTGGATTGAAAAGCGTATGAAAGGAAACTGTTTCCAAACATGCCTTTTTATATGCATCCACACAGTGTAACAATTTCCACAGTGTAACAATTTCCACAGTGTAACAATTTCCACAGTGTAACAATTTGCTGTGTAACAATTTTGCTGTGTAACAATTTTGCTGTGTAACAAATTTGCTGTGTAACAAATTTACAATGGGTGACACATTGTAACAATATTACAACATGCTGTTGTGTGACAATGGTGATTGTAAAGCTTGAAACATATTTAAGGGTCGCCATTGCATTCTAAAACTTTTATATGACACCGCATTTCAACTGGTAAACTAATCAAGCAACCTACCAATCGGTATGGCTGAGCAGAGCGCTCACCCGGCTGTATTCTTTGGAGAAAGGACCAAACACATTGCATTTCAAAAAATTACACCAAATGCATTTGCACCGATATATCGTTACGATGATGTTGGATTTCGCGTCTTCTCTGCCTATGAGTATCACATACCCCCCGGAGGACGCTGTTACGTAATGTTGGATGTTCGCTTTAGGACCCCGACTGGTGTATACTTGCGCGTGTCCAATCAACTGTGCCTAGCGTTGTTCTACGGCGTCGTGTCTATAAACGGTAAGTTAGCTGGGTGTGTTATTGACACACTCACCTAAATGCACCCCTACCTCATCAAAACAGACTTGATCGACAACAGTGGGAATTGCGGCATATTGTTGCTCAACCTATCACTGAAACCGTTTTTTGTTTTCCGTGGAATGCACATTGCTAACATTGTGCTGGAAAAGTTCATGGTTCCAGAAATGATTGAGTTGCCGCCGAATGCACCCATGCGAAGCAGTTACTATATGAATGGCGAGAGGGAGTTCCACGACTTTCTTACTCGCATGGATTTTGCCAGCGGCAAAAATCCGATCCCAGTTGGTGAGTTTTCCCCGCACGCGTGCATGTGCACCCTGCACACCAACGCGCTATCAAAAGAACCCATGGATGCTCGCAGGTGACGATATCGATCCAGATGATTATTGCTACCGGGGTGTTGATGACTGGGGTAGTTCGTGGTACACACCCAGTTGCCCCGATTGGTTCACGGGTGCCGATACATTCAGAGATTGGACGGCTTACCAAAAATTCTGCTTGCCAAAGGAGCCGATTTCAACCAGTTGCTCGATGGATCCCGATCTAAACAGGATGAAAGCCCAGGCGAAAGACAAAGTTTATTTACCCTGGGATAGACCATTCAAACCCCCGCCGCAGCTGGATGAAGTGGAAAGCAGTAATGACAAATGTGAAGACAGGCAACGCAGAGGTAGCCGTGTCAGTAGCACTCTACCTGTCGATTATGAGTGGACGAAGATTTGAGTTTTTTAATTAAGTGATAATTTGAGGACATGATTTTGAGTGATTTGTTTATTTGAATATGACATCCTTTGCACCTTTTGACAACATTGTTGTTGTCGTCAACTTATTGAATAAAGCAAAAAATAAAAATTTCACATCGTGTTTACAAATTAGTGATATAACCTGCAACACGGAGTCTTTACTCTTAATCTTTTTACACAAGCACATCAATTTTATAAAAATAAGAGCGTATAAGCCGCACGTATCGGCGGCTTTCTTTTGTATCACAACATGATTAAATGAAAAAATGCAACTTTTATCAAATTGCGTTTTTATATCACTGATCACTCTTTGAGATAAGTTCCTTCGGCCCAATGAATCAAAAATGAAGACGTGATTTTGCATTATTCTATATATGGATATAAAATGACCCCAAGTCAAATCGGGGTACTGCAGAAAACACACGGCTCCTCTTCCCACAAGAATGTCTGCATTTAGATCGCTATCACTTAGATTAATGCATCTGGTACCATTTTTGCTCAAAGTGTTGTCGCCTTTGATAATAGCGTTTATATCTGTCACATCCATTACCCTTGCCAAATCCAAGCAACTACTTCTCCCTCCTTTCCACAACCATATATCGCCAAGAATTAATAATTGGCATTTGACAAAATGGTACGGTCTGGATGCAAATGAAGTGATGCGATCGAAAAGCAGTATACTAATATAACTAAACCCTCTGCTGGGGTTGGTTCGTGGAAAGAGAAATCAATGCCTAATGAACCAATCGACATTAGATCAGTTTTTCCAGCATTTACTGGGCACACTACTGGGTCAAAAGCTAGAGCGAACATATTTAACTTAAACTCATCGTACGATATACAATTTTTCACATTGAAGTTCTTTCTTAGGCATCTGTACAACTCTGAGAAGGCCATTGGAAATCCCAAATCCGATGTGGTGTCAGTGTCACGGTCGAAATAATAGGGCACCATCGGGTGACGGGCCGCCCCGAACAGTAACGCCGCTCTTTCGATTTTGTGTGGCTTGAAAGCAAATTTTGCTTGTAATACATCTTGGGTTAAGTATCGGTCTCCACTTATCATTTGTACTATGCAAAAGTTCGGCAACTTACCCGCATAAATAGCTTGTTGGGATGTTTGTTTCAAATTACCGGGCACGTTTACTCTAATTACGCGGGTATTGAGGAAATGAAGTTTGAGTGGTCTTTTTATAGCAGATCTTTCCACTGCCACGGCGCATTGCGCGCTGGGTTGCAAATGTAGGGCAAATAATTGTATTCTCATTATTTTTATTTTGTAATTCCTCGCAACCGCCGCTACAGGTACATTGAAACATTCTATGCAAAATCGATCGCTGTGTCTGATCAGTTCTATCGTTAGTGGATACCCTGCTGGCCATCTAGGTTTGGTTGTAAACAGATCCAATGCGAGTCTCGAATAACTGACGCATGTGCTGCTACCTGATATTTGCAGCGCTCTCTTTCTGTAACTTTCGGTATTGGGGTCTTGTATGTCATCGGTGTACGTTTCGTTGAAGAAACCCGAAATTTCTTTCTCCTTGTAAACATCATCCATGTTTTGCAATAATTTATTTTTCATGGTCATCATGTACGCGTAATTATCGTTTATGTCCAATAAAAGAGCATCTTTACTGAATAATTTTACAGTGCGCCAGCAGGTTGAGCCGAAACCTGGTATCAAAGCTACCATGCTAGATATATTTGTCGCTGGGGTTGGGGGGTCAGTGACCGGTCCGATTTGCATCTCGGTAGGTATATCTGTTCCATTTTCATTCACGACCTTGTATTGCATGCGGACATAAATGTTTGACAAATCTATATAGTACTGAGATGTGTCTATTGTCCAGGTCCATGATGTGTTGTAATCTGCGTGTTGTACCGTCAACGGTACCTCAAAAAGTTGAGATTGTACAAAGGTTGTATCAATTACCGGTGCTGACCAATACTCTACTTCATCAGATGTTACAAAAGATGAAGATGGGTCAGGCTTCTGCTTCAAAATTGTTTCTGGTTGTGCAAACGTGGATCCATCTATATTTGCTGTCGAAGCGGCCATTTTTTGAAAATAATGCTCAAAGTGAAATATTTGATTATTGTATGTCTGCTTATATAGGAAATGAGCGTTTATGAGTTAACGTGGGAATACCGGAATAGATACGGGAAACTTCTTTTTCTTCGACCTCCTTTTACGCCCTTTCCCCATTCTCTTTTTTCCTTTGCCAGATTTTTTTAACCACGGTGGTAAAAACTTTTTACTGCCTCGCTTTCTACCCCTTCTCCTCCGTCCTCTGCCTTTGTTTGTTCGCTTACCTTTACCAATCTTCTTTTTTACATATTTACGTCTTTTCTTGCGTTTCTCTGCGGGGTCGTCTGTTGACTTTACGGCAGCTTGACTTTCACTGGTCACTATGGGTTCTGCCAATGATCTAGTGCTAACGATGCCGGGTGGGCCCAATCCTACTAAACCGGTAAAATTTGCTTTATTCATTATTTCCTTTTCATAAAATGATGCATCGGGTGTCTTATATACCCCATAATTATACTTGTGAATATTTGCACACTGTTTTTCAGATTCTGGGTGATCCATTTATTAATGCAATATTGGGCGTTTTCTCAAAGTTAAAGACATAAAAATCCTAGTACCTGAAGCTAATTTCACATAAGAGCCGTTCTCATAAAAGAATGAAAATTGTAATCTATTCGTGTAGACACTATCGAGAGGATGAAATTTTGGTGAACTCGGTCGGTAATCAATCTCTTGAATGACCTTTGAACTGTTCAAAAAAATGTTCGCTAATGACACCTTATTGCAGCCAAATAGAGATTTTTGAAGTGATGAAACTTCGGCTATATATACCATTTGGGTTCCGCGGAAAAAACTTGACTCTGGATAAACTAAAAATCCATCATTCAGTAAATGGTTGTTTAGTGATAACAAATTTCTCAAAGGTTCCGATAATATAAGCATGGAAACATTTGTTTTTGCAGTGAAAAGGTCATTTCCTTTATCTTCAAACCCCAGATTGGGTTTAACTTTAAAATCAAGTTTTGGTGATATCGGGTATAATTTATCATATGTCAAAAGGTTCAGTGAATTTTCCACGTAGGACAATCCATATTCGTGCTCCTTCAAATCTTCAAACGGGACGTGTCGACGCTTTCTAGATCTGTCTATGGATGGGGGTAGGTAAAATCGTGTGTTGGGGTTTTGATATGCTTCTATTGAGTCAAATAGGTGATTCCAATATGGCATATTTTTTTCTTTCAATTCTTGTAAATTCTTGCACACTTCTGAATTTTCAAATGCCTCTTGCACACATTTTATTAATTCAGTGCTTTTTGGTAATTTGAGAAATTTGCCTCTGTTCATCATTTTGGAAAAGTCCAGTTTCCCATAATAAAATTGATTATTGAAATCGTACACCATGTAATATTTATCATGCCGATTGTGTTCTAGAACGCTTTCTGTTCTGTCTAAGTGTGAAAATGACAATTGCGTGATGGAAATTTCCCAATTTTGAGACAAATTAAACTGTAAATGACTTGGAAAATCATATGTCATGTTTGATGCAACACATTCTTCATTGTCAGGTTCTAAAATTATATCTATGTGGTATTCGTTAGACTTTGGTTCCATTATAAACTGTAGTTTTTATGGTTAGCGAATATCAAATCGTAAACGTGCTCTTGTGCCGAATTTTTGTCGAAAACTCTCAAGAAAGCTCTTAATATATCTGGTGATTTTTCAGCAATGATATTCGATGGCATGTGGGTGGTAATATATACCAAAATGATAATTACAGTTAACACTTGAACTAGCGTCATACCCACTTGAACAATTAGTTTTTTATTTATGGTACAGTTTATATTTTTAGTGTTAGGTGGTGATAACAAGAGAGGTTCCATATTGTCGCTTCCTGTATTGTTGAGCGGTAATGGTTCATGTGTCATCTTGCTTTGGTGAGGCGTTTTCCTCAACATTTATCAAGTCGCCTGCGTAATAAACTTTGGGCAGAATTTCAGATTCGGTTGCGTTCCTTTCTTTCGATATATAATATGTATAAGGCCAAAAATTTGTCTTAATTTTTGCAATGTAGTATATGTTTGACGAAAATTTCTGGTCAGTGGACTTTGCAAAAGTTTTATGAATTCGAACTCTTACCGGGTCGTTTATAGAAAACTTAACCTTGGGTCTTTTCTTGAGGGGTATGTTTTTAAGAGAGCCTCGCTCGAGTTTTGGTAAAAATCGCCTTTTAAATATTTCTTTGTCGTGTAAAATGTTCAACTGAATTGGGGCTTTATTGCCTAAATATTTACGCGGTGTTCTATTTATAGCATCTACTATAGATTTCAAAGCAAAATAATATCGTCTGTGTTTCGTTGTAGCGTAAAATCTAGCTAATTTTAGGCGGATTGTTGAAATTATTTTCTCAACTGGTGAATTTTTCTGATAACTGGCTAATGGTGTCAAAGTTATTCTTTCATTGGATAAAAATTCGGTAAACTCCTTGCTTAAAAATTCGGCGGCAAAATCACAAAAAACTGTTTCGACAGTTCCGCCTCTATTTTCGATTTCACGCAGAATTTCTTGGAATTTTTTTGTAACGTGAGGTGCTGCCTTAGTTTTGCATATTCTAAAGTGTATCATGTCTGAAAATGTGTCTACTGCTAATAGCACCGCCAGGTTGCCGTAATTGGTTTTTGGTGGTCCTAAAAAGGCCAAATCTATGCTGAGGCAGTCGTAAATTCCCGTACTGATAACTGGTCTTGTGTTTCTTTTTGATGATTTAGTTTGTTTAGTGAACACATAACTAGATTGTTTTTTTAACCAGTCTGTAACGAATTTGTGAGTTATACCTTCATCATACTTGCGAGATTCATTATAAAGCACTTGGGCTCTGGAAAAAAGGCCCTGCGTAATTTTCTTTGCCGTCAACTTTCCTTTTTTGTATTTGCCGTACCATAGGTACTTCAATAAAGCTTGTTTCTTTTTGTTGTTCATTTTTATTCGAGTTACCAAGTATTTTGCAACCACTGAATGTTTTGCAGTCGTGATATCTTGGAAGGCTTACGTTTGATTTTCCTATTTCTTTTTTTACCCTTACCGATTAGATCCTGTAATTGCCGTCTGTGGTCAGCGCGTGTGTGTTGTCTTAGCGTTGTCATGTAACGCCAGAATTCTTCAAACCCCGCCGGTTTTTCTGGATTTTTTTTTATAAATGCGGGTTCACCGAGCTTTTTTAGCACAATTGTAGCCAAATATCGAATTATATCAGAATAATTTGAATTTTTTACTACCTTCGCATTATCAGTAATAATTTGATTATTAGTATCAACCCACACTCTATGCATATATCTTCTGTGCGTTTCCCTCATTTTAGCTGACAATATATTCGGATCTCCGTCTTTTATTTGAATCTTGGGCACACCTTTTTTTACGCGCCCATCTTTAGATGATAATGTGCTATCTTGATCGCTTTCGTCATCATCTTGATCATCGTCATCATCTTGATCATCGTGACCTCGTTGTTCATTTTCCACAACAGGCTCTCGAAAATTTAGTAAGTTGCGTTTAACTGACGATTCCTGGGTTGGGCGAGGTGTGGAGCTACTCTGTGTAGATGTTTTAGGGAGTTCACCCTTTTGTGGATATAGTTGAACTGGAAAAAACGTTTCCTTGGGTTGCTCAGGTGTATTGAACGGTGTTTGTTTAGTTTCAGGGGGTGTATTTTCTGCTGGCGGTTCTGTGGGTGGAGTCGATTGACCCGCAAATCCGCTTTGTACGTTTGATGATAATTTGGTAGATAGTAATTTTTTTTCCTCTGTGTTTTTGACATTATTCAATATTAATGATAATTTATTTCTCGCCGCCATAAGTAAATGATATTTTTGCTCTGGTGTTATACGTTTACTGTTCAAAATGTCTTCTATGAGTTTTTGGAATTGTTCTTTTCCCGCTTGCTCATCTACAAACTTTTTTAATACATATTTGAAGTCCTTTACACTTATATTTGATTTATTTTGAGATTCCATCATTTAATAATTGAATATTTTCAAAGCCACGGATTTGATCAACAGTTTGATCAGTGATATAGACGCGTGCTTTACTAAAAGTTTTCTGCCTTTTTTGATGGATTGGCAATTTGACAACAAATTTATTACTGGCATAAAATAGTCCAATGAGCGATTGACGTGTCTACCAAGTAGCTTTCTTATATCACGATTGTAGTTGATATTAAAGGTAATGTCCAAAATGGATGAAATCACATGGCTATTCGCGGTACTTAAATACGATCTCAACTTTTTATCATTTTCTATATTTACAACTCTGTCCAGTTTTTTTGCATACTTTTTCACCCTTGGTACTCTCTTCATTATTGTTGACGCAGGTACTCTCTTCATTATTGTTGACGCAGTTGATCCGAGACAGTTAACAAACTAGTTGCGGGTCCGCTGTTGAAATTCGAGGATAGGTCGTATAGGATTTGATCTGCGTCGTTTTCATTGAATATATTTGTTCTCGCCTGAAATATTGGGTCTGGTACGTGTTGGAATGATACTATTAAATACCCGTACGGTGTAAGAATTGCGTCGCTATATGCGAGTAAAAATTTGCGCTTTTGATCACTCTTACCGAACCAGCTTGATGCTAATGAATTTACAACTTGCTCCGTCGGGTATTTAAATAGAACCAGATATGTACAACATCGGCGTAAAATGCGCAGGGAGCTGGAATAGTATGGGTCATGTACCTGTACCAATATTAACAACTTTTTCGAGTGACTAACCGAATTTGTAATTAGACGGCTAGTATACCATTGCGGCATTAATAACTGCATATCATCATAAACAACGATTTGTGCCAATTCGCTGTCCTCCAATGATGACAATGATGGAACTTTATTACGTTCCAGTATTTCCACTTTATCTGGAAACTCTGATTGTAGTTGTTGATATACGGGATGATTATGTTGATTACTACCTGAACATATTAAAACTTTATCGGGTATCTGGTCTAAATTTAGCCACCCTCTCAATGCGTGTTGTAAAAATTTCAACGACCACGAACTTTTTCCGCATCTACTGGGTCCAATAATAAGATATGACTGACCATAATCTGCAAATTGAACTTCCTTTTCTGTAAAATATTTTTCACTCATTGTGCGGTTTTTTTCCAGAGTATCCCCAGGGTACCGACCAGGCTTTGTTATTGTACCAATAATGATATCTTTTTTTCAATTGGAAATGAACTCTTTTGATAACGTTGTCCGTGGTGATTGATAAAAGTGTAGGTGTATGCCTGAACTGGAGGTTTACGGTACTTATATAATGGGGTGAGAATATTAAAGGTGAAAAATATGAAACCAGTTGTTTCTTGAGTTCATTACTTTGGAGTAAATATTTATTACCATTTGTCATGCGCACTCCTTTGGCTTTTAACACAGTATACGCAGAATGCGGATCGACTTTCTTCCTATAAGTAAGTGAATAGAATTTATTTGCAATAGCTGTGAATTCAGATATAAATTGATCTCTCGGTACATCGCTATCTAATCCTCCTAAAATACCTGGGTTTAGTTCCGGGTGTTGATGATTAGTACCCGGTGACGAGTCATGTACGTAATAACATGAGTCTGTGTCACTGTACAGTAACTGGTTATATTGAAATTGTTCCAAGAGTCTTTGCAGCATTGACCTAGCATAACTAGTTATGTACAATGCTAATATGAGACATGAATTTGGTGAATTTTGTACATATTCGTTAGCTGTTTTTACCTTCACCCTAGCGATATTATCATTCATTATAAAAATCTCTTCGATTTCATTCATGGGGGAAAACACCGTAGTCATAAACTTGTTTGGGTCCTTGATAAACATATATTTTGATTTTTGGTTGTTCATACCTAATTGCCCATAGGCGCTATTCAATAGTAGTTTACACACTTTACTCCTGGCTGAATTTTCTTGGAATTTATCTGGGTCAAGCATGCATTTTTCAATTTGATTGAATTTTTGGCAAAATTGTAACTTTTCTTGATCGTTCTTGAAATTATGTTTTGCTGATAAAACTTTTAAAGCAAAAATTTTATCAATAAACGTACTAAAGACTCCTTCATTCGGTGATTCCGGCGTCCATACAGAGACATTGTCAAAAATAATAGCTTCGTATGCTCTAATGATTTTGTAATTTCTTTCTAAAGCCATGTTTAAACAATTTACTGACCATGTCCCGCATACCTTTCTTTTCTTATTGGTGCATTTACACTCGTATAACCCATCTGGTGGTGGTAGCTTTTCTTTACCAGATGCGTATTTTTTTGCGCATGTGTAACATAATGCGTATACAGAAAACTGGTCTATCTTCATGGGTAGACACGGTAGTAGTAAATTGTTTGGGGGTAAAACATCGACCTGTAAAACACCGGCGACAAATGGTAATGGTTTACCCGAGTAACCCGATAAAAATTCTAACTGTTCCTGTGTTAACACTCTGGGCGTTTTAATAGGCATTGGGAACTTTTTCATAGTTGCTGGATACTGACTACATATATCTACAGCATTTATAGTATAGCTTGGGTCAAATTCTGTTGGTAAATTTTCTTCAAATAAATTTCCATCTAGATTAGTGGATGCAAAACAACTGAATAATTCTGTGTGTCCACCGTAATAAGCGGAGCGCATGTTCAAAGGTTCCCTTACCTTGGATGAATTGTATATTCTTGCAAATGTTAAGCTGTCTCTTCTCAGTTTGCGTATGTCGCATTCCCACCATACTTCAACTTTGAGACCCGTTTGCTTTTCAATTAAATCGTTTCTTCTCATCGTATTTTCGTAATTTTCTTTGTGTGATAAATGTGATTGTCTTAGCTTAGCGTGTCTAGCTGTAAAACAAGAAACGCAACCGTGTACGCTGCATCCACAAAATTCTCGTAGAAAGTCTATTTCAGTTTTATTTTCATCTTTGTATACAACGCAATCTATCTTAAAATTTCTAAAATCGCCCATGTTTGGATCATAACATGAAATTGTTTTTTCTCCTTCTTGAGATCTGGAATATTGAATATATTTATTCCCATAATATTTTGCAATAGCTATAATACTCTTCAAAGCCCATTTACTTTGATTATCACCAATGTTGAATGAATTATGGGGTGGGGTGTGTACGATAACAGATGTGTCTACATGTTGGCTTTTCCAAATAAAATTTGCTAGACTGCTTAGACTTTTGGAGTTTAAATGTGGAATAATATTAAAGGTGTAGTAAATTTCCTTTGTGAATTTGACAAATGCTTCCTCTAACACCGTGGTGTCTGCTTTAATATATTCATAACATTCATTTTTAATGTTAAACTCCTTGTGTTTATTTTTTTGATACCATTCCATAAACTCCTGTTGTTGTTCACTCTTCATGTTATTAACATCGTAAAAATCTGGTTCGGGTAACGCCTCATATGTGCTTTCCAAGTTGTGTTCTGTTATCACACCGTGTGGAAAATTTCCTTTGAGTGAAGTGCAATTAAACGCCTTACCGACCTGTTCCAAACTCATGGGGAAATATTTGAGGGAGCATAGAAAGCTTATTCTACTATTTAACCGCATGTAAAATATTCTCCTCGCATTTGAAAGGAGCATATTAGGTATTTGCCCATTTTTTATGAACAAAGATAAAATTTCACATAAATCAAAACTCAAATTGTGTGCTATCACCGTTATGTTTGAATGCTTTTTGTAATCCATTAGGAAATAATAAAATTGACTTATAGCATCCAAACCGTAGAAAAAACTAGTACAAGATTCGCATGGTGGGCATGCGCTTTGTTCTAGTATACAATTGTTACATCTTTTTGTGCAGTAAACAGCATATGTAGCATGTATTTTGCGAACAACATTTTCTTTGGTTGAGGTGGATTCAGCGTGTCCCCATTTTTGATGATTCTTTTCTATAACTGGTTTTTGAAATGTTTCTGTGTCATAAAAAATGATTTGAAATGGTCTTCCGGGGTATTTGACTTCATACGGTATAGGTTTTTGAAAGAAGCATTCAAATTGGTGATATCTAAATGTCTTATTGAGAGGTACATAGGTTTTACACAATATGCATTTTGTAAAACCACAGTTGTCGTGATTTTCACTTAACACAATTTTCCTCTTACACGTGATGCAAAAATGGACACATTGACAAACAGTCAATGGCGTGCATGATGATTCGTCTAGTTTCCGCACTTCTTGTTCATTCAGTTGACATTCCTTGTCTGATTCATCTGTATCACCTATAATTTTAGTAATTTGATTATTAGATTTGTGTGGGAAAATGTTAACTAGGTGATTGTCATAGCAACTTTTATTATAAAACGATCTATTACATGTTTCGCATATAATTGTTTTCTTGCCTTTTGTTATTGGGCAAATTTTTGGTGCAAAACACATGGGACAAGCCGATTTTGAACACTTACATGGTGTGTCTTTATTGAAAATTATTTTATTACAACATTCAGTGACTCTATAACAATTTGCTAGGGTATTCAATGATTTTATCAAAACAATGTGTTTCTCAGCTTCGTCATACAATAGATCTATACATGCACTTTTCTTTGTATTTGTTGAGCTCTGAAAAATCATCTCAATGCCTCCAGATAAAATTGACCATACTCTACATCTATATATAACATGTTTATGTTTTGGTGGAAAGTTATTTAACGCCTTTAAAAGAATATTTACATTTTTATATAAATCTTTGCAGTGGCGATCATATTTGTATGATACGGATGCAAATTCTATAAATCTGGATACATCATTTTCTAGTGTGACATATCGACCTTTTCTACTTTTTCGTCTGTACCGCTTATATAGATTTCTCTTTTTGGTAATTGTAGACAGCAAATATTGCCTACCCATAAAAAGACAGACTGGTAAACATTCATCTGGAATAGATACTAAGTTGGGTGGGTTAAACAAAGCTTTCTTGTGATAGTGTATTCTACTTTGTATATCAGGTAGAAATTTTGTCAATGAATGTAGCCCCTTGGCTATTACGTCCTTTCTCTCAACTGTAGTAATATTCACTGAAAATCCATTCAATAGATTATCTTCTTCTAAGCCCGCAGATTGAAAAATCATCTCAACTCTGTTCAAAATGGATGCTATAGAGACATTTTTTAAGTGAGTAATTTTCGAAAGTATATACCCCTTGTCAAAACTTTTTGACATCACTTTGATGCCGACAAAAATTCGTTCCTTTTCTTCGCTTTCTTTATCTGTAAAAAAATCTTTATACACCTTCTCGAGACATTTTCCTAAAACGTATTCTAGAAACGTTATAGGGTCGTTTACATGGTCTTCTAATTTTGGTGCAAAACTTACATCGTATACGTAATAGTTGGTGTAAAACTTTCCATTTTTTTCTAACCAGGGTTCCTTAATCTTAAACAAATCCCTCCATTTCGGATCATTACGTTCGATCTCTGCTATGTTGTCCTTCAGATATTCATAGTGCTTGTTTAGTGTAACTGCATCAGCTTCTTCGTATTTGATCTTGTTCTCGTCGATTTCGTCCTCATCCGATGATAAGTCTGGAGCAGGTTCATTTTCCTCTGAAGGTGGGCTATCCACTAGTTCGTAATTTATTTGGTTCGCCATGACATTGAATTGTAATGAAACCTTTTTCTAGCAAACACATTCATTTTATACTGGTATCAGATTTCGTTGTAATAATGTTGTAACAATGACATGTTGTAATATTACAACGAGATTACAACGACAACCCGTTGTAACAATTTTATTACACTCGCAATGACTAGTAGTTTTGTTGTAAAAATATTACAACGTAAAATGGGAACATATAAAAGTGCATGTGAAAATGATTTTTTCTTTACATGCAAAACGGAATAAACAAGACGGTGGCAGCTTATCGGCAGTATCAGCACTATTTGCAGTTTATCAACAGTTAGAATTGCATTGGTATTCTCTTGATCAACAGAATACAAGGATTTCACATTACCAAGGTGAGCTTGTAATATTTTTTGTTATTTGAGCGTAAAGATTCTGCAATTTTCAGATGGTCAAATATAGAGATATAGATGTGGAACTACTCACGTTGAATGATGACATTTTTGTCCATAGTCAAATAACTAGTACAGAGTATCAAAATCTTTTCTTTAAAAACGATAATAGGCTAAGTAAAAACAAGTATCGTGTACGTAAAGTAGCCGACTCTATATCTATGTGTAGATTAGCTTCAAAAATTAGAGATGTGTGTCATATATTACCAAATTCAATCAAGTTGGACATTTTATTAAGAACCCATGTTCGGCGAAATAAATTGTCCAAGATATTAAATGCAAGTAAATACAAGAATAAAAAGTTAAAAATTAAAGTCTTGTATCATATAGAGAAAAGAAATGAAAATTCCAACACTAGATTGGCATTTATTTCATTTTGGATGAAAGACCTAAATTTTTATCTTAACCTTCGTAATCCGTTATTCGTATTTACTTGGTTAAGTGATGAATACACCTCTGCAGATGAATTTATGGTTTCGGAAATGTCGTCTCAGTCGTCGTCTAGGGAAACAAGTATTGATAGAAAATAGTTTCCCCAACACACAGATGGGACAGTCCATACAGAAGTCCGAAAGTGAAAAGGAGTTGAAAAAACAAATTGCAAAACAAATAATGGTGTGGCGTAAAAGTGTTTACGCCGTATCGGTGTTGTATTTTCCGAGAGGTACAGGTTTATCACCATGTCAAATTGATGAATTTTATAAAAGTAGAGTAAGGCATGTATCAGGTGATAGGGCTGTTGATACCGCCATCGAGAAATGTTTTGCGACGAAGGAAGGCGCGCTTGAGTACATTAGGGCAAACGATTCAGGCGACATTTCCGATTCGTTATATAAGTTTTATATAACATATAAATTTGATTTAGTTGAGGTGGATGTTATAACAGCTTACTGATGTCTCATTTTTTCATAGGTATGGCCATTCATGGAAAAGTAATAAGAGAAATGAAAAAATATGTGAAAAACCGCTATGAATCCAATGGAATGTATGAAGGCAATGTCGTTGTAATAAATTGGGATGACTTCAAAAGCAAAGATAAAAAAGACTGGGAAAAAAATTTTGAAAATTATTTGAAAGAGCGTGTTCACAAATTTAATAGTAAATCTGAGGCCATTAATTTTGCTTGTAGACGATTAATTGACAGTGTCAGTGATATAAATATTCCTCGTGAAGCATTTTTACATTTGACTACTTTTGTACCTAAGAGTGTGGAATTGTTTGATATTAAAAGTTGCGAGGAATACAATTACATGTTAGAAGACCTGTAATTTCTCCATTATTCAGATGCTATTTGGAAAACATTCATTGTCTAACAATTTCTTTGCTTGTAAAAAGAATCATTCTCTATCATGTTGGGGTGTCACCAAATATAAGAGCACTTTCGACAAGAGGGAGCTGGGGCCTAGTGAATTTTGGGATGTCATGGACACGCTAGATCATTTCTCAACAGGGATTCCATACAAAGTGAACATAAATACGCAAGTAGTTGAATTGATACATGTGATTGCAAAAGCTAAATTAATCCCAATGACGCTATTCCGCGTAATATTACATAACTTGGTTGATATGGACATACCTTTGAAAAAATTTGTGCATCCATTAAGCGGTAATGAAAAGTATCATATTATCATATCAGAACAGAAGTCATTGTGTAATAATTCATATTACAAACATGGCGATAAGTTATATATCATATGGTTGAATGGAATGAATTTGTGTAATCATTTAACAGATAAAATGGTTTACGTCAAAGGTATAAAACTTTCTGGTTTTTTGCAATAACTTTTCAGAAATGAGTGACATGAAGACTATAAGGAGGAAACACTGGTATGTAAAAAAGGTGATAATTGAAGTGTACACGTTACCTATAGAATATATAGATCTGACTACGCTTTCTTTTAACGAAAACAAGGAAAATTATAAAAGATTTCAAACTAATGTTTTCCATTACAATTGCCGCATTCCACGAAATACACCTGTAAGAGAACTTATAAGAAAAATGGGTAAAAGAAAGTTCATTCCATTAAACTTGGATATTCTATACAATTTAATGTCCAGTAGCGGTTATACAAACAACCGTATATTTGTTACAAAAATAACCGCGGATAGTATGGAAAATGCTTACCATAAACCTATCTACGAAGGTCCAGAGTTATTAATCGATAAATACCTCGACGGTGTTTTTTATAAGGATACTGTTAAGTTGTGTTTACTTGACCAAGAATGTTGTTTTTATGAAATGTATAGGAATGAATTTTCAAAATATACATTGTGGTTAAATGGTGTAAATATGAGCCCATATTTCAAACGAGAGGAGCGTGGTGAAATATCCGAATGGTATAGAGGTCCATTACATAGATACGACATGTATGAAGATGGGATAATTGCTAAAAGATATACAAGGCAGGATGGTTGGACAATATTAAATGAGCACTCTATCTTTACAGAAAGTACTTACGCCGGTCATGTCGGGTGAGTTATTGAAATTTGAATTATTGAGCAATACCGCAAAAGTACCCATGAAATGCACACCTAAGGCTGCCGGCTACGACATTGCAAGTTCAGAGGAATATTTCATCCCGCCGAGGGAGAAACTGATTGCTAAAACGGATTTGAAAATACAAGTACCCGATGGTTGCTACGGACGTTTAGCATCTCGCAGTGGACTATCAATGTTTCATGGTCTAGAGGTTGGAGCTGGAGTGATAGACCCTGATTACGATGGTGAAATAAAAGTGATCTTATATAATCATTCTAACAGTTGGTATCACGTGTGTCAAGGTGATAGAATTGCTCAACTCATATGCGAGCGTTTCTCGAATGCCACATGTCACAACGTGGATATAGCTTGTTGTTCTCATGGTGGTCGTTCCGTTGGTTTCGGATCGTCTGGTTATAATTAATAAACTGAAATACAATGTGTGTTCCTTTTCTGGTAAAAATAGGTGGAAAGTGTTGCATTATGTAGTAGTACTCACTACTAACGTCTACAATATAGGGTTTATTATATACCTATATTTCGTAGTAGAATCATTTTGGGGACCTTTTTAACGCTGTCACATTATAGAAAAATACAGAGCAATCATTGGCCGGGTATCTGCGCGCCTGCGCGCAAAATTTTTTTAGATGTTCCTACAAAATTGCTTTAGAAAAGTGCCATTTCTGGCAAAATTTTTTGAAAAATACGTTTTTCCATCCCTTGTCGGGACCGCTATAAAATGGTGGACTGGGTGGTCGGAACCGGGACCGGGACTGGGGTGTCGGGACCGGGACCGCCCCAGTCCCGACTTTTTGCCGAACCATGTACCGGGACCGCGGTCCCGTTTGAACCCTACTCTAAACGTGTTTATTTTTGGTTATGTTTCGTATCCGGAATTGAAATTCTCACCGATAAAGCTGATCGAATTCTCAACAAAATTTTCCGGTATATGATGCACCTTTGGCACACTGCCAAAATAATTTTATATTGGCACAACATGTGTTATTGACTCATTTTTGTCGATCTGAAGTTTCAATGACGCTGTACACATCCTTGTTGACAACGACACTGAATGTCAGATGGTTCCCATCCCAATTAAAAGCTTGCTGGCGAACTGGATGTCGGCCTTGACAGAGATGTCGTTTTGTAGACCCAATTTGAAACTTGTAAACTAAAACTGCACTTGTTTCAGGCGTACACGGTTCTCGGCCAGTACCTGCTGTTAAGAAAAGACAATGAATTATTCGTCGAGTGGCTGAAAGAGCTCACGGGAGCGTCACAACACCACGCACAGTCGTGTTGCAATTGCATCGAGGAGTGGGTTGAGCAACATATTTGATTATATTTGACGTTCGTTTGCGGTTTTGCAGGTAATTAATTACTCACATTAATTGTGGAACGTTTTGTGACATCACATCATTGATCTTGGTTGTATCATAACTAGTGTTCCAAAAATGGGTGTTTTTCGGGAATAAAATCTCAGAAAATTTTCTAAAAATAAAAATTTACTATATCTGTAAAATGCAGAGAAAATATGAAAAGATACATGAGATATTTCTTATATTTCATAAATATAAATGAGAGGTTTCTTATAGTTTATAAATAAATATAAATAAATTTGTTTTTGTTAGGTAAATAATTGAGGCGTCCAATTCTAAAAGTCGACAAGTCCAAAATATGAAAATTTCGAGTTAGGCCCGGAAACGTCATCTGGGGCTATTTCTGCACATTTTTCATCATTTTCCATAAATTTTTTGACCTCACATGCCCATATGGCAAAGTGCCAAATCTGACATTTTTGGGGAAAAATGCAAAAAGTTTGGGCAAGAAGTCGACAAGTCCACTTAGTTTTGGGCTAAAAGGCGACAAGTCTATCCTCCGCTTCCTTTTTTATGGGAAAAAAACGCAAGAAATGTGATAAGTCCACTATGGAAACCGATTTCTAAAGGGCGACAAGTCCATAATTTTCCCATAAGGCAGCCTCCGCTTCCCCGGGAACAAAAATGTTCTCGTGTGCAAGAAGGCGACAAGTCCATTTCCCTCCCCGAAACAGTTTTGCTCTGACCGAATGGAATTTTATGGACACCCCATTTTTCACATATACGTTGAGATTAGGGGCTGAAAATTTGAAACTTAATTGTCAACATATGGAACTTTATGAAAACCATGAGAGAGCCAAATTGGACATGCACCACGGGCCTGGAATTGGACCGGAAACTTAAAATGCGATTTACTCGAAATCACATTTTGTGGACTTGTCGACTTTTAGAATTAGACGCCTCAATTATAAATAAAGATTTTTTCTTATATTAAAAAAAATAGAGCTCCCGAGATTTTGGAACGCTAATCATACCCGATTGAGTTTGTACGAATTTTGTTTTTCGTCGTGATCGTTCTTTTTATATTGAGCAAATTCTGATTTTCGCGGACTGTTAAAAATGTAAAATTATGCAGTTGTCTGGGTGCTTTTTTGATCAAATGTGTACATTGTTCAGTTAATGCATATGCAGAATCTAAAAGTAGATCATTGAAAAATCTCAATAAATTATGATTTCGCTGTGCGATTATTTACGATTTTAGTTCGCATAATTGTGATTTGTTTCGACGAGTGGTAGTGATTCGTTTATTGAACATACGATTCATCACAGATAAAAATCCTACCAATGGTCTATCTTGAAATTTGTACTATCCGTGTATCCGAATGTGCGCCGTCCAGGAACAGCATATTTACCTTAATGGCCCTACACACACTAGTTTTCACCGTGACTGATGTGAAAACTGAAATGGCCACATGGCGACATTCAGCCTACTCTTATTGTATGCTATATTTACGTGTTTTACTTTTGAAATTTTCAAAGTTTAACTTTCATTTATTTCAATTCAAATTTAAAATTAATTAAGTACTTCAACCGTGTTGATCAATTTGCACTTTAAAAAATTTCAGTTTTCACGCGAAGTCACGGTGAAAACTAGCGTGTGTGGGCCCATTACCCCCAATTTACGGTATACGTTCGATTGATTTCGTCACTTTTTTACTGTACCTTAATTAGCTCTTACCTTATATTTTTCGTCAGATTTTGCAAACATTACACCAACCGTAAACGACAATGCAGTTCATTTTATAAAACTGGAATGTAGCAAAATGGTGAACCAAGTTAATACAAACTGGGACAGAGTTGTCGGCACAATTCGTTGAATGCCATGTTTGGCCACGTTTAATAATTTTATGCATTTTGGCACACAGCCAGCTCTGCTTTATGTTGGAGCTATACTTAAAATAAGATTTTGTTTGATTCGTCACGCTCAAAAAGGCTAAAAGTTATACCTTCTATTGGAAGTAATATGGTAACAGGGGTGGCATTTTAGAGGGGGCCAGTCTTAGGTCGGTAAAAATATCTTGTCAAATCGAAATCAAGTTGGATATCAAAGTTCCATAGTTTTTATCTTGTAAAAGTGCTATGCTGGTTTCACACTACTTTCTCAGTTCTCGTTCATTTGAAAAACTCTTTTAAAGCTGCTTTTACACAAAAATAAAGTGAAAAAGGTCATAAATCCGAATAAAGTTCCATATCTGCCAGTAAAGGGAAAAAGTTTTGTGGCTATTTTAGGAATGGCCAACAGTTTGCAAAGGTTTATAAAAAAAAACATTTCAAAACACCAGGTCAATAAAAAGGCCTTAAATAATTGAGAAATTTTTCATCCGTAGGCTGGTTATATCTGGAAGCATATAGCAACAGAAGGTCGAAAATCCACCAAAAAGTAATCGCCGTGATGTTTGCCAACGCAAAGTTGGCAACGATGTAAAAGCACTATGGCGCTGGCACCTGGCGCTAGCGCCAAAGCAAAAAGCGCCATGGCACCATTGGCACTTGGCCCTGTGGGTCGGAAAAGCTCCATGGCGCTTGGCGCCAAAGCCCTGGCGCTTTTCGCATCACAACGCAAAGTGCATTTTCCCACCGCTGGGCCACTTTGAGGCGCTTATCGGAAGGCGCATGCATATGCATGTCAAATGTTTTGCATACGATCAAAGCTACAACAGGTCGCAATGATTAGCATACATGGCGGTTGCCATTGTCGCAACGGCGTATGCAAATGTCCTTTCATGTGACTTTTTGCGGGGTGAATCCACTCTGACATGATGTCTACCCTAACATATTGTGGAAACTGACATACCGCGGTGGGATTCTGACATAATGTGGAATCTGTCATGCCCAAATGTGAAAGTGAAATGCCTAGTGTGAGATAAGTACACGTAAAGCAACAATGAATATTCTATGTAAACTTAAAAGCAAATGTAAATATGCAAATAACATGATATCTTTAACAAAAGTGATCTGAGAAAATATTACCATCACAACAAAAAATCTCATTCATTCTCAATTTAAAGTATTTTTCATAACAAACAGGTAGAATTCAGTGTTAATTTAATAATAATTATGTAGATAATTTTGCAAAACATTTGTATTTACTTGGGAACACGCTGCGCATGTTAGGCCTTTGGACTTGGGTATGTCAGTTTCACACTGGGTATTTCACTTTCACATTTGGGCATGTCAGATTCCCACCGCGGTATGTCAGATTCCACATTATGTTAAGGTAGACAATATGTCAGTATGACCACACTCCTTTTTGCGCTATGATCCTGACACGGCGGGACAATTCTTAGCTATCAGTGATAGGCGCTACCGTATTTTTCGGTCGTTATGGCGCCGTTCCGTATTGTTTCTACTTAGGTATTTACTATTTACGGACACTCTAAATACTTGAAATAATTTTAAGAAACTTGGAATTTGGCATTTTACGGTGGGCATATTGAACCTAAATGGATGTTTGCCGTTAATTTGTCGGATCGAAGCCACGCCCATCTATCAGCCCAATTATCAGAAGAAACACGGTAAATAAATTCGGGGCATAAGCCGTCCGTGCGTTTACCCCTGGGGGCAGTCCCGTACCCTGTAAAATGTCACGCAAAGTGTCAAAAGTCGTGTAAAATGCCCTGCAAAATGGCAACTCGGTTGCCATTTTGCAGGGCATTTTACACGACTTTTGACACTTTGTATGACATTTGACAGGGTCTGGGATTGGCACCTGGCCAACCTCATTTTGCATGTATTTACGCGCCGCGCGGCCCCCCGTTTCCGCAGCGACCGGTCAAGCGGCCGTTTATTCATCCGTTCCCGGCCGCCGCACTCATCCGTGCGTCATAAATATAGTATATTTAGTGTCTACCTGGATAGTTAGCATATTTGACAGAGTTGTGAAAAGTTTTTAAATTTTTTTTTGGGAGTGTATGTAGCGTGACGTTTTATTTTTTACTCACGCCCTGGGTGCGCGAAATGTTGAGTGTTTTTTAGTTTTATTCATGTGTGTATGCGAGTAAAATACCTTTTCGCTAGAAAGCGTAAAAGTGGGTATTTGAGAATTTTCACTTAAAATCGCTAATATACCTAGTAATTTTTGCCAATTTTCACGTTCAAATTCGTTAGTTAATGTGCTTTTGCCTATTTTCAGTCATATTGACTAACGTATTTCTTCTAATAGAACGGCATACCTCCAATAGAACGGCAGTTTTTGGCACATTTTTGTGGTCACGAAAACAATAGAACGGCACCCTCCAATAGAACGGCATGTAGAAATAATGTTGGGAGTATGCCAAAACACTAAAATTGTTAATAAAAAAATTATGGATGGAACGCGCTAAGCTTTCAAATAGATACATTAAATGACAAATTGATGCTCTGATATTAAAATATTGCCCAAGCTTCATTAAAATTAAGGCTACGTTCAAATGACAAATCTGAAAAAAAATAGAATGGCAGCCTCGAATAGAACGGCACCTCCAATAGAACGGCAGGTAAAAAGTTGATGAACGAATAGAACGGTGCTCTTCTATTAGATGAAACACGGTATATATGAGCGTATATATTTACACATTTGGCTATATTCCTTATTTTTCGCTCTTTCTTTCTTTTGCCATTCTCTACCTTGAAAAAGCTAACCCGTATAAAAGTGTATCTGAAATACGTTGACTGTAGTTAAGTACTTTCAAAAAGCATAAATACATAAAACGGGTACAGGTACTTTTTCGCTATTTATTCAATATACCTCTGTATTTTATTCCGAGTAAACGTAAATACTTTTTGACGACTATGATATTCGCCTATAATATTGGTGGCGTATTTTTGGTGCACTTTTATGCAAATTAACATTGTGCCTCTGAAGGCCAGTTTACAGCCAAAAGTTTTATAAAATTATAAATCTTTTTGAAAAACGTTTGAGCTTACTAGAATGAAGAAATATCTTTTTCGTACTCCGTCAACGGTAGTTGATCGGTTCTGATCGATGATTGAGTAAACTGAAATGCTTCCAGAACTGATTTCTAAGTTTCCAAAAATTTGGCCCGTCAACTAGTGTTCGCAAAGCCATTAGGTACATTACATTACATTGTGCCTACACACACTAGTTGTCACCGTGACTTCGTGTGAAAACTGAAAATTTTAAAAGTGCAAATTTATGAACACGGTTGAATGATTAAATTTAATTTCAATTTGAATTTCAATTAATGAAAGTGACATTTTGAAAATTTGAAAACTAAAACATGTATAACATACAAACAGAGTAGGCTGAATGTGGCCATCTGGCCATTTCAGTTTTCACACAAGTCACGGTGAAAACTAGTGTGTGTAGGGCCATTCAAAGAGCTGTCAATCTCGTTTGAACCCTAGCTCTAATACGCTTCATTTAACAATAGCTGCGCCTTTCAGCCTATATAATTAACTACTTTTTTATGATTTTACTTTTGCAAAAAAAAGTTTTTGACGTCTGTTCGTCTGACAGGTGCAACAAGTTACGTTTCAGGTCATTATTTTCGATAATTTTGTTCTAGCTCTCCTGTATGATATCTGTAAGTCCTCGAGTAAGTCAGTGTACCGTATTTCCTCGAAATACCCCCAGGGGGTTTATTTTTTTAGAGTGAGATTTTTGAGGGGGGGGGTTCTTATTTCGCCAGAATTTTTTTGAAATCCCAGTACTAAATTGTTGTCTGTTACGTACACAGACGTCGAAAAATGCAACAAAAACCGCCATGTATAAGACTCTACTTTTATATGTACATAGACGGTATAAACATTGTTCTAACACTAGCAGGATTCTCTCCGACCTTCGGTCGGGTTTTGTGGTTCTCTACAATTAATACCATTGGAGAAAATATGATACTTTAGTTAAGTTTGCCCACATGCTAGGCATGTGTTTTGAAATGCAGTATGTAATGTACCAACAATAACAAGACCAATACCAAAGATGCAATGTTTTGGAATGGATTTTTGTAAACTTGGTTGGTAAAATGTAAAACTGTTAACTGTAAAATGGTTGGGCATGAAACTCGGTAGTAAAATGTGGACAGTTTGCGATTTGGTATGATGGTGTGCAGTGTGCATTCTGTGTGGTATAGGTTTTGTGATATGATAGTGTGGTTTTTGCAAGGTGTCAAACTTTGTTGTAATCTTCAATTGGTTACATTTGTGCTTTGCTGTTCTTTTTGTGTTTGTAAATCCTTGTGGTATTAATTGTAGAGAACCACAAAACCCAACTGAAGGTTGGAGAGAATCCTGCTATAGGCACCCACTACTCAGAGGCTTGCAAAAACTGACACCCCAATGGGAACCCCCCTCCAAATGGCACCCCCCGGGGAACCCCCCAAATGTGGCACCCCCTGGGAACCGCCCAAAAATGAGACCCCCTATGGCCCCACAAATATGGCACCCCCTGAGGACCACCGAAAAATGGCACCCCTTAGGGACCCCCCAAAAATGGCACCCCCTTGGGACCCCCCAAAATAGCACCCCCTGGGGACCCCCCAAACATGGCACCCCCTAGGAACCCCCACAAAAATGGCACCCCCTGGGGACCCACCCAAAGTTGGCTCCCCCTGGGGACTCTCCAAAAATGGCACCCCCTGGGGACCACCCCAAAATGGCACCCCCTTAGGACCCCCCTGCAAAAAAAAATATAGCACCCCCCTGAGGACCACCAAAAAATGGCACCCCTGGGGACCACCCAAAAAATGGCACCCTATGTGGACCCCCTTGAAATGGCACCCCCATATGTACCTCCAGAAAATGGCACCCCCTGGAGACCCCCCAAAAATGGCACCCCATGGGGACCCCCTCTAAATCCTGTAAACACAGCCCCTAGTTTGGAAACTCCTGTAAACTCAGCCCCTAATTTGGAAACTCCTATAAACTCAGCCCCTAACTTGCAAACTCTCGTAAACTCAGCCCCTAACTTGCAAACTCCCATAAACTCAGCCACTTATTTTTAAGCTCCCATAAACTCAGTCTCTAATTTGAAAACTCCCATAAACTCAGCCCCCAATTTTGGAAACTCCTGTAAACTCAACCCATAATTTGGAAACTGCTGTAAACTCAGCCCTAATTTGGATACTCCAATAAACTCAGCCCCTAATTTAGAAACTCCCATAAACTCAGCCCCTAATTTGGAAACTCCCTTAAAATCAGCCCCTAATTTGGAAACTCCCATAAACTCAGCCCCTAATTTGGAAACTCCCGTAAACTCATTTTCAGGTTTATGGTAATGTAGTGTGAAAATGGTATGAATATTTCAAAAAATCACTATCATCAATCTACAAATGCATCAATTCACAATTTTCAATTTTTTAGCCCCAAGGGTTAGACTTAAAAGGTTATGGTAATGTAGAGTAGAAATGGAGTGCACATCTCAAATCACTGCAATAAAAAACCCACAAATGCATCATTTCACAAATTGAAAGTTTTTGTGCCCAGGGGTTCATTATCAGGGTTTTAGTAATGTGGTGTCAAAATGGAGTGCATATTTGAAATCGCTACAATCAGAAACCCACAAACACATCATTTTATGATTTGAAAATTTTTGGCCCTGGGGGTTCATTTTCAGGGTTATGGTAATGTAGTGTCAAAATGAAGTGCATATTTCAAATCAAGGCAATCAAAAAGCCACAAATGCATCATTTCACAATTTCTAATTTATTAGCCCCATGGGTTCAATTTAAGGCTTACAGTAATGTAGAGTTGAAATTGAGTCATTTCAAATCAGTGCAATAAGAAACCTACAAAATGCATCATTTTACAAATAGAAATTTTTGGGTCTAGGGGTTCAATTTCAGAGTTTTAGTAATGTAGTGTCAAAATGGAGTGCATATTTGAAATCGCTACAATCAGAAACCCACAAATGCATCATTTTATGATTTGAAAGTTTTTGGCCCAGGGGGTTCATTTTTATGGTTATGGTAATGTAGTGTCAAAATGAAGTGCATATTTCAAATGAGTGCAATCAGAAACCTGAAAATGAATGATTTCACAAATTGAAAGTTTTTGGCTCCAGAGGTTCACTTTCAGGGTTATGGTTATGTAGTTTTCAGGGTTATGTAGTGTCAAAATGGATTGCATATTTCAAATCAGTGCAATTAGAAACCCACATCGAATCATTTCACAATTTCTAATTTTTTAAGCCCTGGGCATATTTGAAATAGCTACACTCTGAAACCCACAAATCCATCATTTTATGGTTTGAAAGTTTTTGGCCCAGGGGGTTCATTTTTAGGGTTATGGTAATGTAGTGTCAAAATGAAGTGCATATTTCAAATGAGTGCTATCAGAAACCCGAAAATGCATCATTTCTCAAATTGAAAGTATTTGGCCCCATGGGTTCATTTTTAGGGTTATGGTAATGTAGTGTCAAAATGGAGTGCATATATCAAATTGGTGCAATCATAGACCCAAATTTGAAATCAGTGCAATCAGAAACCCAAAAATGAATTATTTCACAAATTGAAAGTTTTTGGCTCCAGAGGTTCATTTTCAGGGTTATGGTTATGTAGTTTTCAGGGTTATGTAGTGTCAAAACGGAGTGCATATTTCAAATCAGTGCAATTAGAAACCCACATTGAATCATTTCACAATTTCTAATTTTTTAAGCCCTGGGCATATTTGAAATCACTACACTCAGAAACTCACAAATCCATCATTTTATGATTTGAAAGTTTTTGGCCCAGGGGGTTCATTTTAGGGTTATGGTAATGTAGTGTCAAAATGAAGTGCATATTTCAGATGAGTGCAATCAGAAACCCGAAAATGCATCATTTCTCAAATTGAAAGTATTTAACCCCATGGGTCCATTTTGAGGGTTATGGTAATGTAGTGTCAAAATGGAGTGCATATTTCAAATGAGTGCAATCAGAAACCTGAAAATGCATCATTTCTCAAATTGAAAGTATTTGGCGTAATGGGTTCATTTTTTGGGTTATGGTAATGTAGTGTCAAAATGGAGTGCATTGTATATCAAATCAGTGCAATTAGAAACCCACAATGCATCATTTCACAATTTGAAAATTTTGGCCCCATTTTGGGTTCAATTTCAGGGTTATTGTAATGTACTGTCAGAATGGAGTGCATATTTCAAATCATTGTAATCAGTAACCCACAAATGCATTATATCACAATTTATATTTTTTAGCCCCGGGGGCCTCACTTAAGGATTATGGTAATGTTATTGTTAACTCCCATAAACTCAGCCCCTAATTTGGCAAACACCCATCAACTCAACTCCCATAAACTCAGCCTCTAATTTTTAAACTTGTGTCAACAGCCCCTTATCTTTAAACTTCTGTCAACTCAACCCTAATTTATCAACACCCATCAACTCAACCCTGAATTGTAAACTCAGCCCCTAAAAACTCAAGTCAACCCCCTATACATGTGCAATTGCATTATTGGGAAGCAACTTCGCCATCTACTAACCCTGTTTGTCAAGATTGTGGATCGTGTTTGTAAAGGGCATTTGTACTAATAAATAGTGACTGCATTGTGTGCAAAAACACACACGAATCGGGCACAATGAGGCCTGTGATTGTGCCTCCTATCTTTTGCATTGAAGCATCCTTAGCGTGCAGTTCTCTCGCAATTGTATAGGTGGAGATAACACAGTCATTGTTTTTAACGTGTGTTCTACGTTTCCCATATCACAAGCTGTAGCTTTTGATATTGATGTTCTCTATACACCATATTTGTAGGGGGGTGGGATTTCGAGGGGGGTTTATAAACTCAGTGGCGTTTTGAGGGGGGTATTTCGAGGGTGGTTCGATGTCAGTGTCCGTTTTGAGGGGGGGCGGGTTCAGTATGGGGGGGGGGTTAGCCCCCCCAAACGCTCCAGCTATCTATCTATCCCAGAGGCCGCTCAGCTATCTATCTATCCCGAGGCGAATATTTTGGCTACTATCCGCTAACCCCCCCCCCCCAATCATCCAGCTATCTATCTATCTGGAGCGATTTTCAAGAAATTTTGCCCAAATTTTAGCTCAAAATCGCTAATTTTCGTAACTTTTTTTTAGTTTTTCACCTTCAAAATTCTAATTCATGTTCCGTATTGCCTGTTTTCGGCTATTTTTTGTACTATATGCACTTATATACCTATTTTTAGCAGTTTTTCTCCTACGTTTAGCGATTTTTTCCCTTTTCTTCCTTCTATACCTCGGAAAAGCCTATATATTGAACCCCCGCGAACCCCCCCCCCCCCAAACCACCACCCCAACCTCCCCTCCCCCCAAACCACCACCCCACCCCCCCCATTTTTTTCAGCTATCTATCCCTCCGGAGGAGCGATTTACCATCTATATGAACCCCCGCGGGGGTCCAAATCCACTAAACCCCTGGGGGGCCGTATTTCGAGGGTGGTATATCAAGGAAATACGGTAGCTATTTTTTCGACGGACAATCGAGGAGAATTAATCGAGGGGGAGTTTTTCGGAGGGAGTTATTCGATGAGAGCAGTTTTCTTTATCAGAATGTAAGGTAAAATGTACCGTATTACCTCGAAATACCCCCATGGGGGTTTATTATTTCGCCAGCAAAATTTGAGGGGGGTTAATTCGAGGGGGGGGGGTTATTCGAGGGGGGGTTTTATTATTTCGTCAGAAATTTTCGTGAAATTCATAGTGAAGAATACGCTTTTTCATACACAACAGCGGTAATAAACGTGAGAAAGTAGGTCATATTTGGGCTAAAGGTGTACATATGTACACAAATGAGCGTATAAGTGTATCTGCAATTAGCATTGAAAAAAACGACTGATTTTGAGAAAATATAATTAAATATTATCTCAGAAAATCTCTCGAGAAATAAATATAATTAAATCTCTTGGGTCATTTTCAAAAATATAATTAAATCTCTGAGAAAATCTCTTTCAGAAAAAAAAATCTCAGAAAATCTCTCAACTTAAACTGTTTTCATCGATATTTCACGGTGTTTGAATCATTTAGAGTAGATATTAGGTACCTTATGTATTGTTTAAGCCCTTCAATCACAATTTCAAATGATAACAACAATTGTTTAGGACAGCACACTCTGTACTACCATTAATTTATTTTACTATCTGAATAATCAACAAAAGTATGATTTAGGTACATTTTTCCTCATAATAGAATACAGTACTTTCATGTGTGATCATCCGCACAGAATTTATTGGTTACCTTTGTTTCACTTAATTTTGGTAACTATATTTGGTACATTTACTATTACTATTTGGTACTATTTAAATACATATAGTTAAGTACTGAGTAAATACATTTAAGTTTCGTCTAAAAAAGTGCCCATACTCACTCTTACATATACTTTTTGGCAGTACTTGAGGAGATAAAATGTATTTAAGATAGACTTTCATATAGGCTTTTTCAAGCCATACAAGGGAGAAGGGAGAAAAACCCAAAAAATATGGTGAAAAGTAGTCAAAATGGGTATAAAATCACATATATCGTTGAGAATAGGTGAAAACAGTCAATATCACATGGATTGTGAATTTGAATGTGAAAATGGGGGGAAAATTTCAAAAATTGATGATTCTGTGAAAATTGGGGCAAAAGTTCTCAAAAATACATTTTACATTTTCTGGGGGAAAAGTATATGTTTGAGAGTATAAAATTTCACTTTACATTTTCTGCAAATATTCACTATTCAACAAAATTTCACTTACTGTGATTTAAAATTATTGTGTTTTGTTCATTTTTTCAGCTGAACATGCAATCATTGCTTGAAATCAATGCATCACACATGTTCTTATAGAGAGATTTTCTCGAGAGATTTTCCCAATCAGAAAAAAATATAATTAAATCTCTCTGGAAAATCATGAAAAAAATATAAATCTCAGAAAATCTTATATTTTCTGAGATTTTCTGAGATTTTTTAAATATAAATCTCTGAGAGATTTTTTTAATGCTATCTGCAATGCAAATAAGTAGTAATAAATACATCATGTACATTGCATACATGATGACCATCATTCAGGAGGGGGGGTATTTCGAGGGGGGGGGGATTTATTATTTCCCCAGCTCCTTTTGAGGGGGGGTTAATTCGAGGGGGGGTTGATTCAAGGGGGGGATAATTCGAGGTAATACGGTATGTTCAATATTTATGTGTGATCAAGTTGTAAATATTAACCTGCACTGCAAGTCAGAATACAAATTCCATTATTCATGAATGAGATCAATGCTAGTGAACATCAGCTTCAAAAGACTAGCTCACGGGCGATTTAAAAAAATTAACATAAATATTTGCTGTTTTATCCACATATTTGCACATGTACCTGAACATTTGAATATTTCATGCCTGCTATGTGGGTAAAAATCAGTAACGCATTCAAGTAGGATTACAGGTACTTTTCCCCCCGTGGACAACTTGCCCCCGAAGTGTGTTGTATTAGCGTTTTGTCCGTGTTGCATTAGCGTTTTGTCGTGTTCCATTAGCGTTATGTCCGCACGGACATAACGCTAATGCATCCCACCACGGGGGGAAGAAGTCCATGGGGGGAAACGTGAAGTTAACGTTCAAGTACAACGTTTTTAGCTGCATCCAGAAATGCCGCGAGCGGTTGGAATTTTAGCTCGACACTGGGAAATAGATATTTTGCGAAATTTCCGTCTTGAATTCGAAAAGGAATATTTTCTGGATCCACTAAGTTTCTTATTCATGAGACTTTTATAAGACCTAAGACTAGTGATGTAAAAAGCGCCAAGACTTTGGCGCCAAGCCCCATGGCGCTTTTCATGGGCATGGCGCCAAGCGCCAATGGCGCCACAGACTTATAGCGCCAAGCGCCAAAAGCGCCATGGCGCTTTTTGCTTTGGCGCTAGCGCCAGGCGCCAGCGCCATGGCGCTTTTACATCACTACCTAAGACAAAAAATTTTAAAAAGTTATCAGTCCCATCCAAGGAGTAGAATAATCCAAGTGAATAAATTTTAGACGGTGAAATATTTCGGAAAATCAGTGAAAAATTAAAACCATTGAAAAAGTTACCGTTTTTTCTCGAAATGCCAAAATATTTTGTCGCCAACAATTTTTGAGGGGGTTTATTCGAGGAGGGGCTTATTCGGTGTGGAGGCTATTTTTTCGTCATAAATTTTTGTGAAGGATCATAGTGCAGGATGAGCTTTTACATACCGAAAACTGGCGATAAATGTGAGAAAACAAGAGATTTATGTTAGTAAATAAATATGTAGGTATAAATTTATCTACACTAACAAGTATGTGTAGCTGCTAACCAAATTGGCAGCACTGTATTACATCATCTACATTGCATACATAATGTACACCATTTACATCAGGGGGGTATTTCGAGGGGGTGTTCATTTTTCCACAGCTCGCTGAAACATGGAAGTATTTCGAGTAGATGTGGATCAATTCGAGGGGAGCTAATTCGAGCAAGTACGGTGTGTTCTCCATCGGAACTTTGTGGCCGGCCGGTCCCAAGCCACGAGGCGGCTTCATTTCCGATTTTCTGATCATTCCACGGGCGCCCGGCTGCATTACGCCGCGCATTAGACCGGCCATTATAACTATTGGTGCGCACTGCCGCCTATCGCTTTATCGGCGCACCGGTGGCCGCCTTGTGCTTGTGGCGGGGAAATGCTGCCGTCGTGGACTGTGGTTGTGAAAACGTATTTACGTTTACTCGATAAATACTCGTGTACTCGAGTATCGAGTAAAATACGTTTACGTTTTTTGACGAAAAATATATCCGTACTCACTTACTCGCTTACTTTTTGAAAGTACGCGAGTACAGAAAACGTAATTGAGAAACAAATCTTGGGTGCATAAAAAGCAAACATCACTCACACGAATTAAAGTAGGGAAGTTTACTTTTACTTAATTTTAAGTCTTCCTATTTAGGTGCAAAATTGAAAACAAATCTTGCTTTTACGTTTTCCCTGAGCAAAAATAGCGGTATTTACGTTTACTCACCTTTTACACAGCTTTTAACAAAAAAATTTACTTTACGTTTTCTGTATTCAGGGTTGAGTAAAAAATACTTTACTATACTTTGAAAAAAGTTCCTTACTTTAACAACCCTGTCACTGACAAGGCGCCGGTGCCCACGTGTAAGCGGCGCCGATGCAAATTAATGATTCGAAAGTCCAAGCGTTGTTTTTGCGACTTTATTTTGATATTTTTATCGCTGGCTATTATTTACATTCAGATATTTCAGTTGAAAAATGCATGCGTTCTTAAATATTTTGCGTGCGGTCGTTTTTTGAAAAAGCAGAATTCACCATTGCCGGCGCCATTTCACAAGCGCCGGCCACTTGCGTCCATTCATGCGTGAATTTTGAAATGGGCGATCATCGAAGTGAAAACAATTATAAAATGTAAATATACCTAGGTTTTTCAATATTTAGGTTGTGCTGAATTTTTACGTTTTAAAATGGGGTCAAGTGCTCTTCAATTGGGAAGATGCCAAAATATCTACTTTGGAGACATTTTCACACAGAAAAACGACTTTTGCCTAGCCACTAATAGAGCCAGCCGTGGAAATTTCAGACAGCTACCAATTGGCGGCCGACACACTACCTAGTTGACACACGTGTGTCAACTGGTCTGTGTCAACTCAGATCTCGGCTTCACTTGTCGACAAGCGATCTTCAAATGTACAAATGTTCAATGTCGAAAAATAACTATAACGGCAAGTGCATTGGAAGATCCCTCTGCGACACGTGAAGCCGAAATCTGAGTTGACACAAACCAGTTGACACAAAAGTGTCAACTAGTGTGCGGGCCGCCATTGGCGCCATCACACGTAATCCCATCCCAGAGCCCATCCAGAGTGCACTATTACAACCCCATTAAATACATTCCCACTGATTTGTATTTTCTAGTCCGTTTACTGAAACGTTAGCTCTTTCCGCCGAGTAATTTCCGGTTTTTGATCATTTCCATTTCCATCAAGCCACCGTCTGCGCGCCTGTTTCGCTAGGAAAGGTGCATCATTTCCTGTTTTGCGCCCGGTTTGGACCCATTAGGACGTAAGCACTTTGGATGGTGGCCGTTATGC
Source organism: Sphaerolaimus hirsutus (assembly GCA_964036195.1). Classification (NCBI taxonomy): domain Eukaryota; kingdom Metazoa; phylum Nematoda; class Chromadorea; order Monhysterida; family Sphaerolaimidae; genus Sphaerolaimus; species Sphaerolaimus hirsutus. The sequence continues at coordinate 26,229,796 of OZ038454.1, read as the reverse complement.
CTATCTGACTGAAGTATTTATACCTTGTTGATAAAGTGTATTTACTCGAAAAATACATATTGTACTTCCTCGAATTATTCCCCCCCCTTGAATTGACCCCCCTCGAATTATTCCCCCTTTGAATTGGCTCCCCTCGAATTATTCCCCCTTTGAATTGACCCCCCTCGAAGTACCCCCAGGTCTGAGTGAGCTGAGGAACTCCCCCCCCCCCCTCGAAATATCCCCTATCTGGAATTATGTGCATCATGTGCTGTATGCAGCATGATGTTTTAATTGCTCCCAATTTTGCACCGCAGCTACACATGAATTAGTTTGTATATGAACCCCCATCAATATTTGTTGGTGAAATAATTGAACCCCCTGGGGGGTATTTCGAGGAAATAAGGTACTCGTGTACAGAGTAAATGCATTGACATTGAGCATGAAATGTCGGCTTCCAGCTGCGAAGTCTGCCAGGGAGCACTCAGACCCTGTAATGTGTAAAAGACCCTGTAATGTGCAAAAGACCCTGTAAAATGTTATGTGTCATGTAAAATACCCTGTAAAATTTCGTGTCATGTAAAAGACCCTGTAAAATGTTGTGTCATGTAAAAGACCCTGTAAAGTGTTATGTGTATCCTAATCTTATTTTTGGATATGAAAAATAAGATTTGGATACACATTACACTTTACAGGGTTTTTTTACATGACATTTGACAATTTACAGGGTCTTTTACATGACACATGACATTTTACAGGGTCTTTTACATGACACACGACATTTTACGGCCTACGGGGTCTTTGACATATTACAGGGTCTTTTACAGCGTGTGGGAGTGGCACCAGGTGTGCCGTGGTGCCATTTGAACTGGGTGTTGGGTGGCAGCGGTGACTCAAACCATCCGTGCATCTGAGTGGACACACACAGAACAATACTTGTATGATTAACAATTTAGAATATTGTAGAAATCCAACTATCATATTTCCTCGAATTAACCCCCCTTGAATTGACCCCGCCCCCCGCCTTTAAAAACGTTCAGGTCTGAGCGAGGTGGGGAAATAATCACCCCCCTCAAAATACCCCACCCGACTTTAGTGTAAAGATAATATGAATGATAAAACTGCAATTGGTGATCCGTGTAATACAGAACACATGTTTAAAAACAATGATGCCCATCGACGCTTATAAATCCCTGTTATTTTCGATTATTCTACATCTGAGTATGTGCAATTTCATAAAATCTTGTTAGAAATAGTAGAGCCCCCTTGAATAAACCCTACCCTTGAATTAACCACCCTCCTCAAAATTTGCTTGCGAAAAAATAAAACCCCTGGGGGTATTACTAGGAAATACGGTAGTTAGAAGCTGTTTCCGTCAGTTTACAGAACTATTGTGGATTGCATCCCAATTTCTTTGATAAAATTACCTATTATAATAATGCTTGTATCCATGTATTTATTTATGCACTGTGTTCTTTATGCACACTTTGTACTGTAGGACATTATTGTGAAATGAAAATATGCAAAAGTGTACTTAGGTATGTAAATAGAACAGACCCTATGTAATCAGACCATACACCCTACAATGATATAAAGCCGGAATTACAGCTCAGCGGCATTTGACGTGAAATGATGACGTCGTAAAATTGATTACATCAAAATAGACATAGGTACAGTGTTGAAATTTCAGAATTTGATAGTCCTAGTAATTGTGTGTAATGTCCTTAAAAAAATTAAGAAAATAATTATTATTTAATAAGTTATTAATTTTACATCAAAATTTATACATTCTACGCCAACATTTCACGTCAAACATTCTACGTCACCAAAAAATTTTGACGTTAAATTAATAGCTACTTAAATAATGATTATTTGACAAAAAAAAATTTGGGAGATTACACACAATTACTAGAACTATCTAATTCTGAAATTTCAATGCTGTACCTTTGTCTATTTTGATGTAATCAATTTTACGACATCATCATTTCACGTCAAACGCCGCTGAGCTGTAATTCCGGCTTAACATACTGCCAGCCAGGAAACGATCCGATTTTTTCTGATTTTTTAACACCTTCATTCTATTTACGTAGTTGTTGCCAGCCCATGTGTTTCTTGAGCACCACTTTCACCGTATGAATTATACACATTTAGTTCGCTCGCAATCGCTTCGGCATTAGATCCCATCCACAAATGTAAAGTCCCAATCCCAATTCCCAGTGCGGTCTTTAATTTTACTTCAAACTTCCATAGTTCAATTCGAATGTAGCCTCTAATTTTTGCTGGTGCTGGGTTCGGATCGAAGCTAGGAAGCATGCGTACCGTATTTCCTCGAAATACCCCCGGGGGGTTTATTTTTTCAGAGTGAGAATTTTGAGGGGGGGGGGGGGTTAAACGAGGGGGGTATTTCGAGGGTGGGGGGTTTATTATTTCGCCAGAATTTTTTTGAAATCCAAGTACTAAAATGTCGTCTGAAACGTACGCAGACGTCGAAAAATGCAACAAAAATCGCCATTTGTAAGACTCTAAAGACATTTATCAGTGTGTAGACGTACAAACACTGTTCTCACATAACAGAGTCATCGTTTTTAACGTGTGTTCTGCATTGCCCGGATGACAAACCGCAGCCTTTGTCATTTACGTTCTCTATACACTAAATTGGGGGGGGGGGTATTTTGAGGGGGGGTTTATAAGTTCATAGTGTCCATTTTGAGGGGGGTATTTCGAGGGGGGGAGTATTTCGAGGAAATACGGTAGTTGTCAAAACGTACTTACGTTTACGCGATAAATACGTAAACGCGAGTACTGCGTAAATACGTTTACGTTTCCTCCCGAACAAAATACCGGTACTCACTTACTCGAGTACTTTTTGAAAGTGCGCGAGTACAGAAAACGTAATGGTGATAAAAATTTCGGGTGCATGAAGAACAAAAACCACTCAAACGAATTGAAACGGCTGTTAAATGACAGCGGAAATTATGGAATTTGCGCGATGGGTAGTGAAAGCGACGACTCCCGCTTTCACCTTTGCTCATTCTTACGTTTTATTACAAAATCGAAAAACATCCTTACTTTTTACGTTTTCCTCGAGTAAAAATACTGGTATTTACGTTTACTCATCTTTTACGCAGTGTAAAAGTAAAAAAATTACTTTACGTTTTCTGTACTCAGGGTGAGTAAAAACAAATACTTTACGTTTACTTTGAAAAAAATTCTGTACTTATAAATAGAGTTAAAGGTTAAATTTTTAACTTTCACACGAACATTCAACTATTTTTCATACGTTTTGATTTATAAATAAACGAGATGTACAGTCTATATGCGAGCGTTCTCAACATATTTATGTCAAAAAAATTTTACGGAGTTGTTTTTATTACGAATCAAAAATACGCAACTAAAATTTCCTCGTGCATGAATGGGGGGGGGGGGTTCGGTTTTGGTGCACACGTGTTTGAAGTGCCCGAGCATTTCAGCGCTATTTCCAGTCATTCTAAATTGGACTTTTAGCTGGCGCATGCGCCGCACACCTAAATATGCGAATGTATTCATGCAGCCGCACTTGACGCAAGTGCGGCCGCAGCGCTCATCAGATATCCGGCCGCACCTCGCTCGCACACTGTGTGTGCGTTTATGTTACTTGCACGGCGGCCTAGCTGCAGTTTGCGCGTCTCACTCCCTGCCTTCCCGACAATTAAGGATGTGCCGCACTTGTCGCTGGCACGCTGCCAACACGCGCACGCTACGCCTAGATATCCATTCGCAATGTACGGCGAGACTCTGATTAGGAACATTGCCGATCTAAAAAGTCCATATGACCCAATTGTGGAGAAGAGAAGTGTTTATCCAGGACATGAGATCGATTTATCCGATTAATCATTTGCGTTTGTATGAAAAAAATAGTGATCAGAATGTGCTATGGCGCCAGTGGCTTGATGCATAAGAACTTTGCGGCGTTTGATGTCCGCGTCACTAATAAACAAAATTCAGCAAAAATTAATGAGAGACTGCCTTAACTCATTTTTCATTTGGCCAATTTTAAGTCTAAATTAGCGTCAGATTTGTACGGTGCGACCAAGTCGATTAGTCCCCCGCCGACGGCTCGTTCACACTTAGATGCATATTTATGTATGACACGCACAGCTGAATTTTGGGGTAGCATTTTGGGGTGGGGGAGGTCCGCCCCCCCCCCCGAGTGCCTGCTTATAACTCGGGAACCTTTGGCGAAAATTGGTGATAGTTGGATAGTGCCTTGAACAATTCCCCCCCTTGTTTAGCTTCCCCGAAAAAGGTCTGAGGAACAAATAGTTACCCCGGGGAATTATTCCAGCAAATACGGTAATATGGTTTCATGTTATCGTATTATACCCAAATATCAACAATTTTCGTCGAGCGGTACCTGACTTATACGGGGGGGGCGGAACCCCCCCCCCCCGCACCCCAAAATGCAACCCCAAATTTCAGCCATGTTGACGCGGCACTGAAACTGGGAGCTGCCAGCGCCGACCGCCCTGTATCCTATCCCATGTACACGAGCAACACGCAGCGCGGCCGCTACTACGGGTGTGACCGGAGTCGTTTCGTCAATCGAATGCCTTGCGCCGCCGCTACCGTAGAGTGTCGATTATAACCCCCCCCCCCCCCCCGCTGGCGTGTTTAACTCAAGCGTGGCTTAGGTACCGTAGCCCACTAGTAAGGGCCCAGGGGGTGAAGTTGCGATTCGGGGGGGGGGGGGGGGTGTTGAGCACAATTTACTCGTAGGTCAGCTTGGCCAATACCCGCGATACATGCAGGGCTCACATTCAGTTGAAAAATGCTCTTGCAAGTCATGCGAATTTAGTCTGTGCTGGGCTGTACTTGGCATACTCATTTCAAAATGAACCCAGTCGATTTACATTGGTGCTTGATTTGCATGAGAACACATTTGCATTTGCATTTGCCCCCCAGGAGTCCCCCTTTGGAGACTCCTGAAAAGAACCTGTAAAGTTTAATGTGTATCCAACTCTTATTTTATTGTGTCCAAATCTTATGTTTTGTATCCAAATATAATGTCAAAAAGTAAGATTTGATACAAAAACATTATAATAAAATATCATTATTGAATATGATAAAATAAGTTTTGGATACACATGACAACACCAAACTTGCAGGGTAGCTTTCGTGCCCTCCTCACCCTACATATGTGCCCTGCGTGCCTTAAATTGCGAAACACGTGAATCGTATACCGTGTTCAAACGAACATGCCACGCGCGTCACGCGTGCCTTGACGCACCTTCCCAATCAAATTGGGGCAATGTACCCTCTGATCAGCCATTTACGGTAGCAGAAAACTCTCCAGCCGCCAAGTGGTCGGGCGGCGACTGGCCGCAGCCATTCACTTGTAGCACCCTTTTATTGAGAGAGAAGCCGGCCGCCGCGCCGGTAAGGTGGAGGAACGCTCGCGGGCGCGACACGAGCGGCGGAGCGGCGCACCGCGTCGCATCTGCATGCGCGCCGGGACGCCCGACAAAGAGGTCCGCGCGGCCGGTTTTAGCGCGCGCGACCGGTTTTTCGGCGCCGCCGCGCCGCCGCCCCGTTCCCCTCGGGTGGGGCGGCGACGCTTGGAACCTCTGGGGCGGCGGCTACCTAGGCCTCAAACGCAATGCAAATACGGGCCGGCCAGCGTGGCTTGATGCGTTTGCCACGGGCGACACTACTTACGGACTTAGCTGGTTATGTGGTTTCCGAGACGGGCCCGCGCGCGCCCGCTGCTTGTGTCTCCGCCCGGCCGTGTGCTCGGGCCGCCGATCGACATTCTTGGGTTTAAAGTGACCGGTAGTTTTTCGGTCACATACTAGTTTGAAAGCCCATTGCTGGGCTATCCTGCGTGACGTCATGTAACATGGCGGCTGGCGGGTCAGGCTAATTATGCATGTAAACCCATTACGCATCTACATCCATTATAGGCACATTATACCCACATGGGTAAGAAAGGGGGCGGGTTCCCCACCCCAAACCGCCCAGCTATCTATCTATACCAGAGACAAATTTTTTTGATTACCTTTCCCTGAACAGAACCCCCCCCCCCCCATAAAAATTGCCTGGCCATCTAGCTATCTGGATCACTTTTGAACAATTTTACTCTAATTTTCACCCAAAGTCACTAATTTTTATACTTTTTATAGATTTTCATTTTTGAAATAACTAGGTCATGTGTTTTATTGCATATTTTCATCATGCTTGGTATAGTTGAATGTGTTCAATTGGAGGCAGAGTTGCGAAAGCGTATTTACGCTTACCCGAAATACCCGGGTAAATGGGTATTTATACTTACGCTTACGCTTACGCTTTCGTAAAATACCCGTACGCTTTTTTACGCTTTTCCGGCCAAAATACCCGGGTACTAAAAGCGTAAAACAGTACGTTTTTCACTCAGTTTAGTTTGCGCTTTTGAAAAAGCATAAAAACACAAAAAAAGAGTGAACGAGGCTGCGTAACAAAAAATGACTGCGGGTATGCAGTAATGCATTGGAAATAGTGGCACATGTACAAATTGTGTCACAATATGAATGTTTTGTGAATATGTTCTGTGTCATCGAGCAAACTTGTGGCTTCAGGTGAGAAAATTTTGTTGCTGAAAATGAATCCCGACGACAATTTTATCGCCCTTGACAGCACTAACTCCACGTTCGAAGATGAGGATGACTTAAGTGTTGCTGCCGATCAATAACCAAACAAAATATGAGGGCAGACTATGGTAAATGGACATCTGAAAAATGTCACCGAGACCTTGATTTGGAAAGAATTCACTGAGCAAAAAGCCTCTAACAGATTTTTACGCTTACGCTTTTATTTACGCTTTCCTAGGTATTTTGAAAATACCTTACGCTTTCAGTATCCATACTCAAAGTTTGGAAAGTGTATTTACGCTTACGCTTACGCTTTCCAAAAATACCGGTATTTTAACAACTCTGATTGGAGGCTGATTTCTATTTTTTTGAGTGCAAAAACATGCCAGAACCTGCCATTCTATGGGGGGTACACCGTTCTATTAGAAGAAATATGGTACATTATATTATTAATTTGCTAAAAGTTATTTAAAATTTCTAACAACTTTTTGACTCATCAATGTGCGCGCCGCAACTTTGGGATTTCTGTCTCTGACCTACCATTTTATTCATCTGGCTCTGGAAATTTTTTTATTTCCCTCCCAGACACTGTAAAATGTCAAATGCCATGCAAAGTGTTAAAAGTCATGTAAAATGGCAAATGGGGTTAACACTTTGCATAACATTTAACATTTTACATGGCATTTTACCAATTCAATAGTGCCCCCTGCTTGCAGTCCACTGTCACCACTCGCCATGCAATATCATTTTAGCGCGTGTGTCCAAATGTCGCATTAATGCCGATCGGCGACCTGCAGCCAACTGGGCCGCGTGTGCCGCGTCTGTTTATCCGAATGATTGTGCACGGCCCGGTGGGCACCAACCGGCGATCATAAAGTCTTTGAGTTGAGTCCCACAAACCACGGCATTCACTTGGCACGGTTACTTGTTTTGGTTTTGGTTTTTGACGTGAAATAATGATGTAAATATTAGTTGGATTATAAATATTTACTTGTACTTTCAGCGAAATTTTTGCATGAGTTTTCGAAATCTGAAATTATCGTGTTTGAGAACTGTTTCATTTCGTTTTATTTCATTTCGACGCTGCGCGGTGGCCCCCCTTTTTCAATGACAATTTTCGCCGCATCTTTCAACAGCGATAGCAATGGGTGATCGTTCTCATGATACCCCTCCCCCTTGAACAATTCCCCCGCGTAAAGTCAGCGAATCCAGATCCAGTGAAAATACACCCTCATAAATAACTTCCTTGTGTCAACCGACTGAAGGAAAGTACGCTCCCCACGGAAAACTCCTACGAGTGAGACAAAAGCGGCATATGCTCAGGCGCGTAGAAGTGAACTTGGATAAAACAAAATGGAAAAATAGAAGTGGTAGTAGGCCCAGTGTGAATCTTTGATGCAAATGCACTGTGACTGCGCCAGCTGTAGGAAAGGGGGTTTCGGGTAACCCCCCAAACCGCCCAACTATCTATCTATTCCGGAGGCGCTCAATTATCTATCTATCACGGACACGGAGGCAAATTTTTTTGGTTACTATCTCCTGAACCCCCCCCCCCTCAGGTCGGGCAGGTTTTTTCCGAGTTTTTTCTGGAGCGAAATATGTCGAGGCATCTACCCCTCCGGTGGAGCGATTTATTATCTATCGAACCTTGCAGAGGGTCAAAATCAGAGTTGTTAAAAGGTACGTACGTTTACTCGAAAAATACGCGTACGCGAGTACGCGGTAAATACATTTACATAAACTTTTCAAAAAAATATCGTACGCACTTGTACGCGTACACTTTCAAAGCGTACGCGTACGGAAAATGTATTTATGAAAATTCAATGTGGGAGATATTTATAAAGTAACTACACTGCTACGTATTTACAGAAGTGGTTCCATTGAATATTATAGATATGCGGCTGTAGTGCCTTTAAAAATTTCAAAATTCGCAACCAAATCGAAATGGTTGTGGAGACAATGGATGTGGTAAACGAGTCGGGAGAACGATGATTTTTATCTCCTAGAACAAAGAGACCTTGAAAACTATATAATCTGTCATTTGATTTTAGAAAAACATACGTTGTGCTGTACACGTATGGAAAAGTGCCCACTTTTACACATTCTATGAAGAAAAGTAGCCGTTTCTACACTCACAAAAAAGTACCCACATTTACGCGTACGTACGAGTAAAAAAAAAGTATTTTACGTTTTCTATACTTTGTGTTGAGTAAAAAAAAATACTTTACGTTTACGTATACTTTTAAAAAAGTTCAGTAATTCTAACAACTCTGGTCAAAATCTGGAATACCCCTGGACTGCAGGCACAAAAAAATCTTCCGAAATATATTTTTGGCACCTTATACGGGAAAATACGGTAGATCTCATGCGTCACGCGGTACCCTATCAAAGTGTTCCAAAGTGAGCGCGGAAGACCGGACGGGCATGTTCGCAGCGATTCAGTGTGATTTCATTTGCATTTACAAGTACGTTTGTCCAAACTGCACCGCTGTGAACTGAAATTTTTGTGCATTACTATACTGGCGCGGCGCAATGTAGAAGCAAGTTTTGCTGTCGACGTCTGCCCCGTTATTGCATGCATTTGTTTGGCACCGGTGCTGGCTACGCCCATTTTCCAGAGTGGGCACTCTACAAGCCGCGCGCTTTTTGACAATTCACATGCATATTTTTATGTAGAATTGTCATTTTTGAATATTTATTGATTCTGTTGTGTAAAATGCTACTAGGATATTATCTTTATGAGTTCTTTGAGAATGCCACATTTCCTCAAAATACACCCAGTGTTTTTTGCCAGCAAATTTTGAGAATGGGGCTAATTTGAGAAGGTTTTATTATTTTGTCTGAAATTCTCATTGAGGATCATAGTAGAGAATAGGCATCTACTAGAAGTGACACAACTGGATATATTTGGACAAACACATATATTTACACAAACAAGTCAATGTGTAGCTGCAATGCAAAGTGGCAGCAATTAACACATAGTACATTGAATACTGTTAAGGGCATTGCCGACGCAGCATGTCACCCCCTAATAGTGAAGAGCCCAGCCACCTCCGTAGTCTAGGGGTTAGGGCACTCTTGTTCTATGCAAGAGGTGCCGGTTCAATTCCCGCCTTAGGCAAGTGCAATTTTGCACTCTTTCTATACATGATGCACATTATTCCAGATGGGGGTATTTTTCTCAGCTCGCTCAAACCTGGGGGTATTTCAAGGGGGGTTTCTCAGCTCACTGAAACCTGGGCTGGGGTATTTTGAGGGGTGGTTAATTAAAATAGGATAATTCATCGAAATAAGGTGTGTATCATGATAAGCAGTTAATTAAGATCAGACTTTTGGTTCAGTTCAGCAGGATTCTTTTTTTAGCACCAAAAGAAATAAATGTATTCTCCATCCCTTCATTCTGATATCCCCCATTTACAAGCCTTTTATGTTGATTGCTAAAAGGGCCTAGGGCCTAGGGCCACTCCTAGGGCAAAAAGCACCTAGGGCCACTCCCAGCTACTGTAAAAAACCGTGTAAAATGCAAATTGTGTCAAAACAATGTCAATGCAAAGTGTCAAACATCATGTAAAATATCATGGAAAATGTCAAATGATCAGTACAAAGAATGTAAAATTTTATATTTTACATGATTATTATTGTAACTTGACACTTTTCATAACATTTTGAATTTTACAAGGTCTGGGACTAGTCATGTAACATGGACATCATGTAAATAACTGTGTTAAAGTCATTTTTGCTTCCTGTATCACTCAAAACCTACAGTAATATCATGCATAGCACATTGCTGCAATGGTTGTGAATTGATTAGCTTAAGAAATGATCACTAAACAACAACCACTACCGGTGATGTGGCATCGACGCGCTTCGCGAAAGACATCTTAGTTGAATGACATTGCATTCAATTTGCACTCTCAATAAACATTTTTAAAGGGGCTTTTTCGGCCTTCATAGGTAAATTTTTTAAGGGTGGAATCAACTATGGCGTGTACACAGTGTATTTTAGCAACATGATTAATGATTAGGAAGTGTCCATGTCCACTGTAGCGTTCAAAAAAAGCTCGCCAAATGGCGTATTTATGGCGCTACTAGCGCCATGGCTGTCTTGGTGCTTGGCGCCATTTTGTTGTTGCACAATTTGCAATTTTAGCTAGACATTTGAAAAGCGCCATGGCGCCTTTTACATAACTAGTTCACTGTTCTCCATAGCTTGTTGAAATAAGCATGATGTCAAAAAACTGAATCAGGAACTCCGCACGCCCGCGCATGCATTTTTTGCGCGTGCATGCATATTTAAATGTGCGTTTAGCTCCCAGCGGCAACAACGACCGGTACATTGTAATGCTTTGTTCTATTTATCTATCACTTTTGTTTTTGTGTCAAATACAGATTTGCTGTTTTTGCTTGAATACCGTATTTCTTAGAAATCCCCCCTTGAATTAACCCCTCCCTCGAAATACCCCTGTCTTGAATGATGTACGTACATCATGCATACAATGTACATGATGTATTTATTGGGGTCAGATCTCATCGCAGCTATACATAGAGTAGTTTGTATAGCTATCTACGTTTGTATGTTCGGATACGTCCCGTTTGGTGACGTTGGTTACCAGTTTTGGGTATGTAAAAGCCCATTGTTTACTACGGAATTTACGAAAATTTCTGGCGAAAAAATAAACCCCCTCGAAATACCCCCTTCAAAATGTCCACTTTTCATATTTCCACTAATTTCCAATTTCCCTTTTCAAAAAAAGAAACCCGCTGGGGGTATTTCGAGGAAATATGGTAATTCCCCATAATAAAATCCCCCTCTCGAATACCCCACATGTTGAATCAATTCGTTGTGTCCAGTTTGAACAAAAATCGCACGTTGTTATGTTGATAAAGCGCATTTCGTGAATGAGTTAATAGAAACATGCCTGAAAATTTTGAGGAAGTAATAACCCCCCTTGAATAATTGCCAACAGTCATACAGGATATTATTCATATGAAAAATCTTATAAACAACAGAGCCAATCTTATCTATCTTATCAAACAGATGTAAAAAAAATTAAAAAAGAATGCAGTGATTAACATTTTTAATCCCTCGCTAGCCATTAATTTCACATTAGATCTAAGCAACAATGACAACTGCCCGTTAGCAGGCTAAGCAGGGCATGTGAATGAATTTTGTCCCACAATGCAGAGTTGTTAAAATACCTTGGGTATTCTGGAAATTAGTTTGGGGTTGGGGTGTTAAATATATCGGCTTTTTCAAGCTTTAAAGGGCTGAAAATGAATAAAATGACTAAAATAACATACTAATTGAGTTAAAAATAAGCATTGAAAAGATTTTAAAAATCGGATTTTGAAGGTGAAAATCTGCAAAAGTATGAAAACATTTAGGATCGTAAGTGTACATTCACGCTTTCTCAGTACCTAGGTATTTCGGCCGGAAAGCGTAATAGTATTTTGTGATTGTTTTGGGTAAGCGTAAATGCGCTGTCACAACTCTGCACATACAGAGTAGGTTGGCAAAAAATAAATAAATACAGTAAAAATTGACGCCCGCCATATCTATTCTAATCAGTGCAATTTCAGTTGCACCTTCAACCAAAAATATCTATTTTTGTATTTACTGTATTTCCTCGAAATACACCCCCCTCGAAATACCCCCCTCGAAAACCCCCCTCAAAATGGACACAATGAACTTATAAACCCCCCCTCGAAATACCCCCCCCCCAATTTAGTGTATAGAGAACGTAAATGACAAAGGCTGCGGTTTGTCATCCGGGTAATGCAAAACACACGTTAAAAACGATGATTCTGTTATGTGAGAACAGTGATTATACGTCTACACACTTCTACAAGTCTTTAGAGTCTTAAAAATGGCGATTTTTGTTGCATTTGCGACGTCTGCGTACGTTTCAGACGACAATTTAGTACTTGGTTTTCAAAAAATTTCTGGCGAAATAATACCCCCCCCCTCGAAATACCCCCCCTCGTTTAACCCCCCCCCCCCTCAAAATTCTCACTCTGAAAAAATAAACTCCCCGGGGGTATTTCGAGGAAATACGGTATGTGAAATTGGATTACATTGCACAACAGCACTGCTTAATTGTGAGCTGGTTTCCTATAAAAATGGATTTCATGGAAATCTCAATCAAAACAGTTTTCAAAAAAATTTCACAGACATTCCCAAAACAGTAAAAGTGGGCGCGAGCTTATGCGACCATTTGCAATTTTTTAGTTTTTTGTTATTCTTTGTTTTTCTTTTTCTTTTGAGGAAGAAACATTTTTGGAGTATCCCATGAAAAGTTTCATGGCTTTAGAAAAGTCAATGGTGCCCATGTCTCATTTTGTCGCCATTCAGTTTACCTCAATGTTTTACAATTTACAATTGAAAACTGGTGAGTGTAGGTAGGCTAATTGAAAGCTTCTGGGGGCAGTCCCAGATCCTGTAAAGTGTAATGTAAAGTGCCAAACGTCATGTAAAATGTCAATCAAATCAAAAAAGAAAAGATTTTATTACTGAACATTGCATGACAACTGATACCTTACTTTCCATTTGTCATGACAATTGACACTTTGCAGGTCATTTCACAATCTACTTTACAGGGATTGAAATTGGCACCTGATCAGTTTGTTACATAGGTACCTATGTTCCATATTCAACCACACGTAAATATATTTAGGTAGACATTTGTTGGGCATGCATAAGGTAATTAAAGGTGGGTGTTACAGCTGAAAATACCTATATACATACATTTATGGCACATAATCATGTAAATATATCAATGGTATAATGCATGCAGCCGCTTCATGCTTAGACTGCGCATGACTACAATAATTTAAAACTGATTTATAAGTATGAGCATTGCTCAGCGGCGCTATATTCCGCAGTCAATGTAAATCTGGATTCAGGAGTGGAATTAAGAAGGTTGTTCTACCCCCGTATTTTGTTCCACTTCTTACACATTTTATTATTGCATGCCAGCATTTTGCATGCCTGTCAGATTACATGCTTGGGCGAAATATTAAAATTCTCTTTTTGATACTTCTCAGATAAATGATTGATGCGTTGCTGAATCTTTTTCGACAAATGTAAAAGTTTGAACTCATGACTCGTGCATCCTTCGAAAACATTTGAAGTACATTTCGAACATTTTTTCAACATGGGATGGGCGATTTCACAATCATATGTGAAGCTTTTATCCCTACTTTGGACTACTCTTGCAGAGTTGCGAAAGCGTATTTACGCTTACCCGAAATACCCGGGTAAATGGGTATTTATACTTACGCTTACGCTTACGCTTTCAAAAAATACCCGTACGCTTTATTACGCTTTCCCGGTCGAAATACCCGGTGACTAAAAGCGTAAAAAAGTTTTTCACATGGTCCGGTTTTATGCTTTCGTAAAACGAAACTTTATACAAACAAGACTGCATGTGTACAGTCACGGCACGGCAGTGTGTGTGGAAGTAACGGCACAATGCACATGTATTTTACAAATTGTGTCGCAATATGAATGTCTCCTTTATACTGTGTCGTCGGGCGAAATATTTAGATGGCTTTAGATGGCAATGGCTTCAGAATAGAAATTTTCTGACCGAAAATGCACGAGTTCGAAAATGAAGATGACATAAGTGTATCTTACATTTACGCTATACGAAGAAATGAGGTAAGTATTTATGAGAATTATGCATAAATACATCGCAAAAATCGATAGCACAGAGTCCGAGTTTGGAAATGAAGATTAATTAACTGGTGCTGTCGATAAAGTGCCATCAACATCTAAGGGCAGATTACCAAGTGTACATCTGAAAAATGTCGCTGAAAGCTTGATTTTTAACGAATTCACTGAGCAAAAAATCCCTGAAAATTTTTACGCTTACGCTTTATTTTACGCTTTCCAAAGTATTTAAAAAATACCTTACGCTTTTAGTATCCACACTCAAAGTTTGGAAAGTGTATTTACGCTTACGCTTACGCTTTCCAAAAATACCGGTATTTTAACAACTATGTACTCTTGTCGAGTGAAATTTCAGAGAACTGTGAAATTTAACTGGGAACATGTCACCTGATCCTGATACTAGTTAATTGGCATGGTCCGGAGCATATATCCAACCGTATTGTATTTTCTCGATAAAATATCTTTCAAATGGTGTATAATTGAAAATGGTATTTTACCAGAACGGAATTTTTATCAGAACAGCATTTTATTAGAAGATACAGTCATTTTCCCACATTGCGCTTATCAATTTCCCCAAAGGAATTGTGGGGCGAAATTTCTCATTTGAGCAGTTTTGCTTCAAACAAGCTCTTTTTGCAGTCATCTGGAATGGGTAGATTGAGTTTCATTTGCATGCAAATAAATGCCGTTCAGTGCACACTTGAACGTAAAGCTGAAAAGTAGCTAAAAGGGCAGATTCTTGATGCGTATCTACCTGCTGCGTATCTGTACCATAGGTAATCCACTTGAAATGCCCTTCTGGACAGGCTGTCCGTGAGATAAAGCATTTTTCAATAACCCCCTAACACGCTAAAATTGCAAATATAACACGCGCACAACACGACTTTGTGTTTATTACAAAAAAAGAGGTCACCTGGCATTGTAAGCGTTACCCGTCTAACGCGCAAGTGACCGACAGAATCAGAAATCGATTTTTTTATAACACGGACAGGCGCGTGTTATGTGTTCACTTCATGTCATCATTATGTAAGCCTAAAATGGGGTCGGGTGCAACAAATATCTATAACACGACTGATTTGCGTGCAACCAGACGTTTATAACACGTAATTCAACACAATACTGGGATGAATAAACATGGCCCATGGGATGCTAGGGAAATCGTTTTTTCAGCTATTTATATATTTATTTATATATTTATGTGTATATTTATCTTTATATTTATATATATATATATTTATGTCGATAGCGACAATACACCTTACAATCAAATCTACCATAAAGATAGAAAATCAAATCGCATTGATAAATATGATGAAATTTTTTATGTTTGTTCTTTTATTCAGATGAAATATGGTACATTTCATGGTAAGGTTGTATGTTGCCGCATTCTGTACAAAGCATTCAGTTCTGTGAAGATGCCGCTGCAATACGCGCACCTATTTTGTGTGTGCACCGCTTCTGCTCGTTGATGCACACTGCCCAAACATACCTTTTTAAGCAAAATCTGCTCACATCATATTTTACTGCTATATTTGGTATCAAGTGCAGGGTTGGCAAAATCTCAGAAAAAATTAAAATTTAATGGAAAATTGACAAATAAATTAAACTGTGTAGTTTTTGGTTCATTATTCAGATGGGTTATGGTAGGTTTCCATACTAAGTGTGATGTCCGCCGAGTATATCTGGATTTATTTGTCCAACTTGCTTACTCCACCCAGACCCAAGATTTCACTCTGTTTTTATCAAGTTATAACACGCTTGACCCGATAAAATCGTTTCATTGTGGTATGCCACATTTTTATAACACGATTCCCTCCCAACGATGCGTGTTAGTGAAAATTGCCAACACGCTAGATCGATTGACCTCTGTTTCGCGTGCCCACTCTTACCCGTAACTAGTCGGGTTAATCTAAATTAGGGTAAACAATACCGCGCATCTTAATTACTATTGCGCGTTATGCAAAAAGCAGTTTGCGCCTCATATAACATGTTGTTATATCACGTGTTATACTTTCACGGCCAGCCTGCTTCTGGATACCCCTGAAGTGAATAGCCAATGGGTATAAGCAGGGACATATCCATAATTTTTGAGTAGGGGGGGGCCTGCTTGTTTACATAAGCCAGCGAATGGGGGGGGCTCAACCCCCCCTAAAATTTTATTGACACAGAAACAGAATGGCATTTTGGCACTAGCGCCATTCATAGGCACCATGCCATGGTGCCATTGGCACTGAGAACCACTGTATATGTATGTAAATATATGTACATATTTAAAGTGTGGCAGGCAAAAATTGTGTGCATTTAATAGGGATTTGGGGCTGCAGCATCTGATTTGCTGAAAATATCTGATCTGGGACTGAATATGCGGGAAAAAATTACAAACACCTTGAAAATTCATACTGAACATCCATTTTCCAGCATTTTTCATGACTCACCTGGGAACAGGGGGGGGGGGCTGCAGCCCCCCTGGATACATCCTTGGGTGTAAGACAACATGTACTGTCGCGTATCCACCATACTGTTGCATATCCACCCAACCCACACACTCACAAGTGAGCAGAAACATGAGTAAAAACAATTCAGTTATGCACATGAAAATGTAAAAGTACATGGTCGGGCTGAAAAGTCCCCGGGCAGTGCTGCCATTCGCGCTAGGGGTAAGCTACGGTTATAAAATTTTAACACGTTAATATATCAGGTGTTTTGAGTTTTCACCCAAAATTTCACCCTTCTAGCTCTACCCACTGCGGAACTGTGGGGGTTACAATTTCGGTCATTTTGTACTGATGTACAAATGACCGAAATTGTAACCCCCACAGTTCCGCAGTGGGTGGAGCTAGAGGGTTGAAATTTTGGGTGAAAACTCAAAACACCTGATATGTTAACGTGTTAAAATTTTATAACCGTAGCTTACCCCTAGCGCGAATGGCGAGCACTGCCCGGGGACTTTTCAGCCCGACCATGTAAAAGTGCTTAAGTAAGACTTAAGTAAAATGCTGTTACACTGGGTTGGGAAAGGTTTAAGTATTTTTGCCTGTAAAAAATCCTCCATATATGGCAAACTATATTTACTTAAATAATTCCCCCCTCTTGAATAATTCCCCCCTGGCAGGCAAGTGAGAACAAGTCATCCCCCTTCTAATAATTCCTCCTTAAGGCCATGGGGTCAATTTTTATGTCCAATCTAAGAAAAATGGCACAGTAGTGTGTTTATAAACCATATTTTGTGGAATGACTTGATAGAAACATGCTTGAAAATTTTGATGAACAAATAATATACCCTTTGAATCCTCAAATGGTCTTAAAAAATAATTCCCCAGGGGGATTCTTCAAGTAAAGATGGTAGTTATATTTGTTCACTGATGCGATGCACATGCAACAGGTGCTGCATCAGAGAATGTGTGTAGATTTGCCTATAATGCTGACTTGAATGCACATTTACTGTTAGTTGTGATATATTTATATGAATGATCAGTAAAAAATGATTGCACTTACCTATTTGAACATTGTAATCCCTATTACTTTGATCTAAGATATGCACCAGTACATGAAAGATGCCCAACAGCATTGGAAATTTTTTATGCATCTCGCATTCTGGATATGCAAAGGTACATCGATGAGGATACGCAACACTATCCTCTAGCTGAAAGTGACCTTTGAGTTTGGATGCGCATATCCCTTGAGACACTGTCTGCATAAATGTGCAGTAGTGCTAGAAACACAAATGGATTTGAAACCCGAATATGTGTTTAGAGTCTTCTGGGGAGTCTTCTTTAATTTGAAAAATATAAATCTCTCGAGATTTTTGGAATACTCAATGTGAATATTCCAAAGATCAAATAATTAAACATTTAAAAATTTAATCAAATGATAAAATAGGTTTATCGCCCGAATAACGTTATTACTGGACACGATTTCATCTGTAAACGTGAATAGAACGACAATTTTCTCATCATCAACTTTTTGGCAGTATTTATGAATGTTTATAAAAATAATCAACCAGCTATATTATGACGATATTTTTATATTCACCATGTTTTGTGCAAAAAGCGTGTTGACAAAAAAGGTGTTCAAACAAATCCGTCGTTGTCTGGCCTACCCTATCAACATGCGAAAGCGCATTTTTTTATCAAAAATGCAGTCAGTTCTAAAAAATGAATTGCAAAAACTTTATGTTTAAATCATGGAGCTGTAACACGGGCAATAGACATAAATACAAATAGTGAATCCTGTAATTTTCGATCAGCATGCAACTATGTTTTCACTTTGCAGCTTCTAACGATAGCAAACACTCTGCAAAAAGTGTTTAAATTTTGCATTGTTTTTTTTTCTCAAAATGACATTCAAAATCAGTTTTTTTACTTTCAATTTTTCATTACTTATCGGAATTTTCAAATGTTTTTCTATTAGATTATGCATTTTCAATTTTTTTCTCACGATATTTGGGCATTTTTGTTTATTTAGCCAGGAGTGATCCCTACGAAGTGTAGGTAGTTTTGTATGTGTGCTTTTGCATATTACATGTATTTTCAACCAAAAATAATGAAAATGTGTAGGTAGAAATATGGCTAACTAATCATGCGTAAAAACGTAACGACAATTTTGCGCAGACACTCCGACGACTCGAGAACGACCATGTGCGACCGAATGACGACCCGCGGTGCACAGGGAAGTCACAGTGAACGTGCGGTTTGCTGTGCACTGCAAATCCGCCAACGAAGCCGCAGCCCCAGGACGGTACACCCGAATGGACACTACTGCGGCCATGAATTTATTAATTATTTCTTTTCCGTTAATTACGTAATTACTTCCCGTGTGATGATAATTTTTTCATTTCATGTTTCATTAATTAAGCTAATTAGGTTACCCGCATTTTTAGTTAAGTTAATTAAGTGATTTCTTTCGTTTTTTTGCATTTCCCAATATGTACTTTCGAATGTTATGATTTTTAGGTTTTATCAAATTTACATTTTAATCAAAAGGGTGC
Source organism: Sphaerolaimus hirsutus (assembly GCA_964036195.1). Classification (NCBI taxonomy): domain Eukaryota; kingdom Metazoa; phylum Nematoda; class Chromadorea; order Monhysterida; family Sphaerolaimidae; genus Sphaerolaimus; species Sphaerolaimus hirsutus. The sequence continues at coordinate 26,210,556 of OZ038454.1, read as the reverse complement.
AGTGTCTGGGAATGGGTTAGAAAGGCTTTAATGTTTCCAGCTAAGCTAAAAGGTGTTGACTCTGTTAAATGCTTAACCGCCCCGATAGATAACATTCAGAAAATTCCCCGACCAAGTGCATTTTTATTTAGGACTAGGTAATGGGTGGAAAAGTGGCAAACAGCAATTATTGTCGGCACGCAACTGCAAGGCACATGCAGAGCACAGTTTACAGTGAAGAGCACAGCAGTGCCAATTAATTATTCCCATCACCCAGGGTGATTGGTGAACTCACAAGTGCTAGTGTCCTGTGGCGTGTGTTCAGGCCCGAAGTTTCCAACCCTTACCCGGCAATGCCATAACCTTGAACAACCCCCGCAAATGAGCGTTCTTTCTGTGGCCTTGGTCGGGCGTGCTATAAAAATATTTTTCACCTAAAGGGGCGCAGGTTGATAACACGTGTCACACCACCTGCTCTCGACTGTACCGTAACCTCTGAATAGAAACCCGGTTCCCGACACTCACCTACGAGATAAATTGTGTTTTAATTACGTCAATGGTAATTACAGTTACTTTACGCTCGGTTTAATTCATATTTGTACCCGTTTTATTTAATTAGATATTTTTCCCGCATTTAATTAATTTACTTGTGCCTGGTACGCTATGTTTACGGTTTTCCAGTGATCATTGAAATTGCCTTATTGATTCGCTTATTACGGTTAATTGTTGTGTCTTTGATTTAGTATTCATTTCGTTTATGGTAGATTTTGGTGATTATAAAACGCGCTGATTTTACATTTTTTCACCCACTAGAGGCTATACGACTCACTTGAGCTATTGTGAAATTGACTCTGATATATTGCTAAATAAAGTTCCCGTGAATCCAACTTGGTCCCCCTGAAGCATACTAACTGCTTGAATTTCAATTTGAATTTTATTAATTTCGGCTTTACTTTAATTACGGCTTATTAACAATTAATCGAAGTAAACCGCCGGCAGCAGTTACGAAAAGGGATTGGTAAGTTGCCGTGTCCGTTCTCGGGAACTGTCAGGACCCCAAGGGGTACTGGCGCCGTTCCTGATTTGCGTGTAAAATCCCCGTACCATAAAAACAATTATTTATTTAATTACGCACGCAATTAGAAGCGCAAAGGGACCGGAATTTACAATTCTCTGCCGCGGCAAAATTCGACGAGTGGCGTATTTTTGTGGTAAAAACGGAAACTAGTAAAATTAGTAAAAACGTAAAATATCTGACAACTGATTTCGAAAATAATTTTCAAATTTTTCTAGAGAATATTTCAAGTGGTTGATTTTTCGAATTTTGCTTGCCACCGTTAGCCGCAGCCCGTTGTATGACGGGCAACCACCCATTTATTACTACCAGTATCGCATATACTAAAAATAGTTATGCTTCGCTTGGGATACCCCTGTATCACCTGAGATAAAAGCAATAGCGCACACTTTTTCGCTGATTTTACGGTGGAGAAACTTCAGCAAAATACATAGCTCTGAAATAGTTTATGGCTATGTGTGTGCCGCCGCCGCCGCGCATCAATTGATCTTATCTAAGCTTCAGGTGCCAAACTGCCGAGTAACTTTAAATCAGCGCCTTTGTGTTTTCTTATACTCGCTGGACCGCAGAGTGTGCACCCAATATTACCGTATTTCCTCAAAATACCCCCCCTCAAAATGGGCACTATGAATTTGTGGTCCGGAAAATGCATAACAGACGTTCAAAACACTTACTGTGTGACGTTAGAACATCGTTTATACCATCTACATCCTTACATAAGGCTGTAAAAACTTATAAATGATGGTTGTTGTTGCATTTTTCACGTTTTTCTCTTAAAATTTTCACTCTGAAAAAATAACCCCCCGGGGGGTAATTCGAGGAAATACGGTACTTATGTTTTAGTGGAGCGAAGGATACTTATGTATGCACTTTCACAAAAATATTTAAAAAATAACAAGGCTGAGTAGAGTAAATATCACAAATTTGTGTTTCGTGCCTTAAATCATTTATTATTTTGGAACAATTTTTGTTTTATCAATGATGACGTCACAATGATTTAGTTTGATTCAGAAAAATGCATAGCATTTTGTCCGCCGAGTACAGTAATCAAAATCCACATCTAGTTCCCCGCGCCAGCGTATCCTTTCCCAATTGAAACACTTTCAATGCATTTCAATGTTGTTCCTTAAACACCCTTCAAAGTTTCTTCAGAAAACCTTGCACGCACACAGGTGCTAGTCTAAACCCGGCCGGGGTGCCTGACCTATTATTGTTCACGGGCACCCTAAGCACTCTGTGGACAATCCCCGGGGACTTGTTTGTTGTAAGAACTTCAGCGCTATTGTGTCGCGCGCGGCCTTGACTCTCTCTGCAACCCGTTTGGCATGTCACATAGATGTGGGGTGGGCTTGGTAACCGATGGGCATGTATAAAATTCGTGCAATTTCACTCGACCAGCCATGCCTTAGTGAGAGGGCCACGGCCATAGCGGATTTTGGGGTTAGCATTTTAGGGGGGGGGGGTCAGCCGGTCAGCACGCGTTAATAACTCGGGAACCGCTTGGCGAAAAATGTTGAAATTTGGATATGTTATGGTTTCAGGTCGGGGCTAATATCAAGTCCGACGATTTTTTTCTACGACCCCCCAGACCGGAGATAGGGGGGGTCTATAAAAACACTGTAATTTGCGTTTTTTTGGGTGTCGCCAAGAACATGCAAACTTTGAACATCAATAGCTCGGTCATTTGTGAACCGATTTTAGTCATTAAAATGTTAAAATGATCACAAATGTTCGGAGAGTTCATTTCTGAGGTCAAATCGGCGATACACATTTGTTTATATATCGATTTAGCCCGATTTCGAAATGCAAAATTTCCGCAAAAGCTTGCCTTTTGAACATGCTATCCTATTCTCCTGATCGAGAGAAACCCAATGAAACAAAAATGACATCGATATCTCTCTCCGATCAAAAGTTATAGCACTTCAAACTTTCGCGTCCCATCCAGGGTTGGCAAAATCTCAGAAAAAAATAAAAATAAAATAAAAATAAAATGGAATATTCAAGAATAAAATAAAATAAAATAAAATGGAAAATTTAAGAATAAAAATAAAAATTGTATAAAAATTCAAATTTTTGTAAAAATTTTGTAAAATTGTATAAAAATTCATATTTTTGTAAAATTGTATAAAAATTCATATTTTTTTGTAAAATTTTGTCTCATTGCTCGAGTCTCTACCTATTTATTCATGGATCTGGGGGGTGTCCCAAGCATTGTAAAGTGTCAAATGTCATGTAAAATGTCATGCAAAGTGTCAATTGTTATGACAAATGTAAAGTACAGTGTAAATTGTCATGACATGTAAAAATTAAAGTATCAATTGTCAAGCAAATTGTGTTCAAATCTCATGTTTTATTTCGAAATCTTATGTTTTGTATCCAAATTATGTTGTTGTTAACTCCAAAACTTTATGTGAACATTTGGATACAAAAACACAAGATTTGGATACACAATTTACACTTTGCATGACATTTGTCATGACAATTGCCACTTTGCTTGAATTTTACATGACACTTGACATTTTGCATGACAATTGATACTTTACTTTACATTTATCATGACAATTGACACTTTGCATGGCATTTTACAAATGTGCCCAGCACACTCCAGTAGTCCTTCCTCTGAAAATGCAAACCATTATTATCAATAATTGTAACTTTACACTTTCAGCTAGCTAACAATACATATTGCATGCAACTTTTGAAAAGTAAGGGAAAAATTTGTCACAGGTTTTTCATGTAAGGTCTAATTATAACATTTTTCTGGCCTTGCATGCATGTTTCTGATTTTTTGTAAAATTTTTGTACAATTTTTGTAAAATTTTTGTAAAATGAGTCATTTTATTTTATTTATGACTTTTGGGAATAAAATAAAATAAAATAAAATGAAACAAGAATAAAATAAAAATAAAATAAAATTTTTATACAATTTTTATACAATTTTACTAAAATGAATTTTTATAAAACCAACCCTGGTCCCATCCATGTAAATAACCGCATGAAGGTCAATGCGTTCAAATTCAAAACTCCATATCTCGACCATTTCTCAGCCGATTTTTACCAATGAACACTTAAAATGATCAGAAAAACCTAAAGAGTCCAGTTGTATGTTCAAATTGTCAAGATGCTTTTTCATAATGATAATTTCATACAAGAGTTTGCATTATTTTCTTGTGTGGGAAATTTAAGTTAGGATACAGATAAGCTGAGCATACAAATGGAACTTTCAGGTTATTCTGATCATTTTAAATATTCATTGGTAAAAATCGGCTGAGAAATGGTCGAGATATGGAGTTTTGAATTTGAACGCATTGACCTTCATGCGGTTATTTACATGGATGGGACGCGAAAGTTTGAAGTGCTATAACTTTTGATCGGAGAGAGATATCGATCTCATTTTTGTTTCATTGGGTTTCTCTCGATCAGGAGAATAGGATAGTATGTTCAAAAAGCAAACTTTTGCGGAAATTTTGCATTTCGAAATCGGGCTAAATCGTTATATAAACAAATGTGTATCTTCGATTTGACCTCAGAAATGAACTCTCCGAACATTTGTGATCATTTACACATTTTAATGACTAAAATCGGTTCACAAATGATCGAGCTATTGATGTTCAAAGTTTGCATGTTCTTGGGGACACCCAAAAAAACGCAAATTACAGTGTTTTTATAGACCCCCCCTATCTCCGGTCTGGGGGGTCGTAGAAAAAAATCGTCGGACTTGATATTAGCCCCGACCTGAAACCATAACATATCCAAATTTCAACATTTTTCGCCAAGCGGTTCCCGAGTTATTAACGCGTGCTGACCGGCTGACCCCCCCCCCCCCCTAAAATGCTAACCCCAAAATCCGCTATGGCCACGGCACGATCCGCCGTGCTAAAGTTTATCGGCTGCACGATTGGTTGCCAACTGCCTGCATCAGGTGCCCTGTAAAATGTCAAATTCCCTGTAAAATGTAAAATGTCATGTAAAAGAGCCCGCAAAAAGTGAAATGTCATGCAAAGTGTTAAAAGTCATGTAAGATTCCCTGGAAAATAGCAAATGTATAATGCCCTGGTGCATTTTCCAGGGAATTTTACATGACTTCTGACACTTTGCATGACATTTTACAGTTTGCAGGGTCTGTTACACGACATTTTAAAGAGTCTCTTACGTGGCAATTTATATTTTACAGAGTCTTTTACATTTCATTTTACATTTTACAGGGCATTTCAGAAAGTCTAGGACTGCCCCCAGTTGGGCGGCTGCAATTTCACTCGCTTGCACAATATACCGTATTACCTCGAAATACCCCCATGGGGGGTTTATTATTTCGCCAGCAAAATTTGAGGATAGAATAAATCTAATAAATAGAAGGCATAAACCGAAAACAGGCAATAAATGTGTCCAAACAGGATATATTTGGACATAAAAACGTAGATAGCTACACAAACTAGGTATTTAGTCTATCTGTAGCTGCAATGTAATTTAGCAGTAATAAATACATCATGTACATTGCATACATAACATATTTATTACGTACATGAAGTACATCATTCCGGATGGGGGGTATTTCGAGGGGAGTTTATTATTTACCCAGCCCATTTTGAGGGGGGGGGGGTCAATTCGAGGGGGGGGATAATTCGAGGTAATACGGTAGCTCGCTTCTAGTACACCTCTCACCCGACGGCAGTCCGCATAGTTTGGCACTTGGCAGCTAGTGACGTAGGCTAGTGCGCGCGCGTCAGCCCTGAAAATGAAACGTATACTTTGGACAGGTGACGAGCTGGTCGATTTTTATCTGGGGTCGAGATTGAATTGGTGGACGGTGGTCGGAACTTTGTTGATGAATATGGTAAGGCGTATGGTGCAACCTATAAAGCTAGTGCCACACCAGGGGCCAGTTCCGCAAAATGAAAAGTGAGAAGTGAAATGGCAAATTCGAAGTAAAAAAGAAAAATCAAAAGTAATTTCTATTCGCTTTCTCCATTTCACTTGCCAATTCACTTGCCATTTCACTTCGCCTTTGCGCTTTTACTACGCGTTTGCCATTTCACTTCTCATTTTGCGGAATTGGCAGCCGAACCCTGTAATATGTCAAATGCCATGCAGAGTGTCAAAAGTCTTGTAAAATGGCAAACTTTTTACACTTTACGTGGCATTTTACATTTTACAGGATCCGGGAGGGAGTGCCCCTGCCCGAATGTTGAATTGAAAGAAGCATTTTAGGCATACATTTATCTATCAAATTTCGCGCTAGGCCCACCGCCGAGCCCCTGTGCCTCTAAAATAGCTATATCGAAACGCAATAATCCAGCGCGCATCCGATCCCGTACCGCACCGGAGCCGCGCCGCGACCGCCATTAACCGGACTCGGTCGCGGCGTCCGGGATTAGGGCCAAGTGCGGCGCGCGTGTATAATTGCATTTGTCGCCGCCTGCCGCTGTCGCCCAGTCGCGCCGCCCATCTCAATTACGGGCGTGCCGGCGCCTGAAGATGACGGTCGCCGGTGCGGCCGGCCAACTGCCGCCCCAGTTCGCTGCGGCCGGGCGCCGCCGCCGCGCCATACCTAAGCCCGATGATTGCGCCGTCGCCCCGCCTGGGGGTTCTGCAGCCTCGCCACCCCCCCCCCCCCCCGCCCCCCCTGCACTTGATGCGATTCAGGCGGCTCAACTTGTTGTGTGAAGTGTCTTGTCGAGTGGAAAATTTGACACAAACTTACTGAAGCGATTACCGTAAAGTGTCGATTATCGGGCAACGGTCACACTGAAATTCAAGGTGAAGTGATAAGTATACAAGTGTTGCAGATATTTAAATATTTACATACCATGTGATTTTTTATTGGGTATTTGAAAATGTTTCTCAAAATTGTCGCTTGGCAACACACTTCACACAGTGGAAAGCGACCACCGACCACAATTTCACTGAGGACGTGTTACGGCACATCTCAGATTACCGAAACTGGGATAAGGAGCCATACCTCGCAGAGGTTTCGCTCATCCCATCATTAATACCCCCCCCCGAATTTCCCACGGAAGTCAGAACCCCCCCCCCCTCGGATTTTTTATCGGGGGTTCCGCTGGTGTATTATTCCGCGCCCGCGGTACTGATAACAATTTTGTTTGGCCGACCGATAGTGCAGAATCTTTTTTTCATTGTAGTCAGGCGTTGGAATGGCCGTTTGATGTCACAACCAGGGTTGGCAACATCTCAACAAAATAAAAGAAATAAAATGGAAAATCTGAGATTAAAATAAAATGGAAAATTTGAAAATAAAGTACAGAAATTGTTAAGAATTCCCAATTTTTGTAAAAGTTGTAAAAATAAATGTTTTTTTTGTAAAATTGTGTATATAAAATTGACCTTATGAGTGAAATTTTCATCATTTATATTTAACTATTATACTAGCCCACTTGCGGCTACCGTGTAAACCGTGTAACCGCTGCCTAAAACTTTTGTATATTTTTGCAATAAAAAAAAATGAAACATGATTAATATTTGAATAAAATACAATTTGTATGCAAGTTTAGTAACATGAATATTTATTCAACCAACCCTGGACACAGACATTTTCATTGCCCAGAGCAGTGGCCACGCTGATAACTCTGATAAGTTGCATTGCAGATGTATTGGAAATGATCGAAAACAGATGTGAAATACATTTTATTTTTATATTCATATTTTGTAATTTTCGTTTTTTTAAGAGCAGCGCAGCTACTGATAGTTTTTTGTTACTGGTTTGAGAAATAATTGAAAATTGGACAAATAATACTTTTCAAGTAAAATTTTTTTATTCAGACTGGCTATTGCTCAAAATCCCAAGTTTGCCCAAAAATTCAGACTGGCTATTGCTCAAAATCCCATTTATCAACTACAACATCCCATTTATTTCTCTTGGAAAAAATCCAAAATAAATTCTCTGAATTACCAAATTGTTAACTCATTATTTTCCCTCAAAATAATAATCAAATCCTTACTCAACCCCCAAAACCCCAAAAAATAATCAAATTTAAATTTCCATCGTTTACCGCGTCGCGTCGCGCGGTGCAATTTCCATTTGCAGTGCGCCGCGCGTTGACGCAGGCACGAAAAGCAATTCGATTCGGGCCGCCCGCCGCCGCCGCGCCGCGCCCGCCAGCGACACTTCGCAGTCGAGCGCGCGGCCCCGCCGCCCGGCCACACTTTATTTGCGAAAAGTTCACCCCCCCCCCCCGTTTGGCGGAATGCCCGACGATGAGAAACCCTTCGGAAAAGGTGTTTACCTAAATTTTTTATGTTGGTGTTTTTATTTAAAAAGACTTTTCGAAATTTAAAAAAAAATTCGAATCGATTTTTCAGTGTTTTCTATCGGTGAAATAAAAATTAGAATTCTTTTCGAATTTTCGAATCTTTGTTCGCCATCGTTAGTGGCAGGTAGCCAGGCGATGGCAAAGCACCGGGCGCCCGCTTCTCTGCTGTCGCCGGGCGCGAAATTTAGTTTTTGGCGCATTTTTCGAACGTCCTTAAATCAGTCTGCGCTTACTATCATTAGTCTTAGTGGGGCTGCCCGATAAAACCTGTCGGGCGTATTAATTTTGTCGCCCGACGACAAAATCACTGATTTTTTTCTATCGCTGGCCGTGTTTTATGCCCAGTTCTTGCCCAGGACAACCCGTATACCTTATTTCTTCTAATAGAAGAGCGACGTTATATTTTTTTCCGTCAACGTTTTTACCTGCCGTTCAATTGGAGGTGCCATTATACTGGAGGCTGCTGTTCTATTTTTTCACTAATCTTTTTCACATCTAATTCTTTGAAAATACATTTGAAAATAGTGTTTTTAATGAAAAATTAGCAACATTTTAATTTCAGAGCATCAAACCATATGTGAAAACAACCTTGAATCATAGTTTTGAACACTTTGGATCTTTTCACAGCCCACTTTTTGATATTGTTGTGTTTTGGCACCCTGCCAACGTTTTTTCCACCTGCCGTTCTATTGGAGGTGGCGTTCTATTGGAGGTGCCGTTCTATTGGAGTTATGCCGTTCTATCAGAAGAAAGAAATACGGTAGTCGCAGTTCCAGTGGTTTGCGACAACGGCGCATTCGGCACCGGTGTCCCATTCCCATATCGACGCCGCTTGGATAATTTCATCTCGCGTGCGCGCAAAAAAGTTCCGTTGAAATTTGGGCTTCCTCCTGAACCATTTCGACGCCAATATGAATATTTATTTATGTTTTACAAGATGAATTTTTTCAACCAACAATTGAGAATTAATTTCCCGCATCCATTAGGTAAGTCGCTTTGCAATTAATGCGCTCTTTTTATTCGTGTGTGTATAATACATTCATATTACCTATTTATAGCCGAATTTTCGACGGTGGCAATTAGGGACCCGTATGCAAAAACGCGGATGTGTCGGTGCACAAGTAAACCCGGTGCACAAGTAGCAAAAGTAGTAGAAGGGTGCCATACTTTGGCGCCCTCAAATGGCGTCATTCCATCACTAATCATGTGTATATTTGTTGTTTTTGGAGGGGGGTCGCAGGGGTTCAATATATGGGGGTTTTCAAGCTTTAGCAGAAAAAGAGGGGGGAAATCGCTAGATACATATGTAGATAGCTGGAGCGTTTGGGGGGTAACCTAATCCCGTTCCAACCCCCATACTGAACCCCTGCAGTGCCCATGAAGACCCAGTGCTCAAGTATGGGGGCCGTACCTAAGCACCGGGTCTACATTGGCACCGGACATTGTTACTTGTGTACCGGGTTTACTTGTGCACTGGTCCTGCGCCTGCAAAAACCTGTGTAATTATGTTGCGGCAACTTGTGGTATTAATTGGAGTGTCTAGAAATTTGAGTCGATCGGTTTCAGGACATCATAGATGCAAATTAAAAAAATTAAATAAAAAAGCGTGCTAAAACTGTTCCCCGGACTATAAAAGGGTGTGTAAATCTGTAGCCCCCAAAAGTGATGATCAGGGACGTGATAAGCTTTACTGAGTTGCAATTTCAATTTAATACGAACATTCCCACAAGCATGCCTCGCTTCTATTTATGCTCCACTGCATGTACAAAGTATAATTTATCCCAATGTTATATCACATATGATACTACTCACTGAAACAGATCAAGGTGTCCAATTACCCACACTGCATTTCACTGCCGCGTGATGGAGGGACGTTGGGAAAGCGCCGACATTTTTAAGTTTTGAAAAAGTTTTTTTTTCAAATTTAGCATGTCAATTTTGTCGAGGTTTTTCAAAACGAAAATAGAATGTTTTAATTGTCAGGAATTCTTCAGGGGATTCTTCGAGCTGAGATTTTCGTATCGTGAAAGAAGCCCCTATAAACTGTGCAAAACTGTCCTAAAACGGCAAATAAATATTGGTGGCATTTTAGAAATGTAAAGGTAACGCGTGGGAGGGAACGGCATTTAGATGAGCAGTGAGCACATAATTTGAATAACCTGGCGCTGCACGGATTTCGATTTTGTCACCAACGCATTTACTCTGAATTTACCGCCAGCTTGCATAGGCGCTAAATTTTGAATATGAGGACATTGACACCTCTCCTATTTGATGCAGAAATTATTTTAAATTTATTTTTATTATGTACATAAATAAATATGAGCTTTCAACTGCTGCCTATATTACACTTGAATGAATTGCAGTAACCTATTTTTATGCACTTTATTTTAAAAACAATTTTTTTCAACTGCCCCCCCTGAGCTTTCTTTGATGTTAAAATAGATCCTTCTGTGTTTTACTCGAAGGAAATACGCAATCGCGTATTTCAAAATTGATCTTATCTCTTTTTATTGCAACTTATCATCTGGCTCGCTAGTTAAAATCGCACTGGCTAGGTAAATATCTCACATTCTAAGATATCTTTATCTGTCTGCGTGAGCGGCTGGCAAAATCGTACAATTTTATTGAAAGTGTGATAATGACAGGAACCTGCTTGGGCACTGCGCCGCGATTCAACAGTTACAGCGAGGACTAAATAACAGAAAATGTGGTCATAAAAATATATACCGTATTTCCTCGAAATACCCCCCCCCCTTGAATTAACCCCCCCTGGAAATACCCCCGTCTTGATTGATATACATCATGTATACAATGTGCATGATGTATTTAATGGGGTCAAATCTCATCGCAGCTATACATAGGGTAGTTTGTATAGCTACCCTAAATCCTCGAATAAGACCCCAGGGGAGTTATTTTTCGTCAGAAGTTTTGGAGGGGGACTTATTCAAGGGGGGAGTCATTTTTTCGTCAGAAAACTTGGACGTAATTCATTGTATCGATGCAGTCCGTCAACTCACGTAATTCAGGTATTTCACTGTACAACAACAACAAAACGATGTGTATACACTGCATACACATCATGTATCTGCTGTCGCGGTCATAGGCTAATATTCTTATGTATTTTTGTATTGTATCATTTTCATACTGTGGGGGGGAGTTATTCAAGAGGGGGGAGTTATTCGAGGGGGAGTTTTTTTTTTCCTCACCTCGCCAACAGGGGGGAGTTATTCAAGGGGGGGGGGGAATTCGAGGATTTGTGGTATCTACTTTTGTATGTTCTAATATTTACATCCCGTTTGGTGACGTTTATTACCTGTTTTGAATATGTAAAAGCCCATTCTTTGATACGATATTTACGAAACTTTCTGGCGAAACCCCCTCGAATAAGCCCCCCCTCGAACTACCCCCTCAAAATTTCCACTCTGAAAAAATAAACCCCCTGGGGGTATTGCGAGTAAATAGGGTAGGTATAGCTCATCTCAAATCTGGCGAGTTCCAATAAAATATTCATTTATGGCCATGTGGCTCAAGTGGCTTTTCAACTTTTCTGAGCGCATTTAAAGTTCAGGTTCGGTGGAACTTCGGCTTAATAAAAAAACATTATTAACATTTCAGTCGAGATGAATCGTTTTCAAAAGAAATTTAGCATTCCATCGACACAAAGTGCGGCCGCTCGGCGGGTTTTGCGCATACGTGCCCGGATTTAATCGGGTTTAGGTACATTCGGGTACCCGGTTTAGGGCAGAGACGCCGGGTAGTCCAGCGCGCCCACGATACCCGACATATTTTACCTAGTTTTCATGCGCCAGAAAATGAGGTTTTTGTCGGCACTTTTAGACTTTTAGTGTTGTACATACGACCGATATTCCTTATGCTTTTGAACGTCGCCAGCTTTCTCGAAATGTAAGGGCGGAAGGAAGGGAAGGAATGTAAGGAAGGGCGTACCGGGTAGGGTTCGAAACTCGATTTTTTCAAACTCACAGCCCAAAATTTTTCCGGTCGAGTCCACATTATTGCAGTTGAACTCATTTTCATTCTATTCATCATTGTATTTTTTCAAGTAAAATTAATTCAAATACATTATAATTATTTGGATCAGTGCCAACGCTGTGTACTGTATTTATTTTAGGTTCTGTGTATAAAGGATGGAGTGTGTTTTTGTAGCAACAAATCACGAGTCGAGTCATATTCCTGGCGCTAGGTAACCGTTCTCCATTTTTCATCTTTCTTTTTTTCATTTTTCTGGAATCTCCAATTGAAATTTTATCCGGACAGGATAGCCGAATAGCAGGTACACACGATTTCAGCCGAGCTATTTTTACCCCCTGCCCCTGCCCTATCAATCTCCGAGAGAATTGCAAAATAGATCTATTATTTTCATTCTTACATTTGCATTGTATAGGCAACCGTTTTTATGCACCAATGCAACCCGCAACCATTTTGCACACCACAAAAAAACACAGAAATATCAAATGCACGCAAATTCTGCAATGCACGGTATTTCTTCGAATAGCCCAGGGGGTTATTATTGAGTAACATTTGAATGGGGGTAATTCGAGGAGGGGGTATTTCGAAGGGGTATAACATTGTTTTTAAATGTTTTTCACACAGATCATAGACTGCTGTTTTTGGCTCTCATTTTCTCATTTCTGGTGGGGTATTTCGAGAGTGGTATTCTTCCCAAGCTCGCCCAGACCTGGGGGTATTTCGAGGGTAGGGGTTATACGGTATCCCCTTTTATCATTCCACCCGCTTTTCCGCGCTCCACATTTACTATTATTTCTAGCATGCATTCAAACCGGTAAAACCCGGCGCATTAATTGCTCCAGCCCAATTTCTCAGATGCCCGACAAAAAAAAAACACAACTACAAAAAAAAAATTGCATTTTTATCGGGCATTTTTATCTGAATTGCGTGAATGCGCGCCGTGAGCGATGGGCACCGGGCGCCGCGGCAGCGATGTGTGAGCTGTTTTTCAGGGAAAGGTAGCTCAACGGTGAGTGATGGCCTTTCAACCACTATTATTTTCATTTTATGAGCCCATTTTTGATCTTTCGGTTTTTTTATGGTTCGGATCGGACGGACTTTTCCCGCGGTTTTGGAGTTGATGCCCAGAAACCCGTGGGTTTTTTACCAGCTTTACAATGAGATCTACCGTATTTCATCTGAATCAAAAATTGACAATTTGATTTTTCTCATATTACCTTTCACTGTGTGTGAATTTGGTGCACCTTTTTAACGTGATTTGGATGATCAAAGTACGATAACATTTTTTGTATTGCCTTTTATCCGATCTGTAAAAATACTACAGGTGCCGATCTGCACTGACACTAGGAACTAGCAACGAATTTTCCAAGAAATGGAACATCGTAATATCTAGAAAAACTGTAAGTGAAAGACTCTTTAAACAGCGGGAGTTTTAATTTATCAGTTAAAAAACACACAAACAAAATCACATCGCTTGAAATTTTCTTGCCACTCGCACTGAAAAATGTCTTGCCTATCAACAACGCTATGCTCCCCACTGTTTTTCTCAGTGTAAACATTTACCCCCCTCCAAAAGTCCGCGCACACTTCAACCCCCCCCCCCCCCAAAACAGTCGCGATCACCGAGCCAGGTGGGCGGGGGGCGGGCGGCGCGGCAATGTCGTCGCAGCACCTGGCCGCCAACGTCACGTCGGCGCTGCTCAACGGCAGCGGGGCGGCCGCGCGGCGCGTAGAGCAGCCCGCTTACTGGGCCTTCGTGTTGGCCTTCATACCGCTGCTCACGCTGACTGGCAACGCGCTGGTGCCAGTCCCAGACCGTGTGAAGTGTGAAGTAAAGTGTCAAGTGTCATGTAAAGTGTCAAGTGTCATGTGAAATGCCCTGTAAAATGGCAACTCGGTGCCATTTTCCAGGGCATTTTACATGACTTTTGACACTTTGCATGACACTTTACATTTTACAGGGCACTTTATAGTGTCTGGGACTGCCCCCTGGTCATGGTGGCCGTGGCCAGGGAGAAGTCGCTGCAGACGGTGACCAACTTTTTCATCGTGAGCTTGGCCACGGCGGATTTTCTCGTCGCCCTGTGCGTCATGCCGTTCGCTGTGTATTATGAGGTGCGTCTGCGACTATTTAGTGCTACTTTACTGTATTTTTACATTGCGCACACCCATAGGACACTCACGTATCGCACACAATCACAGACCAATTGCCCATCTCGGCACTCAAAAGAAACAAATTGTTGCTTTGACGACCGTTTCATTTTTTCGAATTAATTTTTCTTTCCCACCGCGGGGTATAAAGGACTTGGCAACCGTGTGTGTATGCCAGCTGCCGTGGACATCAAACACCCCTGGACAACTGCGCTCAGTGGGCAACTGCGGGTGCTCAGTGTGCCGCAATCACCCAGGAATCACTGAGCGCAGTTGCCCAGGGGTGTTTGATGTCTAGGGGTTATTCGCCCCCCCTGTCAGATGTACAGAAAATCCCCATCCATTGGCGCAGGTGAATCGCTCGTCGTGGCAACTGGGCACGATGATGTGCGTCATCTACATCACCACCGACGTGATGATGAGCACCGCCAGCATACTCAATCTATTCTCCATATGCATCGACCGGTGAGCTCCGACAAATCGCCTCTACAAACCACTTCAAAGGACCTAGGCCTACTAGTCAAGTAAACCCGCTAGTCATATAGACCCACCAGTCATGTATTTTAGGGGCGAATAGTATGATAATGGGATTTAGCGGTAGCGGATTTACACGATTAGAAGCTTGCATAGGCAGGCTGCAGTCCGTGTGCACTCGCAATGTTATTTTTCGCTCTTTTGATGACACCGCTCGAAAAAAAATTGAAAAAAATCAAATGCATAACAACTGATTTATGCGTTTTTCAACAAAAAACTTAGCGGTGTCATCAAAGAGTGCAATAACACACTGGGGCCCGTCTAAGTAATACCCCATACCATGCAAATCCCCCATAAAATACATGACTAGCAGGTTAACATGTCTAGCAGGTTTACATGACCAACGGACATGGCCCTTCAAAGCACACTTCACGTCCTCACCCGCGCAGGTTCATGGCGATCACCAAGCCGATCTACTACTCGCGGCACGGGCGATCTACCCGCCGCGGCGTGATCACAATCTGCGCCGTGTGGCTGACCGCAGCGCTGATAGCCACACCGGCGATTTTGGTGAACAAGATCGACCCCGCCGCCGAGCAGTGCATCTTTACCAATGCTTATTATATTATTGGGTCTTCGTTGGGCAGTTTTTGGCTGCCCTGCGCTCTTATGACGGGTTTGTTTGGTTTTGCGGTGATGGGATGGGGGCTCAGTTGTTGGGGGGTGTAGAATTAATAGGTAAATAGGTATCTACATAAACACACACTATGTGAAGTATCGCAGGCTTTTTCCCCCAATTGAGTCCAAACAAATGTCCAAAAAAGTAACTTTAAAATGGAATGAAATTATAAATAACGCATTTCATGCAAATACCGCACCCACTTGAAACACCAGCGTTAAAATAAATCGGCATGTAAATGCTGTCAAATGTACTTGTAATGTAATTTTTACCAGAGTTGCAACAACATATTTACATTTACCTGAAAATCCAAGGTATTTTGGGTATTTATAATTACGCTTACATTTACGTTTTACAAAAATACTATTGCACTTTGTTTCCTGGCACAATTGCCTGGGTACCCGATAAAACGTAAATATACTAAATACCGATACCCCATCATTTGAAAATACCCATACCCAAACCCGCATGGTACCCAGTAATGATATCCTAATGTTGTGCACATTCAACATTTTGAAATTTTGGCTGGATAAACTTTGCAACATTCAGTCTCCACTAGTTATTTTTCATCGTAAATATTTTAATGTATTGTTATCTCTTTATTATCATGCATAATTAATACATTGCTATTTTTGTGTTAAATGCAAAAAGCGACTGAAGCTTGCCGCACTTCCAACAACCCCCCCCCCCCCCCCAGCCATGTACGCGGTGGTATTGAAGCAGCTGCACGACCGCGAGGTGAGCAAGCGACGCGAGCGGGAGCAGCGCCGGCGGCCGCGCCCCTTCGCCGTGATCGGCCACGAGTCCCTGTTCAGGCACGTCCACCTCGCCAGGGACATGGGCCAGCGTCTGGGACAGTCCGCCGAACAGACCGACGTGAGTGGCCGTTGGGGCGGGTAGATTTGGAGGTGTCAGGCCTGTTACGCACATAAACCCGACACGCACATACACCCGTTACGCACGTAACTGGTGCTATCACATAACTGGTACTTTCAAAAAGTTCGCGACTAAGTGAGTAGCGGTATTTTTTTCGGGAGAAAATTTAGATGTATTTACGCAGTACTCTAGCGTCAGTATTTATCGAGTAAACGTAAATACGTTTTAACAACTATGCAAAGCACCAGTTATGTGCGTACCGGGCCTATGTGCGCGCCGGGTTTATGTGCGTAACAGTGCACCCTCGATTTGGAGCACTTATAAATATGTATATTACCGTAATCCCTCGATTAAGTGCCCTCCCCTTAGCGACTCTGAAGGGGAAAATGTCCGACGAAATAACTGGTTTCTGGTGACTTATTCGAAGATTAACGGAATTTATTTATGCGCGCCTCAGTGCGGAAGTTTCACCCGGAAGGTTTTGACCCACTGAAGCTAAGTTAAGCTGCAGGAATACGGGCCGTTTTTCCGTGAAGAACTGTGAAGTGGCTTCACGCACAACCGGGACTGCTTTACCAACTCAGAGTTGTTTTAAGTACCAAACTTTCTCAAAAGTACACGTAAATACTTTGATTTTTACCTATGCTCATAAAAACCTGGGTAAAATATGGTTTTTTTACACAGTGCCTGGGTAAAATTGCTATTTTTCTATAGTTATACTATTTTTCTTCATGGAAAGCATAAAATCGAGTGTATTTCAGTGTATTTTATGGTATTCTGACTCCTAAATATGCAATTTGGTAGAAATTTTAAAGTTAAACCAAAGAATTAGTAATTTCCTCATTGCAGTGCACACATGTATATTGTATTTATCCATGCATCTTCCAAAACAGACATACACGTGATTATGTGCATGAATGCAGGTGTAGACGGTCACTTTTTTCTTTTTGTGTGCATCCATGGAATTTTCTGAAATACTCTGAAGTACCCAGTACTCATGACAAAGTACGCATACTGATGGACACTGGTACAATTAAAGTATTGTACCCATGAGTATTTACTCAGTACGCTGTTTTACGCGTATCGCAGAGTTAACAGTAAATACCCATTATCAACTCTGTACCAACTCTGCACCATTATTCTCAGATTGCAGGGGACAGTCCCCTACTGTCACAACTTCCAAAGATCAGACTGGAAAAGGTAACGGTAAAATTAACAACTTCACACCGTTCCCCCGCCGCTATCGGGGTTCGGTTACATTGATCTGTAACATTGATTTTATTTTTCTTCCCGCAAATTGTGCGACACGCACGCTCGAAACGGCACACGGTAGAAATTTTCCATCCGACAACAGAAGCCAATCCCATACACTAGTTGACGTGACAAATACGTGTCAACTGAATGTCAACTGAATAACAAACAAAATTAACAGCATCACAAGTTAATAGTGTAACGATATAAAATTAAATAGGTATGCTCTACCAGATAGGAAGGTTGGCATCACATTATCTACCAAAATATAGTTGAGTTTAATTGACGTGAATTTTGATGTCAACTAGTGTGTGTAAGCTGAATTCCACACATCCAGTCAAGGTGCACATTCGAATGACACATGTCCATTAACAAAAATAAAGGCGGAGCTTCTGAATTCAGTGAATCTGAATCTATTAGGGTTCACCGCTGGTGCCAATCCCAAACCCTGTAAAGTTTATAGTAAAGTGTAAAATGTCATGTCAAATGCCATGCAAAGTGTCAATCGTCATAACAAATGTAAAGTAAAGTGTCAATTGTCATGCACAGTTCAGTAATAAACTCCTTTCTTTTTAAAAGTTTTGATTGACATTTTACATGACATTTGGCACTTTACTTAACACTTTACAGAGTGTGGGACTGCCCCCTGGTGGACGGGCCATTTAACACGTTTCACACGACTGTAGTGTTAATTTGAATCTAAGTATTTATGTCCAGCGTTTGTCACTTGACGGGGTGCGTGGAATTGTGCTGGATCGGTGCCAGAGCGTTTCCTTGCCTGCGTCGACTTTTCTCGTGATTTGAACCGAATCTTTCTTCAGTTGAACCGGCATGCTTGCGCCAGTGGCATACTCATTATGGAGCAATTATTGTATCTGTGATGGAATTGAATTAGCCAAACAGCTTTTTTCCGGTAACCATATACCATATTTACCGTATTTCTTCTAATAGAAGGGCCGGTTTCTTATGGAAGAGCGTCCCAAATAGAAGGTACCTCACTTTTTTTACGTTTTTGTGCCGCGAAATAAATAGAAGGGCGGTTTTCATTAGAAGGGTTAAAACTGCTGGAATTTTGCCAAATGCAGGAAAATAGATAATATCAGCGAACAGTGTTATTTAGTAGTTTTGGTCAATTGATTTGATGCAAATTTAAGATGAAATGTTGAATAAATTCTATGCATCGTCATTCTATGAATTGTCTGTGACGTAACACCCCCAAAAACCTTGACTTGTCAGAACTTGAAAAAAAGTTGGCTGAAAAATGGCGAAAAGAAATAGAATGTCGGCTTCCAATAGAAGGGCGTCAGCAATTGAAGGGCGGGTAAAATGTTGATGAAAAATAGACGGGCTTCCTTCCTTCTATTAGACAAAATACGGTATCGTGCTGCGCATGAGAACCGGCTACGCGAACCAAAAGGTGTCTGGCTAAAAAAATATCTCGCTTGATAGCAGCATTTTACACCACCATCCACTGTCATTTATTTCAATGCAAGTCGCAACTTGACTAATGTATTTACCGTATTTCCTCGAATTATCCCTCTAGAATTGACCCCCATTGAAATAACCCCAAGTGTGAGGGAAAAGTCTGAGGAAAAAATAACCTCCCTGGAAATACTCCCCCGCATTGTATTCATGATGTAAATTTATCATATACGCGATGTAAATGGTGCATTAATTGCTGCCAATTTGCATCGCATGTACATACCAATAGACGATACAAAAATACCTCGAATACCCCCTCAAAATCTGCTGGCGAAACAATAAACCCCCTGGGGGATATTTCGAGGAAATACGGTAGAAGTGGTTTGTAGTGCAGACTGCAGTTTCCCGCCGAACGTCCATTTCACAACTTGACACGAATCGCGCAAAAACTTACATTCCACAACGTCACTGGTTTCCCTCGCAGGGCAACACGTCGTCCACGTCGTCGTGCCTGAGCAGCGAGCTGGACGAGGAGCTGGACAGCTGGGAGCCCACGGCCGCGTCGCCCAGCGCCACCGTCCGCTCGCCGCTCATGGCCGACGCGGCGGGGCAGCACGACCAGACGCACCTGTTGCAGCCGCAGCCGAGCAAGCAGTCGATCGCGTCGGCGCCCCTGCTGCGGCACAGCGCAAAGTCGCACACGCACACGCCCGACGCGCCCGCCAGGCACCACAGGCACCACAGGCACCACCAGCACGGCACCGGCGGCAGCGGGTCGCCCAACAGCACCGCGCCGCCGCCGCCGCAGCCGCACGTCGCCGACGCGCCGGCGCACGCGCACCCGCCCACGCCAGATACAGTGTGTCCCGCTTTTGCGATCACTTTTGCCCTCATTCGCGCATTTTGGCTGCGTTTTACACGTGCATTCGAGTCGAAATCGCACAATGGACAAAAAGATTACGTTGAAGATACCTAGGTATTATATATAAACAGCCTCATTTAATTAGCTTCATTTAATTAGCTTCATTTAATTAGCTTCATTTAATTCGCATTTAATTCGTTCAGGCGTGTCAAAAAAGCGCGGGGCGGCCCGAGGCGCAGCAGTTGATCGCCGTGCGCACGAGCGCAGACCGCATCGACGTGCTGGTGGGTGCATTTATAAACTGGGGTTCACCCAGGTTCGGCACCCCCCATGTCGTGTCGCGCTGACCGCAGCAGCTCCAGCTAAGTGTAGGGTATATAGCATCCAAATTTGAGACTTATACCCACAACTTAGCTGGAGCTGCAGCGGTCAGCGCGACACGGCATGGGGGGTGCCGAACCTGGTTGGTCTCCAGTTTAACAACTCGCAGTTTTGCTCTCGCTTGCCAGCTCGACTGCAACTGCAAATGTGTATTTAACTACATGCCCTGGACGCAGCTATCCGGTCCGACATTGGATCAGACCGAAAGTCCCAGCGTCGCGGACGACCCTCGGACGTCACAGGGCGGCTGCGACGCCGCCGCCGCGACCAGCTGCGGCCAGCGGCATGTGCTGCGCGCGCACGAGTCGCTGCCGCTGCGCGTGCTCGCCAAGGTGCAGCAGCCGTGCACGTCGGGCGTGGCGGCGCAGCTCGGCCCCGACGCGCACTGCGAGCCGACGAAGCGCCGCAGGCACACGGTCACGGCGGGCGACCACCTGCGCGTCGGCGGCAACTTGCCGCCGCTGTTCGGACTGCGGGACGCGCAGCTGTTGGCTGCATGCGGGGACGACGCCCAGTCGATCGACCACCACTCTAAGGCGTATGTGCATTTTCGGGTGGTTTTGGATGGCCTTATTTCTCCAGCCTGTGTCACTTTCGTAGAATCTCACATTTTGTCTTATCACTGAGCAATCGCAAGATATTTATGTACTGATTTGGATGCTTTGCTTTTTGCTCCCACCCGTCACTGAACTGCGTGTTTTACTGTAGCTATATGCACTCTAGTTGACCGCCGGTCAACTAAACTAGCGGTGAAATGCAAAATTTGATACAAATACTTTCGATAATCATGAGAACGTTTTTGACCGCACTATTTTACGGTGGCGAAAAATAACGTGACCTAAATCACGTCGCAGAAAATCGATTTTTCAGTTCACCGCTAGCTTCAGTTGACTGGTGGTCGGCTAGTACGCGTAGCCAAATTTTGCCCGACCCTTGTTATCGCCCCCGGCGCTTTTCTTCTCGGAGTTTTCTTCTCGGAAAGTTTTCGGCACCTTCTACGCAATGTTTTTACGCACTCCACACACAAGTCGCGGTATCTCTTCCAATGAATACATAAATACATATAAATAGCGTCATATTCACATTCGATAGAACTGCGTCCCCGAAAGAATAGTATCAAACCGAGCAGGAAAAAAAACTTGTGAAAGCACAAAAGCCGAGTTACATTGGAAGAAATACTGCCACGCCAGTGTGTCCAACGGGAAAGGCGGTTCGCGCAGCCGCCCAAACCCACCCGCATATAGGCGGTCCTCCTTCGGCGACCGCGGCGCCCCGTCGCACCTGCCTTACATCGACCTCAACCGGTCGCCGCGGCGGGCCCCCTCGCAGCAGTTGTCGCGCGGCGGCTCTTTGCGCGCCCGCAGCGCGCCCGTACTCAGGCTGGCCACCTTGGAGGACTTCGGCGAGGTGGACGACGTGCCCGACGACGAGCTGGAGGAGGAGGAGGACGTGGAGCGCATGTTCTACTCGCCGCTGCCGTCGCCCGAGGTCGGCCGCGCCGCCGACAAATCGTGTGCCCTGCAGCCGCAGCCGCGGCACAACCTTTGTTCTACTGCTGCAGTCAGGTGCACTATTTTTTTTTTACTTTTCACACCTTTTTGATCGACTTTGATTTTTTAGTTTGACTCTGAGAATGACCACTGATGTCTATTTTTGATTGCTTCACCGCATCGTGTGTCCAATTTTCTATATGCAGAAAGCACTAGCTCATATCTAGATCACAGAATTGGGTAGATGTGTCAGAGAGCAAAAATTACAACTTGAAGCTAGAATGCAACGCGGCTACGCACACTACATAAACAAATGGCTGATTGGGCCCCTACACGCTAGTTGACATCGACACTAAATGTCAACTGGTGCCGGTCCAGATTCAATACTTGCTGACGAGCCGACGAACGACGTTCAAACGCAAGCTTTGAATTGGGAACGGAACCAGTTGACATTTGGTGTCGATGTCAACTAGCGTGTGTAGGGCCATTGTTTGTTCCAGCAGTTGGATTGAAAATCCGTTTTAAGCACTTTAACAACGGCAACGAAACGCATCATTTTCCAGTCCTTCCGACGAAGCTGAAAAAGCACAGAAATAATGCGTACTTGTGTGCAGGGTTGGTTTTATAAAAATCATTTGTATACAAATTGTATAAAAATTGTATAAAAATGTATTTTATTTTAATTTTATTCTTGTTTCATTTTATTTTATTTTATTTTATTTTATTCCAAAATAATAATAAAATAAAAAAATGGACCATTTTACAAAAATGTTACAAAAATTTTACAGAAATTTTACAAAAAATCAGAATCTTGCATGCAAGGTCAGAAAAATGTGATAATTAGACCTAAACATGAAAAACGTGTGACAAATTTTTCCATTACTTTGCAAAAGTTGCATGCCGTAGGTATTGTTAGCTAGTTGCAAGTGTTAAGTTACAATTATCGATAAGAATGGTTTGCATTTTCAGTAGAAGGATTACTGGAGTGTGCTGGGCGCATTTGTAAAACATCATGCGAAGTGTTAATTGTCATGACAAATGTCATGCAGAGTGTAAATTGTGTATCTGAATCTTATGTTTTGGTATCCAAACCTTATATTTTGGTATCCAAATCTTATGTTGTTGTTCACATAAGATTTGGTTACAAAACAACAAGATTTGGATACAAAAAAATAAGATTTGGATACAAAAGATAAGATTAGGATACAATTTGCTTTACAGTTTCCACTTTAATTTATATTTGTCATGACAATTGACACTTCACTTAACATTTTCATGAAAATTGACACTTTCCATTCCATTTCATATGACATTTTGACACTTTACATGGCTTGGGACTGCCCCAGCTCCGCGAATGAACAGGTTGAACTATAAACGACAGAAAAAAATTTACAAAAAAATATGAATTTTTATACAATTTTTACAAAAATATGAATTTGTATACAATTTTACAAAAAATTTACAAAAATTTGAATTTTTATACAATTTTTATTTTTATTTTGAAATTTTCCATTTTATTTTACTTTATTTTATTCTTGAATTTTCCATTTTATTTTTATTTTATTTTTATTCTTTTCTGAGATTTTGCCAACCCTGCTTGTGTGTAAAGGTGGATTTACAGCACAACGACAAATAAAACGTGAAACGACAAATAAAACGTCACCGTTAAATTCATTATTTGACGTTTTATTTGTCGTTTCACCTTTTATTTGTCGTTGTGCTGTAAATCCACCATAAAGCACGTAATGAAAAATATGCATAAATTTTTTGTTCAAAACATTGGTTAATAAACATTTCGGTATTTATTTATGTAGTGTCCGTGCCCCGTGGTCCTGTCCATTCCTGCACATATCCGAAATGGCAAAATACATGTATTTTTAGATTTTGATCGGCTCACAGCAAATATATGGCTATTTACACAGGCCCCGGCCGGGGACCGGACCCCGGCAAAAAATAAATTTTGTCAAAAAACAATAATTGGTGTGCATGGTTTCTTTGTGTGTAAATTAGGTTAATTAACACCAAATTTGCATGCACAAAATTTCTGCACGACCGTTACACACGCCGACGCAAATTTTGTTGGGGGGATGTAAAATTTTTTTTGATTTTTCTCAAATTTGGCATGCGTGTACTCCTTTGTTTAGTGAGTACGCATGCCAAAATTTAGCTCATAGCGGTTACTGATAATTTTTTTATTGACACTTAAATTTTCGTTAAATACTGTATTTTTTATAGTGCATGAAATCCTGCCGGGGACCGGTCCCCGGCAATATTGAAATGGCCCCGACCGGGGCCATACGTCCCCGGTGAGGAAATTTTTTTTTCAGTATACAACGAAATTTGGTCCCCGACCGGGGTCGTTTGGCCCCGGTACCACACTAAAATTTATGGTACTTTTTGGGACTTTGTGGTAATTGTCCCCGGTCGGGGCCAAACGACCCCGGCGAGAAAAATTTTTTTTTAGTATACAACAAATTTTCGTCCCCGACCGGGGTCGTTTGGCCCCGTGCCCATACCACACAAAAATTTATGCTACTTTTTGGGACTTTGTGGTAACTGTCCCCGGGCTAAACGACCCCGGCGACAAATTTTATTTTTGTAAACAGAATTTTTGACCTTACAAAAGGTCCATTCGGCCCTTGTGCTTCACAAAGATTATTGCATTATGGTGTCGACTGAGTTAGTTTTATTTTTTGTGATTTCACTCAAATAGGTATGCATGGTCGGGCTGAAAAGTCCCTGGACAGTGCTCGCCATTTGCGCTAGGGGCGAGCTACTGTCACAAAATTTTAACACGTAAACATATCAGGTGTTTTGAGTTTTTACCCAAAATTTCACCCCTCAAGCTCCACCCACTGCGGAACTGTGGGTGTTACAATTTCGGTCATTGTACTGATGTACACATGGTGCTCTAGCTCAACGCTGCTTTAAGTTGTGATCGCGAAACTTTGGCTGGTGTAAGCCAGTGTTTTGGCAATGTGCTGATAGTATTCAACACTTTCATCAACAACACTGCTATTAAGGTAAAATTAATATGCAAATCAGGGTGATGTGCAAGAAACGTGGGAACTGATGGATGTTTTTGGTGATCATCTGAGATCATGTTGTATTGCAGTGATTTTAATGTTGTTTTGAAATGTGCAGTAAATAATTATGTACATTCAATTTCATTTGTGTTGTGACCAAACATTTTTGTTTGCTCAAATAATCCCCCAGTCCTGAGATTAGGGCGTCTATACAAAGGCGTTCATTTTGTATGCCTTATCTGGACATTGATTTTGAAGCTTAATAAGTTGGTCATTTATGGGCTGTTTATGAGCGGTCAACAATTAAAATGATCAGGACAGCGTGCAGATTAAATTTGTGTGGTCGGATTAGTGATGTGTAAATTTCATATGCTGATTTGATCCAGTTGAATGAAAATGCATGCAATTTCAGAACTCAATATCTCAGCTATTTCTCAACCAATTTTCACCAATAAACAATTAAAATGATCAGAATCACCTGGAGCTTCCATATTTATGTTCTGATTATCAGCTGCCACGCTTAGACCCTGTAAAAGACCCTGAAAAGTGGTCAAAGACCCTGTAAAATGTGATGTGTCATGTAAAATAGCATGTAAAGTGTCACGTGTATCCAAATCTTATTTTATCATATCCAAATCTTATGTTTTTGTATCCAAATCTTACTTTTTACATAAGATTTGGATACAAAAACAAAAGATTTGGAAACACATGACACTTGCCAGGGTCTTTTACATGACATTTGACAATTGACAGGGTCTTTTACATGACACACGACATTTTACAGGGTCTTTTACATGACACATGACATTTTACAGGGTCTTTGCCACTTTACAGGGTCTTTTATAGGGTCTGGGAGTGCCCCCAGCATGTGGTCTATGCCCTTTCTAGTTTACACACTATTATTATTTTGCATATGGCCTGCAGCAACATCTTTTGATCTCCAAATGATTGAGATTGTGATTTATAATGATCTATGGTGCACAGCAATAATTACTTTGAATGGCTCTGTCAGTGACAGATTATTGTTAGAATTGTTTTTTTACAATGTGGTATTTATTGTGGCATAAACTGTATTTTGCAAAGGGACACATTTGTAAATTGAAAAAGTTCACATTGATGCAATTGAATAGTCAATGTTCAATTAATCAAGTGGAGCATTTGATGTTTGCTTGCATGTGTTTTACTCTGCTCCAACATGATAGGCACATGGTTTCTGCATGGTACTTTTACAAAGTGCAGAAAACTTGTAACCTACATGTTTTGTTGTCAAAATTGAAACAGCTACTCAATTGAGATCTCAATAAATTCCACTTTGAATACCCCCATGGTGCTTTTGGCATGCGAGCACCAAACACAAATAGCGCCAGCGCCAAAAGCAAGATTATGCCTAATCGAGTCAAAAAAATAAAAATAAAGTTGGCCTTGAATAGTGATGTAAAAAAACGCCAGACTTTTGTGGCCATACGCCAATGGCGCCACAGCAAAATAGCGCCAAGCGCCAAAAGCGCCATGGCACTTTTCAAGAACAAGGCGCCAAGCACCAATGGTGCCAAAGGATGTTGACACAAAGCGCCAATGGCGCCAGCGCCAAAAACTTTTTGCTGCTCCTCAAGTGCAGCAATGCTAATGCAGTGCTATTTACTTGTGTAAGATGCAAGATAACACCTAATTGAGACAAGTTTTTGTCTTTTTGTGATGTTATTTTACAGCTGCAAGTTCCGGTTGACAATGGCAAGCCATTGCGGAAAAAAGTGCTTAGATTTGTATTGTGTTGACCGTGACAAAATGGATGGATAAAGAAATACAGAGAATTGATAATTAGGTTCATTTTGTTCAATATCTATATTCATGCACTTTATCTATTTCATGCACTATATTAATTTACCACGCAAAATATATTTCCTGCACTATATTATTTATCCATGGAGAATATTTGATTAAGAAAGTGTCTTATAAGTTATTGATAGGTTTTTGTAAAATATTTAAGTTAAAAGGTCAAATATGTTACTATTAGGTTTATGAACATACCGTATTACCTCCAATATAAGGCATCCCTCTAATATAAGGTACCCTCTAATATAAGGTATAACTTTTGGCTATTTTGAACGCGACGAAATAAATATAAGGTACCCTCTAATATAAGGCATACCTCTAATATAACGCATAGCTGGCTGCGTGCCAAAACGTGCAAAATCATAAAAACGGTCGCCAAACATGGCGGAAAATGATGAAAATGGTGCCGAAAGGCACTGCGATAACTCTTCGTCGACTTCTGCCATTTTGTAGTGATACTGTACCACCTATTTCGTACATTCCAATTTAAAAAATGAAGTGTATCGTTGTTCACTGTTGGTAAAATGTCTCTAAAAAATCTGGTGAAAATAATTGAAGGTACCCTCTAATATAAGGTACCCTCTAATATAAGGCATAACTTTTGGCTCAAAAAATCTGACGAAAACAATATAAGGTATACCTTATATTAGAGGTAATACGGTAAATTTAGGTTCATTCGATTCGCCATAATTTTCTGATTATTATTATCGGTTGGGGACCAAAATTCTTCCTTTAGTGAAACAAAAAATTTCTCACCGGGGACGTTTTACCCCGGTCATAGGCGGCGCAAGGTCCCAATTTGTGCTTGTGACATTCACAATCACATTGGCCAAAATTTGACCTTGTGACACTTTTTACTAGATAAACTAGGTATTTCTGCTTGTGACACAGAAAATTCCGCTTGTGACATTCACAAGCGCACAAGCACTTGCGCCGCCTATGACCCCGGTCGGGGCCATTTCGACATTTCCCCAGCAGGATTTTGATCACTATACAAAAATACAGTGATCGATGAAAATTAAACTGTAAATAAAATAGAATTCACTAATCACCCTGAGCTGAAATTTGGCATGCAAACTCACTAAGCGAAGGAGTACACACATGCCAAATTTGAGCCAAAGCGAAATAAATTTACACACACCCCAAAAAATATGCATGGGTGTGGGTAACTGTCTTGCAAAAATTTTGTGCATGCTAATTTGGTGATAATTCGCCTAATTAATGGGCAAACAACCCATACACACCAATTATAGACTATTGAAATTTTTTATTTTTTGCCGGGGACTGGTCCCCGGCTGGGAGCTGTCTAAATAGCCAAATAAGTGCCAAGGAGTTCAAAAAATATTTCACTATTTTGTGTGAAAAGATTTTGTGTGCATGATTTACAGAAGTAAATGTGTTACTGTAAGTGTATTCAGGAAGAACAAACCCTCTACTGCTTATTTTGTATACATGTTCATGCAATTGCAAGGATATTCAACACTTTTCCCAAATAATGGGCCAATGAGCGATGTTCAAATGCAATAAAAAAAATTAAAATAAAATGGAAAATTGAAGAATAAAATATAAAAAAATAACATGAAACAAGAATAAAATTAAAATAAAATACAATTTTTATACAATTTTTTTACAATATGTATACAAATAATTTTTATTCAACCAACTGTGGTCAGGTGTCATGTAAAAATCATGTTAAGTGTTAAATGTCATGTAAAAGACATTGTAAAGTGTCATGTGAATGCAGATCTTATTTTATCATATCTAAATCTCATTTTATCATATCCAAACCCTCTGTTCTTGTATCCAAATCTTATGTAAAAGGGTAAGATTTAGATACAAAACATAAGTTTTGGATACTATAAAATAGGATTTAGATACACATGACACTTTAAAGGGTCTTTTACATGACATTTGACACTAAACAGAGTCTTTTAAGTGACACATGACATTATCTATACATGTTATGAAGCCACCAAAGTCAGCATCTTCTACCACCGATTCCGGCAACTCCAAGACCGTAGTGAGTGACAGCCTCTAGAGTAGTTGGATTTTCTCGTTGTAGCTGAACGTCCACTTGTCGACATCCAAATTGAGTTTATTTCGTGGTTGAAAGGGGGTTTCGAAGTTGTTTCAGGTACTTTATTTTGATCAGATACAGCTTGAATACAAAAGCGCAATGTTAGCGAGTTTCCTAGTCGAAGTCGAAGTCGAAGCTTATTGTTGGTCACAAGCTTGGGGTCAAGAGATTGAAGTAAAAACTTCCAAAGTAGCCAAGACATGGAAATTGTGTATAAAAACATGGCTACAATAATTCCCTAAATACAAATGTGCAAATAAGACACAAATGCACCAATAAGACACATTTAGCCGAAACAGTTGGCTTAAACTAAGCGCGTGTACATTCAAATACTTATGGTAAAGAAATACCAGGTACAAATTGGGCGAATAGAAAAACTATTAATCTTGTGAGGCGCTAAGTTGGCAAACTCAACCGATTTACTAATCAGTTTCAATTTGTCAGAAAACATTGACCCACTTTGGAAACTAATATAATAGAATTGGAAATTGTAAATAGTAATGCAAATGTTCCTAATGTCGTAAGTAGAGCAGAGTATATTCATCATAATAATCACTTCCTGAAAACGTATACTTGATAATTGGCAAATTGGGACTTATTTGAGGTAAATGGGTATATTAATTGAGCAGGGTGATTATAATATATTTGATATAATTTGAGCAGGGTATCCAACATAAATGTCAAAGTAATATAAATATATATAAAGCATTGCAAAGCTATAATAATTATGCCTACGCGAAGGGCTTAGTAAATACGTGCTAGTCAAACACAGGGCACCATTTCTCTATTAGGACGCTCATTCAAAGAAGTTATGTGAAATAATGTACCGTAAATATTATTTATAAGACTTGAGTTTCCCAAATTGCAAGTAAACTAAACATGTGTGTATATAATAATAATCAGAAAATTATGGCGAATCGAATGAACCTAAATTTATGTTCATAAACCTAATAGTAACATATTTGACCTTTTAACTTAACTATTTCACATAAACCTATCAATAACTTATAAGACACTTTCTTAATCAAATATTCTCCATGGATAAATAATATAGTGCAGGAAATATATTTTGCGTGGTAAATTAATATAGTGCATGAAATAGATAAAGTGCGTGAATATAGATATTGAACAAAATGAACCTAATTATCAATTCTCTGTATTTCTTTATCAATCCATTTTGCCACGGTCAACACAATACAAATCTAAGCACTTTTTTCCGCGATGGCTTGCCATTGTCAACCGGAACTCGCAGCTGTAAAATAACATCACAAAAAGACAAAAACTTGTCTTGATTAGGTGTTATCTTGCATCTTACACAAGTAAATAGCACTGCATTAGCATTGCTGCACTTGAGGAGCAGCAAAAAGTTTTTGGCGCTGGCGCCATTGGCGCTTTGTGCCAACATCATTTGGCACCATTGGTGCTTGGCGCCTTGTTCTTGAAAAGTGCCATGGCGCTTTTGGCGCTTGGCGCTATTTTGCTGTGGCGCCATTGGCATATGGCCACAAAAGTCTGGAGTTTTTTACATCACTATTCAAGGCCAACTTTATCTTTATTTTTTTTGACTCGATTAGGCATAATCTTGCTTTTGGCGCTGGCGCTATTTGTGTTTGGTGCTCGTATGCCAAAAGCACCATGGGGGTATTCAAAGTGGAATTTATTGAGGGCTCAATTGAGTAGCTGTTTCAATTTTGACAACAAAACATGTAGGTTACAAGTTTTCTGCACTTTGTAAAAGTACCATGCAGAAACCATGTGCCTATCATGTTGGAGCAGAGTAAAACACATGCAAACATCAAATGCTCCACTTGATAAATCAAACATTGACTATTCAATTGCATCAATGTGAACTTTTTCAATTTACAAATGTGTCCCATTGCAAAATACAGTTTATGCCACAATAAATACCACATTGTAAAAAAACAATTCTAACAATAATCTGTCACTGACAGAGCCATTCAAAGTAATTATTGCTGTGCACCATAGATCATTATAAATCACAAATGTGATTCACAATCTCGATCATTTGGAGATCAAAAGATGTTGCTGCAGTCCATATGCAAAATAATAATAGTGTGTAAACTAGAAAGGGCATAGACCACATGCTGGGGGCACTCCCAGACCCTATAAAAGACCCTGTAAAGTGGCAAAGACACTGTAAAATGTCATGTGTCATGTAAAAGACCCTGTAAAATGTCGTGTGTCATGTAAAAGACCCTGTCAATTGTCAAATGTCATGTAAAAGACCCTGGCAAGTGTCATGTGTTTCCAAATCTTATGTTTTTGTATCCAAATCTTATGTTTTTGTATCCAAATCTTATTAAAAAGTAAGATTTGGATACAAAAACATAAGATTTGGATATGATAAAATAAGATTTGGATACACGTGACACTTTACATGCTATTTTACATGACACATCACATTTTACAGGGTTTTTGACCACTTTTCAGGGTCTTTTACAGGGTCTAAGCGTGGCAGCTGATAATCAGAACATAAATATGGAAGCTCCAGGTGATTCTGATCATTTTAATTGTTTATTGGTGAAAATTGGTTGAGAAATAGCTGAGATATTGAGTTCTGAAATTGCATGCATTTTCATTCAACTGGATCAAATCAGCATATGAAATTTACACATCACTAATCCGACCACACAAATTTAATCTGCACGCTGTCCTGATCATTTTAATTGTTGACCGCTCATAAACAGCCCATAAATGACCAACTTATTAAGCTTCAAAATCAATGTCCAGATAAGGCATACAAAATGAACGCCTTTGTATAGACGCCCTAATCTCAGGACTGGGGGATTATTTGAGCAAACAAAAATGTTTGGTCACAACACAAATGAAATTGAATGTACATAATTATTTACTGCACATTTCAAAACAACATTAAAATCACTGCAATACAACATGATCTCAGATGATCACCAAAAACATCCATCAGTTCCCACGTTTCTTGCACATCACCCTGATTTGCATATTAATTTTACCTTAATAGCAGTGTTGTTGATGAAAGTGTTGAATACTATCAGCACATTGCCAAAACACTGGCTTACACCAGCCAAAGTTTCGCGATCACAACTTAAAGCAGCGTTGAGCTAGAGCACCATGTGTACATCAGTACAATGACCGAAATTGTAACACCCACAGTTCCGCAGTGGGTGGAGCTTGAGGGGTGAAATTTTGGGTAAAAACTCAAAACACCTGATATGTTTACGTGTTAAAATTTTGTGACAGTAGCTCGCCCCTAGCGCAAATGGCGAGCACTGTCCAGGGACTTTTCAGCCCGACCATGCATACCTATTTGAGTGAAATCACAAAAAATAAAACTAACTCAGTCGACACCATAATGCAATAATCTTTGTGAAGCACAAGGGCCGAATGGACCTTTTGTAAGGTCAAAAATTCTGTTTACAAAAATAAAATTTGTCGCCGGGGTCGTTTAGCCCGGGGACAGTTACCACAAAGTCCCAAAAAGTAGCATAAATTTTTGTGTGGTATGGGCACGGGGCCAAACGACCCCGGTCGGGGACGAAAATTTGTTGTATACTAAAAAAAAAATTTTTCTCGCCGGGGTCGTTTGGCCCCGACCGGGGACAATTACCACAAAGTCCCAAAAAGTACCATAAATTTTAGTGTGGTACCGGGGCCAAACGACCCCGGTCGGGGACCAAATTTCGTTGTATACTGAAAAAAAAATTTCCTCACCGGGGACGTATGGCCCCGGTCGGGGCCATTTCAATATTGCCGGGGACCGGTCCCCGGCAGGATTTCATGCACTATAAAAAATACAGTATTTAACGAAAATTTAAGTGTCAATAAAAAAATTATCAGTAACCGCTATGAGCTAAATTTTGGCATGCGTACTCACTAAACAAAGGAGTACACGCATGCCAAATTTGAGAAAAATCAAAAAAAATTTTACATCCCCCCAACAAAATTTGCGTCGGCGTGTGTAACGGTCGTGCAGAAATTTTGTGCATGCAAATTTGGTGTTAATTAACCTAATTAACACACAAAGAAACCATGCACACCAATTATTGTTTTTTGACAAAATTTATTTTTTGCCGGGGTCCGGTCCCCGGCCGGGGCCTGTGTAAATAGCCCAAATATATTCAAAAAAATTTAGTTATAGTTCTTCGTTGACGGATGTTTTGTCTTTTTCGTTTCCCACTTTCAGATTGTCCAAAATGTCCAATTATTTGTATTTATTTCGGTTGAAAATTATGTGTTGCGTAGTCGAAGAATGTGCACATGTGTCTCAAAGAAAGTGTCTTTATGCAACATTTGTCAACATAAGAGATTTGCCTACTTCATGCTGGTGAGAAAATTGAAACAGGTCACTCTGAAGCTGAAACAGCTTACCCTGGGGCAGTCCCACAAATTGACAAGTGTTTTACTCTTGACTCTTGACTTGACACTTGACATTGCTCCTGACTTTTAACTTGACTCTTGACTTTGTCACATGCCGATTCAGTCACAAAGTCAAGAATCAAGTTAAAAGTCAAGAGCAAATTCTAGAGTCAAGCCTTGTAGAGACTAGAGAGCACTCAAGTCAAGACGTGTCAAGTCAACAGTAGAGCACTTGTCATCTTGCGGAGCTGGCCCCAAAAGTATAGATCGTGATATACTCTGCGGACGTGACACTTGAGTCTTGAGGGCGCCAAGGGCGTCGCGCCATGGCGCCATTGGCGCTTGGCGCCTTTTTCTGGCTCTATTGCATCACTAGTCTTAAAAAGATACGATAACGAACACTTTACAATACAGCATGAAAAACATTCATGAATGTGATTGTGAACACATTTGCCCCCGAAATTTTAGTTCGTTTTTTTTAGCCGCTGACCACCCAGCCGCTTGCACCATATTATTTAGATCACAATAGATTTATTTCAACGTTTCAGAAGTGAATTTCCTAGCGCTTCGGTAATGGATGGGTCACTTTTTTATGATATATCGTGATGGCTTCAACAAAACAACTGGACGTGTGCATTTCTGCACGTACGTGTAGATTCAATCTACCGTATTTGCTCGAATAATTCCCCTGGGGAATTATTTTCCCTCACACTTTTTTGAAGGAGAACAATTCGCTGGGGAAATTATTCAAGGGAGGGGAAATATTGTTTATTTCGTCAAAATGTTTAAAAATTTCGTTTCACTAAATTGTTTTAGATGCCAATTAGATTTCCGTTTCACTTTAGTCAATATAAATAACATGCCAATTTTGTTCAAGAGGGGAATTATTCAAGCAAATACGGTAAATTCCATCACTTAATTTTTTTTTAACGATCCATGAACTCCAGTGTCGCCCAGGGCTTTTACTTCTAAAACACACTCAAAGAACATTCTACCCTCGCTGCCGCTTCCCCTCACAGAATGCATGTGAACGAGCAAAGATTCGCCTGGCGGCCTGCCAACTCGTGCAACTGCGACGCGCAGTCTCGATCACATGCATCCACCAGCACGACCGCGACGGGCAGCTGCGCGTGCCCCTCGCCCGCCCTGCTGCACACCGGCACCCCCTCGGGCGACCGGCCGCCGCCCGCCGCCGGCAGCGGGCCGCGCCGCGGCAGCGCCGTGCAGTTTGGCGCGGCCGCGGCGACCACCATCGCGGCGACTGCAGTTCTGGTGACGGCGCCCACGCCGCCGCTGCACTCGCGCTCCACCAGCGCCGACGACGACGACTGCAGCCGGTCCACCAGCGCGCTGCAAGTCAGCCCGAGGTCCCTCGCTTGCATTCAGTTTTGACTACTTTTTTGGTTTTGAAGGCGCCTGGGGGAGTCCTAGACCCTGTAAAGTGTCAAGTGGCATGTAAAAGAACCTGTGAAATGTCAAATGTCATGGGAAAGACCCTGTAAAACGTAGAATGTCATGTAAAAGACTCTGTTAAATGTCATGCAAAGTGACAAAAGTAATGTAAAATGCCCTGAAAAATGACAACTAGTTTACCATTTTCCTGGGCATTTTACAAGACTTTTGATACTTTGTACAAAATTTGACATTTTACAGGGTTTTTACCGGGAATTCGACATTTTCAGTGGGTTTTACATAGGATTTGACATTTTACAGGGGGTTTTACATGGAGTTTGACATTTTACAGGGTCTGGGACTGGCCCCTGGTGTGCCCGATGCGTTTGCTCGGCCATCACGGCTATTGTTCGAATTTCGCTGCCGACACATTGTACAGCGCAGCTAGGTAAATAATCATTTCAATCAAACACAATTAAACGGGCTAGCCGAGCGGACGTGTGGGGCTGTTTAAATTTGGCCCCTGGCTTGGGAGTTTATGCTTTTTTGGACGTCACTTGTGGCAAGTCACCCTAATTTGAACTGTCCGATATTCACCGTTTATTTAGTAGCCAACCCACCCACCCCACCCTGTGATTCACCTACCGTTGTACAAAAAAAACAAAACTGTTAGGCACGCACCCCCACACTAGTTGACATTTGCTGAAGCGAGGATTTTTTGTAGGAAACACGATATTTGAAGCTTGTGTTCTGTCTATAATTTTTTCCATATGCTGCTGTAAAAAAGGGTCTGCATGCAAATGGACACTTT
This sequence comes from Sphaerolaimus hirsutus, assembly GCA_964036195.1. Lineage (NCBI taxonomy): Eukaryota > Metazoa > Nematoda > Chromadorea > Monhysterida > Sphaerolaimidae > Sphaerolaimus > Sphaerolaimus hirsutus. The sequence goes on along the minus strand of OZ038454.1, from coordinate 26,175,166 downwards.
GGAAATTGTCCGCACTGAGCCGAAACTGTTAACTGTGGAATGAGAGGCGGGCGATCTAAGTTACAAATACCGTATTACCTCGTAATACCCCCATGGGGGTTTATTATTTCGCCAGCAAAATTTGAGGGGGTGAATTCGAGGGGGGATTATTCGAGGGGGGTTTATTATTTCGTCAGAAATTTTAGTAAGTATCGAAGTAAATAGTAGGCATTTGTCTACCCAAAACAGGTAATACATGTGTCCAAACAGGATATATATGGACATAAAAACGTTGATAGCTACAGAAACTAGTCTATGACTGTAGCTGCAATGCAAATTAGCAGTAATAAATACATCATGTACGTTGCATACATGATGTACATCATTCCGGAGGGGGGGGGGTATTATTTCCCCAGCCCATTTTGAGGGGGGGTTTATTCGAGGTAATACGGTAATTAAATAAATTATGTGATTGCAGTGAATTGAATTCGACTGCAGGTTATCAATTCGGTTTACTGCACTCGAATGATTCGTGAACAATTCCCGGATACCTATTTGCACATGCCAATAAATGGTGTTGCACGGTAACTTGCCAATAACTTATGAACCGACATTTTGAAGGTCACTTGACGGCGTCAAAAGACGCCACACTGTAGTTTTCTCAGTGAACTACATAGTTTTTGTTAGTAATTTTAATACGCAATGCACCAACACCTTAAATTGCATTTCTGTTTGATTAAGTTTCCCTAACTGACAAATTTTTGGCAAATGACAATTAATGTGCTTCAATATTATAGTCACAAACACCTGCAAACTCACCCACGGTAGTTGATTAGTGGACATAAAGACCATGCACACTGGTTTACAATGGCCCTGTGCCATAACGCATGTAAACCCATTATGCATGTAGAACCAGAACGCATTTAACTATACCCGGCATGCTGAAAATATGCAATAAAACACATGACCTAGTGATTTTAAAGGTGAAAATCTAAAAAAAGTATGAAAATTAGCGACGTTGCGTAAAAATTAGGATAAAATTTCTCAAAAACGATCTGGATAGCTAGATAGCTAGGCAATTTCAGGGGGGGGGGACTGTTCAGGGAAAAGCAACCAAAAAAATTTGCCTCTGGTATAGATAGATAGCTGGGCAGTTTGGTTGGGGAACCCGCCCCCTTTTCTTACCCCTGCGGGTATAATGTGTCTATAATGGATGTAGATGCGTAATGGGTATACATGCATAATAGGCCTGACCCGTTTACAACCAGTTAACTAAAAATTAAGTAAATTTATGAATCAGATTTGAACCCACTTGAGTTTTCTACAGACTTTATTTGATTTGACACAGTTGAGGGTCATTCAAAAAACTTATTCCGGTAAGCTCAAATGCGTTTCAAAGCTGATTTACGAGTTTACTAAAATATAAAAAAGCTTTGGTAGGAAAGTATGCGTGGGCACAAAATACTTACAATTTCTGTAATTTTATTGCAATCTAGGTGGGTGATAAATAGGCACATTTGTGGATGCAATACGCTATAGGTACTTAAATATGTATACTGACGCACACATTTTTCAGGAAGCCACGCGCGGTGCGGTCCATCTCTGACATCGGCGTGTCCGCACAACCTGCTACGCGGCAAAAAGTACGTTAAATGGACTAATTATGTGGGGCTAATAACTAATCCGGCATGTGTCAAACGCACTGTGAAGTGACAAATTTCAGCTGTCCTTCAAACACTATTGACCATTTAATTATTGATGTCTGGCGGGAACTAAAAACTCGTACTGCTACTTTCGCTAGGTTAAAGCGAGAAAGTTTGACAAACTTCACTTGACACGTGACCGGAAGACATCTGAAACTTCTCCTTCTCACTTGACAATTTTCTGTCAATTTAAATGTGTCACATGTTTTCACGTTGGAGAATTGACAGTGCCGGTGACAGGCCCCGCCCATCTGTACCACACAAAACTCCCCCCCCCCAATCCCCACCCAAGGCTCACCCAGCGGGCGGAGCCAACAACAACGACTACGTGATCATCAAGCGGGCGGACAAGGCCAACGGTAGCCGCGTCAGCGCGCAGCTGGCACCGAGCCAAGTCGATGGCGATGCCGCCCTGGTGCCGGCCGTCGGCGTCAAAGCTCGGGTCGGACACAAGCGCCGCCCTCTTAGAACCAGTCTGCAGAAGATGCACACTGCTATCGGTGGGTCTTGGGTTCTGCGTAGGGCTCGACTATTGAACTCGACTCGACTCGTGACTAGAGGTCAAAAATGGGCGCCAAAAGACCCACTGGAACTCCAAAAGGGTTACCTACTTTACACTGCATAACCCCTGGGGGGGCAGATTGGGCAGAATTTGAAACAATCGATAAAATTTTGAGCACTGTGGTGTAGTGATGTAAAAGCGCCATGGCGCTGGCGCCAAACCAAAAAGCGCCATGAATCATTTGGCGCTTGGCGCTAGAAACGTTTGGCGCCATTGACGCCTGGCGCCGCCGCTCGGCGCCAAAACTCTGATGCTCTTCACATCGCTACCGTCGTCCAGCCGCACAGCATTGATCCATTTTGACGCCGCGCAGTGGAGCGGCTGCGGTCGGGCGTGCACTTGACCACGGTCAAAGAGCGCATCATCCCCACGCGGCGCCAGCGCAAGAAGGAACAGCGGCAGATCAGACGCGAGCGCAAGGCCACACACACGCTCGCCGTTGTCCTGGGTGAGTTGCTTTTTCTCTTGTTATTTGATTGTCACTGCATCATGCAGTTGGGTGAGAAGGTACCTAGGGGGCACTCTCGGACCGTGTAAAAGAGCCTGTAAGTGTTATAGCCCCTGTAAAATGGCATGTGTTATGAAAAAGAGGCTGTAATGTTTCATGTGTATCCAAATCTTATTTCATCGTATCCAAATCTTAGGTTTTTTGTCCGAATCTTAATTTTTGACATACGATATGGATACAAAAACATGATTTGGATACGATAAAATAATATTTCGATACACATGCCAGTTTACAGTGTCTTTTACATGACACATGGCATTTGACAGACTCTTTTTCATGACACATGACATTTTTCAGGGTCTTTTACACCTTACAGTTTCTTTTACACGGTCTGGGAGTGGCATCTGGGGACAGGCGGCACTCCCAAACCGTGTAAAACGAGTAATCTTCCACGCGTCACAAGCGTCACCCCCCCCCCCCCCCCCCCGCAGCGGTGTTCCTGTGCTGCTGGATTCCATTCTTCACGTGTCACACGGCCGAGGCGATCTGCCTGGCGAGCAGCGGCGGCAACGGCACTTCACCAACCCCTTCACCCGCTTCACCAACTTCACCCGCATCACCAGTGGACGAGGAGGCGCCCGGCTGCGTGCCCTTCACGGCCTTCTTCATCACCACCTGGGTGGGCTACATGAACAGCTTTATGAACCCCATCATTTACACCATTTTCAACCCCGACTACCGCAAGGCCTTCAAGCGAGTGCTGCACATCTAGGCGTCGTGTTTTTTTTCTTTTTTTTAAATAGGTTGTTTTTCAGAATTTGGTCTTTTTTAGAAAATTGTGTCATTTTGGGCTTTGACATATTTTTATGGTGTGTTTTAGTTTGGGGTTTTAAGAAGAACGCTTTCGTTTTTACAACAATTTGAGCCTGTTGTAGGAATTATAAACAAAACATAATGTTTATTATAGGTAACCTTACTTCCTGGTAGTCCTATACATAGTATAGTACTTGATTGAACTTACTACAAAATCTTGTATACTTGGCGGACACAAACTTAGATGGAAACCTACCATAACCCATCTGAATAATGAACCAAAAATGATAGTTTTTCATCATTATATTTCGTTTTTACTATTGAATTACGAAATTTATCATGTTTTTATTCATTTAATTATGGTAGGATTCTGCGCAAAGTATGCGCTACACTCGGTATAGTAAGTGCAATCAACTGAAATACTACACTGATGAAAACATCCTTAAAAACATTATCTAGAATCAACGATGGGTAAGTTCTCCAAAAAAAAACACTTTCTGTGTTTTGAGTTTTTCAAAAATGAATACCTGTGTTTTGAGTTTTTTTTTCGGAAAAAACTTGAGTAACTCTGTTTTTATTTCTGTGTTTTTTGTAAAAACTCGAGTTTTTTGAGTTTTTCACTAAAAAACTCGAGTTTTTCTGGAAAAAACTCGAGTTTTTCTGGAAAAAACTCGAGTTTTTCCAAAAAATTATGATTTACAGCATTTCGATGTGGAAACAGTGGTTTTCTTATAAAATATTGGTTTTGCACATGTTTTAGCACCACATAACATCTGTGTATTCAATCAAGTGTCGAAAAAGTCCATAAAAATGTCCACAATGAGGACATCCACATCAACAAAATGCCCAGAAATGACAATTTACGCAGTACTCCAAAATTCTTCAATGGATGTGCACTGTATGGAAGGCTACAGAATTGATTTTAGAGGTAATATGGTATACTGAAACATGTTGAAACTAAATTGTCAATTCCACAGGATATGTGCAATTGTGCATGCCATCTTTTATTTATTCTTTGTTCTATAATAAAATATGAATACATTTATGTACATATTATTCACATATACTATACATGCATATCTTATCTTGTTGAATTAGTTTAGCTGAATTCATGTGAATTCAACCACTTCGCTGAAAAAACTCAAAAAAACTTTTCTGTGTTTCCGTGTTTCTGTGTTTCTGTGTTCTCCAAAAAAAAACTCATTTGAGTTTTGAGTTTTTCAAAATTTGTGAGTTTCCGTGTTTCTGTGTAAAACAAAAACACAGAAACTCAATGAGTTTCTGTGTTCAATTTCTGTGTTCTTTCCATCGTTGTCTAGAATACGGTGATTTCTTCAGGTCCAGCTCACTAAAAAAAAGTTTGCTATTTGTCTATCGCTATTCTGGCTACGCTTCCCACTCCCGGTGTAATATTTATGAACTTTTTTAGAAATTTTTACATGAACACGATATTATTATATGCGAAGTATCGAGTTTTTTGTTGATACGATACTATCCAATGCTCACTGTGCTTATGATTATTATATTTAGGTATTCATTTGAACAATACAGTCGAACAAAAATTAAACCTGAATCGACATGTGTCGAATTTTCCTTGTTGGTACATTTAGCCAGTACATTGTATCATACTTTCACGTTGCCAGTGTTAACTACTTAGCCAGTGTTTACAGTTGTCATTGTCGCGGCAATTTGTATGATGTGTTCGAACGTTTTTCTTGTACCGTATTACCTCGAATTATCCCCCCCCTTGAATTAACCCCCCTCGAAATACCCCCCTAAAATTGAGTGTAACGTGAACGTACATGACAAATACCGCAGTTTGTGATCTGTACAATGCAGAACACACGTTAAAACTGACGATTAAGTGACGTTAGGGAAGGGTTTTTGTGTATATACTGTAATATATGCCTATAAACACATATAAATCTATGTGATTGTTCGATTTTTCTACGTCTGCGTATGGGGAATTTCCGAAAATTTCTGGCGAAATAATAGACCCCCCCCCCTCGAATAAACCCCCCCCCCCCTCGAATTATCCCCCCCTCAAATTTTGCTGGCGAAATAATAAACCCCCTGGGGGTATTTCGAGGTAATACGGTATGTACGTTGAAGCGGAATACAAATCTTGAATAATTCTAATTTTTCGATGAAAAACAAGCACGCAAGTTTGAAGGAATATTTTGTCCTTTAAGCAATTCGCACTTTTTTTTGAGCAAATTTTTTTAATTGTACAATTTCTGTTTTAAATATTTCAGTATTTCCGCTTTTTAGTTCCGATTCCAAAAAAACGTTCAAATGCATAGGTAGCTAAAAATTGATGTGTGCCGGGCGCCATTTAGTTTTTGTCCACTCAGTTTTTTCACTCAAGGAATGTGATATGAATATTCAGTGGGTCTGCAAGCTGGCGGCAAATGGAAAGTAAAGCTACGCGTGCATGTCAGAGTTGTTAAAAGTATACATTTTTAGTGAAGTAAAAGTGAGTATTTTTTATAAATTTTGCCCCAAATTTCATAATAATCATGAATTTACATATTTTTGCACATTTCAACTTCAAACTACCCACTTCATGTGCTTTTTTGCCCATTTTCAGGTATTTTAGGCTATATATGTGTTTATGTACCCATTTTGGCTATTTTCCAATATTTTTAGCTATTTCTCCCTTTATCCCTTCTATGTCTTGAAAAAGCATATGTATAAAAGCCTACCTGAAATAAGTTTTCTGTACTTGAGTCGTTTCAAAAAGTATATGTAAAAGCAAGTACAGGTATGTTTTTTCAGAGGAAATGTAAATATATTCACTCAGTACTCAAGTACACAAACTTTTTGCAGTAAATGTAAATACGTTTTAACAACTATGCTGCATGTTGATTGGCCAATGTGATTTGAGTGTTTAGGAGTGCTGTGCTGGTGACATAAATACCTACCTGGTTTAATTTACTCAAATACTTTCGCTTATTAGTCCCAAATTTTGCATTTGTAAAATAGATTTGCACATCAGATTGCATACCACTGTGGTATTATATACTTGGTGTGTTCAATAACATCATCCTATTTAGAAGAACCCAAAGTTCATGAAAATTCAGTGGCGGAAATTATGGACACAGTTTTATGGCATCAGTGATTGAATTCATTGGTTATTTTATGATGGGATTGGGAGAAAGTTTTTTGTCTCATTCAGAACAACAATTAAATAGTTATAACAATGTCATCCACACATACTTTGAAGATTGTCTTTGGCTTAATGGTTACATGACAAACAGATACCAAGAGGTGTGTAGAGAAAGGTAATTAGTGTTGGTTTGGTAAGTTTTTCCTTTAAATCAAATATTTTCCTTGTAATCCGCATGTTTCGGGGAAGGGAGTGCAAGTTCTTTAATGCACCAAGTACTTTCTACCTACATATATGCTTACATTTTTACAATTTCATGTTCAGATATATTTATTGATGCTCTTCAAACAATGCTTCATTTATTCATTGATTTTGAGATGCACCCATGCCTGCATTCACAGTGAATTTCTCATTGATATCTACCTATTTGCTTTTCAGTTGAATGGAAGATAATTGTTAAAACTTATGTATGTTTACTTACTCACATCACAAAATATGTACAATTGAGTACTGAGTAAAGATGTTTAGATTTCATCTGTAAAATTAATTGTACCCACTTTTACATTTTCAAAAGTACTTCAGAACAGAACACATATTTTAAGATATAGGGAGAAAAAAGCTAAAAATAGAGAAATAGGTATATGGACATACCTAAGCACATTTATATCTAAAAATAGCTGAAACTAGGCATTAACTAGTGAGATTGAATGTGAAAGTAGGCAAACAGTATGAAAATTAGTGATTTTGAGCAATAGGGAAAAATTTCTCAAAAATACTCATTTTTACATCTTCTGGGGGACAAACTTATTTTGCTCATACTTACTCATAACCAAAAGTAAAAATTCATTTTTTCACGTTTTCTGCACTCAGAGGGTGAGCAAAAGAGAAATTATTTACATTTACGTAAACTTAAAAAAGTTTAATACTTTTAACAACTCTGGAGTTTTAACAACAATTAAATTGTGTAACGTGAAGTCTGCAGCCCACAGCTGCAAACATCTCAGACAAGCTTGTCAATGCATTCACAGTTAGATCAGAAGTCACTAGGTATATCTTAGGTGTTTACAACGAACGTCCAAACGTTATTCACGTTTCACTCAGCCGACAGCAACGTGTAGAAGCGAGATTAGCACAGCCGCGCCGCATGCCGTCACTGCGTTCAAATGTTTCCTTGTTTCAAGGGTAGTTGTTTCACGAGAACATTTTGGATTGACAAAAATGTACCGTAGATCCTCGAATAATTTCCCCTTGAATGAATCCCCCTGTTAGAAAAATAATAACTCAGGAAAATAATTCCCGCCTCGAAAAATGCCCCCCTTAGACAATCATTTTTTTATTTGATAAATTGATTTGTATAATCTGAACAAACATCACATTATGTTGCTACTAAAGCATTTTTCATGAACTCAGTTCAGTTGGTAGAAACGTCCTTGAAAATTCAGTCGAAATAATAACCCCCCCTCAAAAACCGTGAAAAAAAATTCCCCGGGGAGGAGGGGGAATAATTCGATAAACACGTTATTACCGAAAGCCCAGCAGCCACATCAACCCAATAACGTAAGCCAAACGCAAACGAACACGCGATGGCGCCCAGCACCAGCTCCATCTTGGTGCTGTCGGGCGGCGGCTTGACGCAGAAGAGCAGGTAGCAGCACAGCGCCGCGGCGGCCAGCAGCAGCACGCCGCCGGTGGCGTCCAGCGGCGCCGACCAGCGACGCACGGCCGCCGTCAAAGCGACTCGTTGCCGCAGTCGCCCCGTCACGTGCAGGATCAGACTGCGCCGAGGTGTGCGTGCGCCGTGATCGACATTGTTTGGCCATGCAGTCAACCGTCGGCGTATTCCCTAAATCCTCGAATAAGACCCCAGGGGAGTTATTTTTTCGTCAAAAGTTTTGGAGGGGGGACTTTTTCAAGGGGGGGAGTTATTTTTTCCTCAGGAAACTTGGACTCATTTCATTGTATGGATGCAGTATGTAAACTCGTGTAATTCAGATATTTCACTGTCCAACAACGACAAAACAATGTGTATACAGTGCATACACATTATGTATCTGCTGTCGCTGCCATAGGCTACTATTCTTTTATAGTTTTGTATTGTATCCTTTTCATCAGAGGGAGGAGTTATCTAAGAGGGGGGAGTTATTCAAGGGGGGAGTTTTTTTTGTCTCACTCCGCCAGCAGGGGGGACTTATTCGAGGGGGGTCTTATTCAGGTTTCACAGGTTTTGACACGTTTTTGCTCCCACGAAAAGAATACAACGGAAGCCTCCCATTGAACGGCAGTCTCTAATACAACTAGGGTGTCAAAAAAAATTTTCTACGGAAAACGGAAACGGAAACGGAAAAATTTTTTCAGCGGCCAAAAAACGGAACGGAAAACGGAAAAAAATTATCACTTGGCGGAAAACGGAAACGGAAACGGAAAAAAAATTTCAGTGGCCGGAAAACGGAAAAAGGGGCCGGAAAAACGGAAACGGAAAAATGAAATTTGCATGGAAATGGTAAAATTTGCTGAAATTTTGCCAGAAAATGGATAAAATTTGCTGAAATTTTGCTGGAAGTGGAAAAAATTTGCTGAAAATTTGCTGGGAACAGAAAAAATTGACATAATTGACAATCTGCATGAATTTTTTCCCAGTTTGGATGGAACAAAAAACAGAAAGTTGAGCCAAAAAAGGTAAAATGAGGCGGAAAAACAGAAAATTGAGGCGGAAAACGGAAAAAAGGTGGAACAACTGGAAATTGAGCCGGAAAACGGAAAAAAGGCGGAAAAACTGAAATTTTAGCCGGAAAACGGAAAATGGGCCGGAAAAACGGAAACGGAAAAAAGTGGCCGGAAAACGGAACGGAAAACGGAAAAAAAATTTCAGCAGCCGGAAAACGGAACGGAAAACGGAAAAAATTGGCCTGCGAAAAACGGAAACGGAAAACGGAAAACGGAAATTTGACACCCTAAATACAACGCAGGTATTTTACATTGGAAGAGTGCCAAAACAGAAAAATAAAAAATAAATGAAGGTTAAAAGCATGCAAATATTTAGATCCTAAATTAATACCCCAGTTATCAAATATCGTTCGAATTTCAACCGAGACTCACATGATGGACGAGGTGCAGAACACGGCGAGCGCGTTGGCGGCGACCAGGTACCTGCCGTAGCTGGGCGTGGCCATGACGAAAATGGCGTTGGCGCCCACGCCCGTCAGCAGCACGTGCAGCAGGCGCAGCAGCAGCGCCCACGTCGACCAGCCCGCCGGTGACGTCGCGCCGCTGTCGAGCACCTGCCATGCGAAGTGTCCGATTTCCTCGAAATACCCTCCAGGGGGGTAATTATTTCGCCAGAAAATTTTGCGGGGGGGGGGGGGTTGCGGGTTTATTCGAGGTGAGCTTATTCGAGGGGGAAGGTGAGCCTCAGCTCGCTCAGACGGCCAAAACCCTGTGCGCATGTAGACCACTCCCTGCTCAGTGGCCGCGGTCATATCCGTGATTTTTAAGCGGGGCTGTTTGTTTACTGAGCCCGGTTAACGGAGAGGGGGGGGTCGGCGCGGGGTATGTAAATATGTACATATAACTACCGTATTTCCTCGAATTACCCCAGGGGGTTATTTCTTAATTTTTTCAGAGTGGAAATTTTGACTGGGGTTAAACGGGGGGGCGATTTCGAGGGGGGTCATTATTTCGCCAGAAATTTTTTTGAAATCCCAGTACTAAATCGTTGTACGTAACGTACACAGACGTCAAAAGATGCAACAAAAACCGCCATTTATAAGACTCTATAGACTGATATAAGTACGTAGACGGTAGACTATAGACTATGTTCTAACATAACACAGTCATTGTTTTTCACGTGTGATCTGCGTTTCCTGCATCATTTGCCATCTACGTTCTCTTTACACTGAATTTGGGGGGGGTATTTCGAGGGGGGGTTATAAGTTAATAGTGCCCATTTTGAGGGGGGGGGTATTACGAGGGGGGTATTGCGAGGGGGAGGGTATTTCAAGGAAATACGGTACTTATAAAATATCAGTGTGATGGGAAAATGCGGGAAATTAAGTCTACATGTGCACCGGGTTTACATGCGCACCGGTACAGACCCGCTCAGACCTGCGGATTTTTCGAGGGGAGGGGTCAATTCAAGCGGGGGGGGTGGATAGTTAGAGGAAACACGGTATCTGAAAATGGTTCCCAAAATTGCAGTTTCACATAACAACGACAGTGCTCACCATTTGTCCAGCGGCGCCGGGTACCGCGTTATCAGACGGCGTCGGTGACGTTATTTTCATTGCCGATTTATGGGTGCCTGATCCCTTACTATTTTGCGCGATCGCCTGCGAGTGGTGGAGAAAACATGGCACTGCATCAAATTGGGTGTTCGCTTTATATCACGTCCGAGTATGCAACCTGTCATTGTTGGCACAAATTGCTGGGTAAGTACACGCAGACATCAGAGTTTTTAAAATACTGGTATTTTTGGAAAACGTAAACGTAGGTATAAATATACGGCGAGAACTCGGCCGTGAAGTAAACCCGGCCGTAAAGTAAATCCGGCCGTAAGGTATAGTTGTACAAAACGTATGTACGTTTACTCGATAAATACATATGCTCGAGTGCTGCGTAAATACGTTTACGTTTCCTCCCAAAAAAATACTGCTACTCAGTTACTCGCGTACTTTTTGAAAGTACGTGAGTACAGAAAACGAGTATTTACAGATATTTACGTTTACTCACCTTTTACACAGCGTAAAAGTAGAAAATTTTTACTAAACGTTTTCTGTATTCAGGTGTGACTAAAAATAAAATACTTTACATTTACGTTTTGTTGCACCCACGGGGCTCAGAGCAATGGCAGTCTGTACCCGGGGTGCTATTTGACTGTGAGCCTCAGCAATGCGGAGCTGAGGTCACCGTTGGAGGCGAGGAGTGGAGGCGTTTGGAGTGTGCTGTGGATTTATTTGGGCACCGTCGCCGTGCGACACGTTCCTCAATTTGTTAGATAAACTTCATTTTACTGAAGTGCAAAAGAGAACAGCAAAAAAACTGAACTGATTGATACACAAAAGTAGCCACTTATAAAGGATTGGCTGAAACGTGACGTTTAGGGGTTCAGAAGTGATACCCAAAATCCAACTTAGAATTGAATGTAAAATACAGAGAACATAATAGAAAATAATGTAGTGATACTACAACAGTCCCCCCAAGTTCACCCTAACAGGGGGAACTGATCAAAAAAAATGAAAAACAAAATGGCCAAAAACACTTGCAATGCAAATACAAAAATGGTCATAATTTAACAAAATCACATTCAAATCAAATCATCCACATTTGCCAAATCATCCAGAGGTCTCTTGCATTCTTGCCATCACTTTACAACCTTTGACAGGGACAATTGTTGCCCAGGGTGTGGAATTGTCCAGTGCTGTGCCACATTTTCTTATTCCAGAAGATGCGTGAGGGGTGCTTTCTGGCTGCTGGTTGGGTGGGACTGGTGATGCCTGTGCAGTCTGCTCTGGGAATCCTGGTCGCTACCACCTGGTTGCCTGAATATGCATGGTTTGAGTGCACCATTGTTGGCTGCTTCACCTCTTGTTCGTGCTGGACACTGCTAGGCTTGCGTGGGGGGTCAGGCAATAGTGGCGGGGATTGCAGGGAAGGGTATTGTGATGCTGGCCAGTGGTGTATCCCCTGAACCTGGTGGACACAGTTCCTGATTTCTGTGGCTGGGGTCAGGAAATTCACGTTGCTGCAAACATCCTTCAAAGGTACCACAGAATTTTCCAGTGTCTCTTTGTATTCTTGGGACAGTCTATCCAGCTCATGGTGGGTGGTTTGCACCATCTGCAGTGGTCCCCAAATTGCTGCTCCACCAATCAAGAGTGGGTGTCCAACTGGGAGGAATTCCATCACTTTCACTACTGCTGGCAGAGTGTCACTGTGCCACTGGCCATCTGGTGTTTGATGTGTGACTTTCATATCGTAGATGCGTAAGCATTCCTGCTTAATTACGTGTCCTGCAGTGATGATATGACCATTTGTGAATGGGCAGAACTTAGCACGTTCTTTCTTTGGGTCGGCTTTGGCCTCCTTCCAGATCTTTTCCAATGCTGAGTCTTCAATGAACAAGCCGATACTGCATCCCGTGTCAATGCGCCCCATGATCGGAACTCCCATAAACATGATTGTGGCAATTGGATTTGGGTTTGTTTTGGGAATTCGGGTGGTGCTTTCTCTGGCACTTGCCATTGTTGGCATCCAACCCTCGAGGTCCAGCTCATCCTCTGTACAGTTTCCCCATGACTCGTTGTCTTCTTCATATGCTTCTTTTGTGCACCGGCTGGTGGCAGGCTCCTTGAATGGGATGCCAAGCTCTTCACACTTCTTCAGCATGTGTTGCTTGGCATGTTCCTCTGTTTTGCCTTGTCTCATTAGGGACTTTTTGGCCCTCTCAGCCTTGTCCGCCTGGTACTCGGGAGACTTATTGTTGATGTAGCATCTGTTGGGGTCATGGGGCATGGGTGATGGATGCATGTAGAATGTGCACCATGGGCCTTTGTGGGATTTCAGGTCAAAAGCGGCTCTGACACCACCCGTTTCGGCTTTCTGTGCAATCTGCATTTTTGATTCTGCCTGCCCATTGTTTCTGTATCTTGGATGGTTCCGCCAATCTGCCTGATCTTCCCTGCGCTGTTTCTTGACTTGTTCAAAATTCAGGCGTGCTGCATCCATCATCGTGATGGCCATGTCGAGGGGGCAGCTTTCCTCATCCCAGCGCTGCTGCCACATGTACCAGCAGGAGGCTGGGACTGCCAGTTTTGGGACTTCTGCAAACAATTTCTTGCTGATCATGTGTTCTTGATTGTAGTCTGACATGGTTTCACTGACATGGTAGAAATTTGCAGCCAAACGGGTGTGAAGTGCTGACACAGATTCCCCAGGAATGGCCTTTAGATTGTACCAATCTGTGGCTGAGTGGAGTTGGTGCTCAAGCCAGTATATGCCGGTTAACTTGTCAACCACATACAGAACATCATGCCTTCTACTGGTGCGGACTGCCTGGTACCGCTCACTGGCCTCACCCGTTAAGCACTGCATGAACACATTGTTCCAAAAAAACTGCTGCTGGCAGTCGGGGACGCTCATTGCTTGCTGGGTTACCATGTGCAGCCAGAATTTGAACGGGCCGGTTTTGCTGTCTTTGTCACCATCAAATTTCATTTGCTTGCGGGCCGCTGCTGGCACGTGTCCGACTCCCATCTTGTCTTTAGGTGGGGGGATTTTGCCTAAGGGCTGCAGGCCATCCTCAGAGCGTATCACAAAGTTTGTGATGTACTCAATTAGTCTTTGCAGCAGAGCTCCCTCCGTGATCATTCCCAATCGATCCTCTGTTGTCCATTTCCACGGATCGTCACTGCGCTTCTGTTGTTGAGGCGGGCGGTGTGAGGAGCTTGCTGTCATGCTGCTAGCAACCATCTGAGTTAGTTGGTTGATTTGCTGCTGCTGGCTGTTGAACATCTGTTGCTGTCTGTCAAATTGTTGCTGGAACATGGCAGCCATTGCAGCCAGGTCAGACGTCTGCACTTTCAAGTCCGCAAATGGGGTGGGGGACACTGCAGGGGAGGTAGAGTCCCGTGGCTGAATTCTTGGCTGAATCAGTGGGCCATAGGCGATGGATTCCTCATCACTAATGTCTGCGGCATCTTGCCATTCTGGGTCCTCCATGGTTATTCTGTCTGACGATACGTATTGGAAATATTTCTCCAGCAATTTGAGCAGACGGCGAGCCAGTGTCTCAGTGCCATCTTTGCTGGCAATTGTGCCTTTTGGCCATCCTGGTTTCCGCTATTTGTTGATCGATTCGATCGCATTGACCAGCGCCGCCCTGTTTCGGGTCTCATTCCAGTTGCTGGCCTTCTGGCTGAGCTCCCGTTCTGTGTATGTCACTGGGTGCTGAAAGCCGCTTGCATCGGCCACAGTCGGGCCAGCTTTGTTTTGTTCTGACATCTTTGTGTTGTGGAGTCGCTCTTGTGGCACGTTCACACCTGTCACTTCTGGACTGGTGTGCGGGATGCAGGCTGCTGTCGTTCAGCGATGCTGCAGGTTTGATTTGGAGGGTGCCGCCGATGTTGATGTGGGACAGTCAGGGGCAGGGTGGGTTCGGGTAGGCTCGAGATGTTTCAAGCCCATACAGTCACCATGTTGCACCCACGGGGCTCAGAGCAATGGCAGTCTGTACCCGGGGTGCTATTTGACTGTGAGCCTCAGCAATGCGGAGCTGAGGTCACCATTGGAGGCGAGGAGTGGAGGCGTTTGGAGTGTGCTGTGGATTTATTTGGGCACCGTCGCCGTGCGACACGTTCCTCAATTTGTTAGATAAACTTCATTTTACTGAAGTGCAAAAGAGAACAGCAAAAAAACTGAACTGATTGATACACAAAAGTAGCCACTTATAAAGGATTGGCTGAAACGTGAAGTTTAGGGGCTCAGAAGTGATACCCAAAATCCAACTTAGAATTGAATGTAAAATACAGAGAACATAATAGAAAATAATGTAGTGATACTACAACAGTTTACTTTGAAAAAAGTTCAGTACTCTAAACAACTCTGCCGTAATGACGCCCGGTCTAAAGTAGCACCCTCTACTTTACGGCTGGGTTTACTTTACGGCCGGACCATCCCCTAAATATACAGAATACTCAGGTATTTTGGGTAAACGTAAATACATTTTTGCATCTCTGACAGAAACTTAGCACGCTAGGTACTTTGTAAAACTGGTTTGAAACTTATCACTTCCGGACACATTTAATCTTTCTAAAGCTAACAGTCCGCAGGGAGCTCTTTTTCGCGTGGCTGGCCCTGCCTTTCACGGCGGGGGCGGCCGCGTCGCCGCTGTGCGAAACGTGCGACGTGGTCGTGCTCGACTTGCTCGCGGCGCCTGCCAGTTGCCGCGGGGAATTACCATTTGTAATTTGTCAGTGATGGTGCGTGATTTTTGGAGAATTTTGATAATTGAT
Source organism: Sphaerolaimus hirsutus (assembly GCA_964036195.1). Classification (NCBI taxonomy): domain Eukaryota; kingdom Metazoa; phylum Nematoda; class Chromadorea; order Monhysterida; family Sphaerolaimidae; genus Sphaerolaimus; species Sphaerolaimus hirsutus. Next base: position 26,159,547 of record OZ038454.1, on the reverse strand, counting down.
TTTAAATGATCAGGTGCCGGTTCCGCAAGTGGACAAGTTAAGAGTTAAAAGTTAAGAGTTGAGTAAAATAACAAATGGCGAGTTAAGAGTAAAGTTAAAGTTTAAGAGAAAAGTTAAAGTTTAAGAGAAAAGTGAAAATTGAAGAGTTGAGTTAAAAGTTGAGTTAAATGTTAAGAGTTGAGTTAAAGGTTGAGTTAAATGTTAAGAGTTGAGTTAAAGGTTAAAAGTTGAGTTAAGAGTTAAGAGTTGAGTTAAGAGTTGTTTTAAGAGTTGAGTTAAGAGTTGAGAGTTAAGAGACAAGTGGAAAATGATGGTAAAAAAATATAAAAAATAAAAATGTGAAATTGGTATTGATACGGCTGTTCGCTGGCATGGTGCCAATGTTGTATGCACATCATTTGAAAATAATGTATCCAAAAAAATTATCTCTAAAAAAAATCGCGGAACGTTGTTTCAAATCTAATGCTCTCAAGATCCAAATTCATTTTTTTAATTTTTTTATTATTTTTTATTACATTTTTCCCCCATTTGTCTTTTAAATCAACTTTTAACTCACCTTTTAACCTTTAACTCAACTCTTAACTCAACTTTTAACCTTTAACTCAACTCTTAACATTTAACTCAACCTTTAACTCAACTCTTAACATTTAACTCAACTTTTAACTCAACTCTTAAATTTTAACTTTTCTCTTAAACTTTAACTTTTCTCTTAAACTTTAACTTTTCTCTTAAACTTTAACTTTACTCTTAACTCGCCATTTGTCATTTTACTCAACTCTTAACTTTTAACTCTTAACTTGACCACTTGCGGAACTGGCCCCAGAACTTGAAGGCCGCGGCCAGAACGAGAGGGGGCGCTTGTATTTTTTAAGCGTGAGGAAAATTTATACCGTATTTGAATATTTTTTTGAATAGTTCCCCCCTTGAATAATCCCCCCCCATGTAAAACGAGTGAGGAATAAGAATTTCCCCCTCGAATAATCCCCCCTTAAAGATACTTGTTGATAGATATTTGTTAAAGATATCAATTACCTAGTTGTGCCAAATTTTAACAAAAATGGCACGTTTTTGTGTTAAAAATGCATATTTCGTCAAATGACTTGATAGAAAGATACTCAAAAAATTTGACGAAAGAATGATACCTCCCTCGAATAATTCCCCCCCCCACTCGAATAGTTCCCCCCTCAAAAAATTCTAGCGAAATAATGATCGCCTAGTCGGATTATTCAAGCAAATACGGTAGTAGTGATTCGCAAAGTAAATATTTTGGCAATTTTCGTATGCAATTTCAAAAATGTTAAAAAAATATATAAAAATCTAGTATTTACTACTCGACCTGTTTTCTCCACTTCCGAAAATGACCCTAAAGTCTAAACCAACCGAAATTAGTCTTGTTCCACTGCGTCTTCTCGTACATGCTGCCGTACTGCGCCTGGTACACGTCGCTGTCGGTCACGCTGCTGCGGTCGTCGGTCAACTTGGGCACGGGCAGGCCGGGCTTGCTCGGCTTGGACCGCACGTCCCTGTCCCTGCGGGCAGTCCCAGACCCTGCAAAAGGCCCTGTAAAATGTCACGTTACATGTGTCATGTAAAAGACCCTGTAAAGTATCAACTGTCCCTGTAAAGCGTAATGTGTATCCACAGCTTATTTCATCGTATCCAAATCTTGTGTTTCATCATCCAAAACTTGCTTTTGGACATAGCATTAGGATACAAAATATAAGATTTGGATACGACACGATCTGGATATACATGACACTTTACAGGGTCTTTTACGTGACACATGACTTTTACCGGGTCTTTAACATGACACATGACATTTTACCGGGTCTTTTACACTTGACAGGGCATTTACACTTTACAGGGTCTTTTACAAAGTCTGGGACTGTCACCTGGACCGCCGCCGTGCAGACAGGCGTGCCGCTCGAGCGCCGGCGGCGGATAAGGTGGGTCGCCTGCGGCGAATTTTAATCAGCTCGATGTGGTTCTCGGGCAGCCCGACCGCTTTGTATCGGATCGGAGCTATAAGCTGGTTTCGAGCCTCAAGTGTCCTCAAAGTGTCGGTGTATTATGGAAAGTTTCAAATGGGCATTTAAAAAGTGAAGTGCAATGACACTAACGATGGCAAAAAAAGACTCGAACATTTGAAAACGTTTTCGAATATTCGAAATTTTTTTGGACTTTTCGAATTTTTGAACACACGGTGAAAAAATACATAAAAATTGATTTTATTTTTAAAAAATTCGAAAATTCGAAAACGTTTTCGAATTTTCGAATCTTTTAAGGTATTTTTGGTGAAAAATGTGTAAAAATACAAGAAAATCAACTCAAAGCATCAATTTTGCATGGATTATTTTGTAGCCGCAGAACTTAAATGTTCAAATAGATCAGCGCCAGCGGTAATAGTACAGAAGGCTGTAAAACATTAAAATGTATATATAATTAAGACTAAAAATTCGAAAATGCTATAATTTGATGTTGAAAAATTCGTAAAGTCATAAAACAGATTCGAAAATTCGAAAAGTAATAAAAAAATTAGAAAATTCGAAAACCATTTTTGGAAAATTTCGAAAAGTCGTTTCGGAAAAAAAAACACTCAAAAATAAATATACTTTTTTCATGAGGGTTTTCCATCGTTAAATGACACATGGGTCAAAACATAACTTTTCATAAATTATATTCGAGTCATAACATTCGACACAAAGAAATCGGGCTACCCGACAAAAAGTCGGGCTCATTAAATTCCGCGCCTGGCCGCGCTGCCGCCGGGCGCCTCGCCACTGGCGGACTTTGCCGCGGCGGCGGGTCGCTTGGCGCCGCTGCCGCCGCCCTTCTCGCGGCTCGCCGACATTTCCCTCTCGTCCGAGTCGTCCGCCCGCTTGTCCGTCTAAAGTAACGTAAAGTGCGCAATTGAAGATAAAGTTTCAAATTTTAGGATGAGTGAACGAGATATTTGAAACTTCTGAAATTTGAAATTTATCCATTAGACTTTCTACTGCACTTGGGTAATCGTTTTGGCACTTAGGCACTCGAACATCTGTCACTTTGATCCGTACCTTTTCAGTAGATTCTGCCATGTGCGCAGTCACTCAATTGGTTACGTTGTTCAATAATGCATCGTTCACAGCTCGTTTTTGTGACGTTTTTTGATATCGTGAACATGGTTGCTTTTAGTAAAATTCTTTTTACTGAAATTGTATTTCATTTTTATTAAAATTGTATTTTTATTTTATTAATTTGCCATTTTATTTTATGTTTTCCTGGGTACAAAATCGAAAAAATACTAGCTTTCACATACATTTTCCTTCTGGCTTTTACGTTTACTCACATTTTACGCAGTGTAAAAGTAAAAAACTTCCGTACGCACCGATGAGTAAAAAAATTACTTTACGTTTACTTTGAAAAAGTTCAGTACTTTTACAAAGTACTGAACTTTTTAAAAGCAAACGTAAAGTAAAACAACTTGTAGTTGTTAAAACAACTCTGCCAGAATTCCACTAGTCACGATGTGGAGCTCTAAACAATGCATTAATTAAGCTAATTAGTATCCCTCTCGCCTTCCCTTGATCACTTTTCGCACGGGCTAACCGGTAGTTTCGAATTGGAAAATAAACTTTGTCGAGATTTGAAAAAGTTTTCTGATTTGAGTCTCTTCGCCCCCCGTTCGCTTTACTAAATGATCGGAATTCGGGAAATCAATATCGTGTGTACTTTTGTACAATTGAAATGGAAATTTTGTACGCGGAGAAAATGGCAAGCGTAAGTGGGCGGCAAACTGTGGATGAGTGTGGTGAAACATAAAGAAACGAGATGTCAATCGCACTGAGAACGTGATGTAAAATAACAACTGAAGCTGGGAAAAAAAACTGATTGCCATATAAAATGTCCAGTAAATAAAGTAAAATTTGACATTCCACAGGAATTTTACATTACTAAGGGCACTTTGCCTGTCATTTGACATTTTACAGGGCATTTTACATTTGGCATATAGCATGACATTTTATATTTCACAGGGAATTTTACATTACCTTTGGAACTTTGCATGACATTTTACATGGCATTTTATATGATTTTTGGCACTTTGCATGACATTTGACATTTTACAGGGCATTTTACATTAAGTTTGGCACTTTTCATAACATTTACCATTTCACAGGGCATTTTACATAACCGTTGGCACTTTCCCTGACATTTGACATTTAACAGGGCATTTTAGATGACTTTTGACACTTTTCATTACATTTGTCATTTTCAGGGCATTTTACATGACCTTTGGCACTTTGCATGATATTTGACATTTTACAGAGCATACCATTCCAAGTGACTTTACGTCAGAATTTCATTGAAAAATCGTTATCTCCCGAATGAGACGGATTGGTACTTAGTCCACAACACTCCGGAGACATGTGGGCTGTCTCTGTCTGTCCCATCCCAGGCCGGCCCCTGGCCACTTTACATCCTGGACAGTTTACATTCTTCCACAACGTGACAGTTTACATCCTATGGTATTTACATTCTGTAGGAAATTGTGTTGTCTGTTGTGCGTACTTCAACATTTTCAGTTCGATTTCAATTCATTTCCCACTTGCCGCACAAATAAAATTTCGGTGCATGCCAATACCTTTGTGCCAATACCCATGCTGATTTTGTGGAGCCATGGATGCACTAAATTTTTCACGTCTGTTGCATGACCCTTGAATGCAAAGTGTTCAAAAAGTACAGGGTGATACATTTTTTTACCTGTTGTTAACAGGTACTGTGGAATGTAAACTGTAAACTCAAATGCAAAGTCAAATGTCAAATGTAAAGTTAAGTGTCAGTTGTGTACTCAAATATTATTTTTCGCATCCAAATCTCATGTTTTCGTATCCAAATATTATTTTTCGACATAAGATTTGCATACACAATTGACACTTTACTTTACATTTGACTTTACATTTGGCACTTTGCATGACAATTGACTTTTGACTTTACATTTGACACTTTACTTTACATGTGACACTTTACTTTACATTTGACAATTGACTTTGCATTTGACTTTAATTTGACACTTTATACTTTACAGGGCTTGGGATTGCCACCAGACCCTGTAAAGTGTAAAGTAAAGTGTCAAATGTCATGTAAAATGACTATCAAAACAAAAACGTTAATTACTGAACTTTTCATGACAATTGACATTTTGCCTGACACTTTGCCTGACAATTGACAAATTTGTTATCTGTCATGACTAGTGATGTTAATCGCGCCAGACTTTTGGCGCCAAGCGCATTTTGGCTTTTGGCATGCGAGCGCCAAGCGCATTTTGGCTTTTGGCATGCGAGTAGTGATGTAAAAGCGCCATGGCGCTGGCGCCTGGCACTAGCGCCAAAGCAAAAAGCGCCATGGCGCTTCTGGCGCTTGGCGCTAAGGGTCGGAAAAGCGCCATGGCGCCTTGTCCTTGTTTATGGAACTATCTATGATATTATGACCAAAATATGTCCTATTTGGTCAATTAATTATGTTTTGGGTACAAAAAACTATACTTTACTACGACCCTTCATAAAAATTCCCCCAGAATAAGCCCCCCTCGAAATTCCCCTCAAAATTTCAACCCTGAAAAAATTTCCACCCTGTATTGCGAGTTGTAATACGGTAGGTACTTCATGCCGGTACATCATACCACAGCTTCATACCACAGCAACAATACAACTTCATTTGCAATATAATGTGACACTATGCATTTGAACGCCGTATGTCGGCTCGGCTCGTCATCAAGCCTTGAATTGGGATGAAAACTAGTTGATATAAAATGTCATTGAAAACTAGTGCGTGTAAGCCCATTTTTTGGTAAAAGTTTTGCATATCCTTGCAATTGCATGGACATGGTTTACAAAATAAGCAAGTAGAGGGTTTGTTCTTCCTGTAACACACTTACAGTAACACATTTACTTTTTCAAGACAAGGTCTTTTTACATAAGAAAAATGATTATTTTTTGTACTACTTGGCGCTTTTTTGGCACTTTATAAAACACAAGCGCCAAGCGCCACTGGCGCCACTACATCATAGCGGCAAGCGCCAAAAGCGCCATGGCGCTTTTCCGTAGCACAGCGCCAAGCGCCAATGGCGCCACAGCAAAAAGGCGCCAAGCGCCAAAAGCACCATGGCGCTTTTTGCTTTGGCGCTAGCGCCAAGCGCCAGCGCCGTGGCGCTTTTACACCACTAGTCATGACTCATCAAATATCAAACTCAAGTATCAAATGTCATGACTAGTGGTGTAAAAGCGCCAGGGCGCTTTTGGCGCTTGGCGCTATTTTTGCATAGCGTCAGGAACAAAATGCCTGGCGCTGGCGCCAAAGCAAAAAGCGCCATGGCGCTTCTGGCGCTTGGCGCTATTTTGCTCTGGCGCCATTGGTGCATGGGGTGCGCTGTGGGTCGGAAAAGCGCAATGACGCTTTTGGCGTTTGGCGCCAAATTCCTGGCGCTTTTTACATCACTACTCATGACATTTGATACTTGACTCGGCTTAAATTTTACAGGGCTTGGTGGGACTGGCACCTGGTCGAGCGCTTTGGGACTACCTATTTATGCTTTTGCAAGTATTTGCATTTGTACATTTTATGCGACGCAAAAATAAGAAAATCACGTGACTCAAATCCCGACACCCTACAAAAAAACCCCGCGCACACCAAACTTACCGAAACATCGCCCACCGGTTTTTTTCACAGCACTTCGGTCCGGACCCCGGTTCCAAGGTCTTATTCAGCGTGTACCGGAAAAACGGCAGCGGTGCGGACAGCGTCCCGTTCACGTGATACATAGCGAATCCTGGGCGATACGTACAGATAAACCTGGATTTAGGTAGGCCTTTGAAAAAAGAACTCTTCTCGGCGGCGGCGGCCGAGTGTGCCATTCATCTGTGGAGTGTTTTGAATGTAACAGGAAAATATGTTTTGTTTTGACAGATTTGTGTCGACTTATGGTCATCTTGGAGATTTTGGCACCTATCCAAAATATTTTTGGTGTATTTTCATGTTTCCATGCTGCAATATGTTCGGGGTGATTCATGTGTATTCTAACTAGGTATTCTGCATTGGTATTTTTTTACGCGTACGCGATGACTGGAAGGTTCGGCGTCTGTTGTAGTCATTTCAAAAAATGTGTAGGTGTGTATAAATTTTGTCCTTTGAATAAAAGTGCGCCCTATTTCTTGTAGGTTTCTCCCACACTTTTGAAAGTCGAAGGAGCCCTGCCCAATTATTTTTGTCAATTTTTGCCTGTCAAAATTACGACTGCCTGGCGGTTTTCCTTACCTTACCTCCCTCAGCGCTGTTAAGCGCACCAAAACATTCACGTGTGTGCGTGTGTTGTGTTTCAACTTTTAGCACCTTAATATTTTTTGGTGATACATTTCAATCCCATGGTTCATTCCCACAGAACTCTCATTAAAAAAATGTTCAGTAATTTTAACAGCTCTGTTCAATTGGCTTGACCGGCTCTTTACCAAAGTTCAAAAACTGTTTTTCACTGCACCGCGCCCATATCGGAGATTTTTTTTTATTTATAAATTTCACGTTATTCGTTTTAAGCTTACAGTTCCAAGAATATTATTGGGGTTTTTTTTGCGAACACCACCATAATATGGTTGGAATCACGCCACACCACCCCCATTAATATTTTTATTATCACTAAATTTGTGACACAGTGCCACGTCATAGGCGCTCCACACGGTGGTTGACGCTACTTTTTAGAAGTCGATTGAGTCAACTCAGAGTCAACTGTTTTAAGTATAACTATTTTTAATTTTTTACCTGTGTTGATAAAGAAATATTGAGAAGTCGATTGATGTAGAATGAAAGAAGGGGATTTTTTGGATACATATTGTAAATGGCTCAGAGTCAATTGAATTTTTGACCAGTTGACTTTGAGTTGACGCTAGTTTTGGCGTCAACTAGCGTGTGGAGGGCCATACAGGCAGCGTGTGCATTTATAACACAAAGGCAGTAAACTATTTTATGGGCTGTAAAATTTGCGCTAGTCAGATTTGAACGCCAAGCCTACTTTACTTCCCCAATAAACTTAGCCCAGTCTAAAAGAAATGTGTAAATCCAACTAGGGGTGAAAAAAATCTATTTTTTCAAACGTCTTTATTTAAAAAAATCGTTTTTAAAATAAAAAATGATCAAAATAATCAAAATCAGATTACTGTATATACTCGAAAAATTTCCCCGCCTTGTATAATACCCCCCTTGAAAAATTGCCCCCCCCCCGCATATATGAGTGAAGATAAAATAATTCCCACCTCAAATGATCCCCCCTTTAAGCAAAAATTACATGTTATTTGGTAAATAAAGAATATTTCATGAAATCAGTTCATAGAAACATGCTTAAATTTTTTGACAAAATAATAATTCCTCCCCCCCCTTGAATAATTCCTCCCCTCGAATAGTTCCCCCTGATGAAAAAAGTCTGATGAAAAAATAATTCCCCAGGCGATCATTCGAGTATATACCGTAGGTATTCTCTTCAAAATCATATTCCTCAATGACGCCTGATGTTAGGGGAAAGTCAATTTGGCTCAGCCTTCAGTCTAAATTCTACACCAAAATTGATATGAAAATATATAGAAAACCACTTTTCACAGTTCAGACAAAATGAAATACATTTTTCTCAAACCTATTGCCAACACACACGCTAGTTTACCAACGTGAAATGCTCGATTATTTTGGTAAACTGTTTTGACAAAACAGTACGAAACACTGTACAGAGTTGTACGGTGTTTCGCACTGTTTTGTCAAAACAGTTTACCAAAATGGTCGAGCATTTCATGTTGGTAAACTAATGTGTGTGGGCCCATTACATACATCTCACCTAGCAAATGAAAATTTCGTTATCATGGGCTGAATTTCTGGCAGAACATCTTTGCATTTTTATTTAAAGCCTGAAAAAAAAATTTGCATCGAGGTTGGCGGGATGCTCAAAATGCATTATATTGCAGTAACGTTAATAGGCATGAAAAATGGGTTTTAATTTTTATGATTTTAAATAAATTAGTTGAAAAAATTTGCCATCCCTAAATGCAACAGCGTGAAAGTTGTGTTGTTGGGTACTTTTGCATCCTTTGCAATCTTCCTTTTAGCATCCTTTTGCTTTGTGAAACATTAGCGTCAAGCGTGTAGGATGAGCCCATTTGATCACTGAGAATTTGTTTAAAAATTATCCATCATACCCTGGTTTTCAACTAAATATTGTCCACTACCAAAAATTGCGAAGGGCACCCCCTAAAAGTGCGGCAGACGAAAGAAAGATAAAAAATTGTACGGTACTGTTTGATGAAAAAAGTACTTGTGTTTTTTACATCATAAATACAGCATTTGTTTGGTCACCTTATCACCCCAATGAAGCTTATGAGAAATTTATAATATAAATGGTACGTATTTCTTTATGGCTGATGAAAGCAGTTTATCATCCGCCATGTCACCTGACGGCTGACACTTGCAAACCGTTACCATAAATGCATACACAACAATGCCTTAAAATAGAAACAGCTCCAACCCATTTCCTCTCTAGTGATGTAAAGGCACCGGACCGGGGCAGGTGCTAAGCACCGAAGGGCACCAGAACCGATGATGAAACGGTGCCTTTGCGTTTTTTCAGAGGTGCCACACTGGTGCCAGTGGCTTTTACAAAATAGCACCGGTCCTGGTGTGGTGTGGTGCCATTTTTCCAGGTACTTTTAACACCACTAAGCCTCATCTCTAGTCTCCTCTGGATGTGATAAATTTTACGAAATGACCCACCCTGCAAATGAGTTTCTCATGTGCAGGGTTGGTTTTATAAAAATTCATTTTAGTAAAATTGTATAAAAATTGTATAAAAATTTTATTTTATTTTTATTTTATTCTTGTTTCATTTTATTTTATTTTATTTTATTCCAGTAAGTCATTAATAAAATAAAATGACACATTTTACAAAAATTTTACAAAAATTGTACAGAAATTTTACAAAAAATCAGAAACATGCATGCAAGGCCAGAAAAATTTTATAATTAGACCTATACATGAAAAACCTGTGACAAATTTTTCCCTTACTTTTCAAAAGTTGCATGCAGTATGTATTCTTAGCTAGCTGCAAGTGTAAAGTTACAATTATTGATAAGAATGGTTTGCATTTTCAGTAGAAGGACTACTGGAGTGTGCTGGGCACATTTGTAAAATGTCATGCAAAATGTCAAATGTCATGTAAAATTTCAAGCAAAGTGGCAATTGTCATGACAAATGTCATGCAAAGTGTAAATTGTGTATCCAAATCTTGTGTTTTTGTATCCATAGTTGTTTTATATCCAAATCTTATGTTTTTGTATCCAAATGTTCACATAAGATTTGGAGTCAACAACAACATAATTTGGATACAAAACATAAGATTTCGAAATAAAACATGAGATTTGAACACAATTTGCTTGACAATGGATACTTTAATTTTCATGTCATGACAATTTACACTTTACTTTACATTTGTCATGACAATTGACACTTTGCATGACATTTTACATGACATTTGACACTTTACAATGCTTGGGACTGCCCCCAGATCCATGAATAAACAGGTAGAGACTCAAGCAATGAGACAAAATTTTACAAAAAATATGAATTTTTACACAATTTTACAAAAATATGAATTTTTATACAATTTTACAAAAATTTTACAAAAATTCGAATTTTTATACAATTTTTATTTTTATTCTTAAATTTTCCATTTTATTTTATTTTATTTTATTCTTGAATATTCCATTTTATTTTTATTTTATTTTTATTTTTTTCTGAGATTTTGCCAACCCTGCTCATGTGATATCATTATTAGTGTAATAACCGCCCCCGGGATGTACATTTTGTTGCTTTGGGTCTTGACAGAGTCTTGGCTGACAAGATAATGGGTGCAGTCATAGGGGAACATTTCTCCTAACACATCAGTCAATGGAGCCATTTATTCCAGCGGATTTTGTATTTTTTCACTCCTGTGACAGTGGGGACTTATTCAAGGAGGGGGGGGATTTTTACACACCAGGGAAAACATGTCTGCCAGCAAGTTGCTGCATTGACCCTGTTCCCATCAGAGTTGTTAAAAGCACTGAACTTTTTTCAAAGTAAATTTAAAAATAAAGTATTTTTATTTTGCTCACTGGTGAGTAAGAATATGTAAAGTAAAAACTTTTACTATTACACTGCGTGAAAAGTGAGTAAAATACTTTTCAGGGAAAATGTAAAAGAGACATTTTTCAATTTTCCTATTTTCAGAATTAATGCAGATGTGTTTTTAACCTGATAAAAATTTCTTAGGAAAATGTCAGTCACTTTTGATATCCTCATCATTTTTTCATAAATAACAACTAGCACTGAAACATCAAAGTAAACTTTTCTGTAAAATTGATTACATTATGATGGATAAAGGCTAGTGATGTAAAAACACCATGGTGCTTTTGTTGCTAAACACTATCTTGCTATGGCGCCATTGGCACTTGGCACCATGCCCATGAAAAGTGCCATGGTGCTTTTGGTGGTTGGTACTATTTTTGCCTGGTGCCAGGAACAAAATATCTGGTACTGGTGCTTGGCACCAAACTTGGCACTGGTGCTTGGCACCAAAGTGTCAAAGCAAAAGGTGCCATGGCACTTATGGCACCAAACTTTTTACATCACTTTTAAAGGTATACCCTGAAATTTATCATGAAGGGTGTGGTTACCAATACCACTTTTTACATCATGTCCAACAATCGGTATAAATGGTCTACATTTTGCAGAGGTATTTTTCATTTATTTTCATCAATTTTAAATTGTGAAGAAATGGTATGATGTAAAATTGATTGAGAAATATACATGAATCATACATAATTTATGCTGAGTTTTAAACACGATGAAAATAATGGTTGCTGCTTGGTTCAGGGCGATACCTTTATCCATACTTTATGTTTCACTGCTATTTTTCATTATGCCATCAATGCACCTCAAAGTACATTTTCTGTACTCAAGTAAACGTATCTTTGAGTAAACGTAACTACCTTTCAACAACCATAGTTCCCACCCCACACGGCCAGCCGCAGTACGCAGTAAATACTTCCCTTCGCGATCACGTATATACACACACACACGCGCTGCACAAACAAACAGCGTCGGGCCGGGGGCACGTGGTCGGCCGGCCTGTCTGGCGCTCGTGACTGCATTTTCACGTGCACACTGAGCGTTGATTGGCTGCGTTACTGCGGCCACGTGCGCACGTGCGAAACTAGCGCCCCGCCGCGCGCACAGACTATGTTAGTTTGAGTTGATATGGGTGTGGAGATATTTTTTTTGCGGAAAACGGAAAGGTGGAAAAGTGAAAGGTGAAAAGTTTTAAACTGCCAGAAAGCTGAAAGGTAAAAAATAGTAACATTTTAGTCAACACTCAAAACTGATTATTTTTCCAGTCCTGTAGGTGAGTCAGACAATTTTGCATTGGATGGTGTATCTTTTCTGGATACTCAGGATACCTGCAGTATTTAAATTGTGGATAAACACAAATTCATACACAATGACTGCTTTAAGTACCCATCTGATATGTAACACATCATCGTTGTAAAAAACCAATGCTTTTCTTCTTTTAAATAGCACTCAAATTATCCTTGATAAATGCTTGATTGGTTTGAATATTCATTGTATGTTTTCATTTATTTTTTAACTTCTTGACTTGATGCCAAAAATTCCAATTCAAAACAACAGTAAAATGCATAACAAAATAACCACAAAAAGTGAAAAGTGTGCTACCTTTGAATGGGGTGAAATGGCAACACATCAGATAAATAACAAATAAACAGACACACACTTTATGGATAAGTGTTACATTCAGTTTTTAGGTAGAGTTTACATAGCCTTGTGTGCCTACAAAAACCTTCATTTGACATTAAATGTTTAAATAGCACAAAATCAATGGACCAAAGCCACTAAATCACAGCTTCCACTGATATTTTTAATTTTTTAGGCATGTGTTTGGCACCATTCCAGCACTTTGTGTACCTTCAATTGGAGACATTTCTTCTATTTATGACCTGGCCCAAATTAAGTTGAAAAAGTGTACCTTCTATTGGAGACGTCCTTCTATTGGAGACCTGCCCTTCTATTAGAAGAAATATGGTACTACGTGTAGCTGCACCACAGTGATGCAAACTGTCTGACAAAAAATACATCATGTACATTGCATATTTTGGGGAGGGGGTATTTTTTCTTCAGCTCAAAAAGAGCTGGGGCATTTTGAGGGTGATCTATTCAAGGGGGGTGGTATTTCGAGGAAATACGCTAGATAACAAGTTTTCAGATGGCCATAAGCGGAAAAGGTAAAACAAATTTTGGCTGTCGGAAAACGGAAAGTTGACAACCCTAGTTGGGTGTGTGGGTGAAGTTTTTTGGCGGCTGTGCACTGTGCGGCGATAGGACACTTTAGTGCTGATTTTTGTTTTTCTGTTTGGCGGGTTAGGCTATTGTCGTATAAACAAATAGAAATGTTGGCTTCAGTGTCCACTGGCCGCAGCTTCAGTCGATATGCCTGGTATTGTGTAAGTAAATACTTATATTCATCATGCACACCTGTAACTGTTCTGTTTGTTGTTTAAAGATCGCCACAAAAAATAACCACCTAGTTAGGTGTATGTAAGTCAATAAAAAATTATGAGGGGTCTTGTAAAAATTTGTAAGTTCCCTGAAATAAATAATTGTTTTACACCCATTTCCACATATCCATTTTGGTATTAAAAAAATCGAAAATACCTATAAATTTTGAAAAAATCGATTTAGAAATAGATAGAAATAAAGTGGTTATTTTAAAAATAGCTTTGCCAAAGTCCCAAAATTGTTTTATGAAAATAACTCAAGAAATACAGCAAGCAGGGTAATAGCTAAAAATTGTAGAATACCAACAGGGGTCCAGAGAACCCCTGCACCTTGTTTCGACCCTTTCCAGTAGACACGGATTTCTACAGAACGGCAGGGTCATCATCAGTACTGACCGTTCTAAGTATCCCGGTTTTGGAGAAAGATAGATTTGTTTCTACAACACCAAAACGTACACTCGGCGCTTTGCGGCAGGCACACTGTCTAGCGAACTATAGAAATTTGGAAAAATTAAATCTGTTTTGAAAACATTTGGGTGCAACATAATGACTAATTTTTGATCGCCATCAACAGTGGTTGACAGCCTATCCGTTGTCGCAAACGCAAAGTGATTTGAGTTTCCCAACTTTCGGTACTGGTGTGCGCAGCGCCTTTCAGTCATAGGAGTAGGGTATGGCATAAAGACTAGTACACGACTCCCTTCCCAAATGCCATGTTTCCAAATTTAGACAGCACAAATGCTATATTTAATTTGGCATTGGTGCGCTGTTGCCACCAGGCTGTTACGCGGTCACGTGGCATATGGGTTGTTCCGGAATTCCTGGGACACTGGGCCCGCACAGACTAGTTGACATTGCAAATTTATTGTAAAAAAATGGCACAAATTTTTTTAAAGCATCACACTTGACAGAAATAATGAAAATTAAGTGTCATGATATAAAATTAACTGTTCTCTATCACATAGGAAAGTTGAAATCACAAGATTAGGTGATGTTAACTTAAGTGTGTGGGACCATTTCACAGTTTTATTGAGTTCTTTGTGGTGATTTACATTGATGATGAAAGGGACACTGTAGCACTACTGGTATGTTACTGATATATAGTGTTGTAGTCAAAACATAAAACTTGGCATTGTAACAAAAGAAAAATATGCTGTTTGTTATTTGTATGATGAAATAATTAATGAGAATAATTTGATCATCATATACTCTTGGAACTGCACAGGATGCATTTTTCTGAAGGAAACAGTCCAAAAAACATTTGTTGTTTCTATGCAATGCCGGATTGTTCTTTTAGAATTTTTTTGTGAAAGTGCATGCATAAGTATCCTGCTCATGTGTTATCAACTAAGACATAAGTATCTTTGGACAACTACTTTGCAGTCCACTGAGTACACAAAAGAACCCTGATCTCACCTATACACGAGTGTTTATTACACTCTACTCTGTCCATTTGTTCTGCTGCAGTAGTTCAGGAACACACCCATGCGCGCGCTGTACCTGAAACTATTGACTCTTTGTTCACGTGGTTTGCCCGTGAAAGTAAAACACTGATTGGCTGCTTAAACGCAACTTTTTCTGTGTGTCACGGTGGCAGAAAAACACATGACTCGAAAGTGTGGTAATAGTTTGCTTTGTATCTAAGCACCTTGCTGATTAGGTTTTTTAGCTCGCTTTTAACTGACTTGTCTGGTGAACCGTATATTGACACTGCACTTGATGGCTGACTCCACTTTTTTAGAATTAGACTATTTTAAAAAAGGAGTCTCACATTTCCAAAACTTACTTTGGGAGGTGTATAAAAATTCTGGGAGTTCTAAAAATAGAACAGGAACGTCGATTTTACTGCATACAATAACTTCTACGCTTTTTAACGGTCCCAAACGTTATTTTTGGATCCATTTGTGTAAGATTTTTCGGAAATAAAAGGCATGCCTTTCCAAATACCGTTTGTATTGATGATATCACACTGGGTTACTTGTGATTTCTCACTTCACGGAACATGCCTAACTTCATTTCATACGGACTTCCATATCGCACGCACTGTAACATTTTTATTTTCTCACAACAATTACGTGATCAATTTAGACTTGTACAACTGGAACTATTGACAATGTTTGAAAATTGCATTGTGATAGTAGACATAACGAATTTTTTTGATACCTGTGGTGACAACTGTAAAGTACTTTTACCAAATTTTGTGAACTTCGTTCTGAGGCAAATTGCGCAGTCGTTGAGAGACAATATTTAGAGGTAAAATACCTACCTAATTACTTATACATGTTGCAAGCGCGGCTCTCAGTGAAAATACCGTATTTCCTCGAAATACCCCCAGGTGGTTTCGAGCTTAGGAAAAAAACCCCCCCCCTCGAAAAACCCCCGTCTGGAATAAGGTACATCATGTATGCAAGGAACATGATGTATTTATTGCGACCATTTTGTATCGTAGTTATACGTATACGCTAGTTTGTGTAGCGATGTACGTTTACGTCCCTGTTATGTCCCTCTCCCTACATACCCTTTTTGGTCACGTTTATTACCGGTTTGTGTATGTAAAAGCGTATCTTTAGTTTGACTTTCTCGAAAATTTCTTACGGAATAATAAACCTCCCCCCCCTCGAATAAGCCCCCCTCTCCTCGAAATACCGCCCTCAAAATTTCCACTCTGAAAAAAATAAACCCCCTGGGGGTATTTCGAGGAAATACGGTACTTGTCATTTTACTTGTGAGTCACTTGTGTCTTTTTTAGCATTCGCCACTTGTCTTGTCACTAGGTAGTGATGTAAAGGCACCGGGGCACCGGTGCCCCGGTGCTGGGCACCAGCACCGGTGCTGGTGCGGTGCCATTGCAATCTTCAGGGGTGCCATGCCGGTGCCGGTGCCATTTTTTTCAGAATAGCACCGGTGCCGGTGCGGTGCGGTGCCATTTTTTTGCCGGTGCCAAAGGTGCTAGCACCGGGCCAAAGTAAAAGGCACCGGGAAAGGCACCGGCCAAGGCTTCATGTGCTGTGCAATTTCGTCCATTGTATGTGCTTATTCATATTTAAAAAAACAGCGATATATTTACCCAACCGTTTTTGCCTTTTTTGTAAACCTCCCATCAAATAAATATACCTATTATTTATTTTATTTTTACTGTGAAATCCATTATACCCGATACGTGATCTGATGAACGAATCTAAAATTTTGTTGAATTTTAAATCATTTTTATATTTATCATACTTGTTTGTTCAAAATTTGTTGTCAGTTTATGACAGAGATAGTTCCATTCTCTGTACATAAACGATTCCGATCAGTAGACAATAGTGGCTATGGACATTGCAGTGAATTAAATATTTTATCGTTCATTTGTAATCATTGTAATTGCTTCATAAAAGTGATTGCCACATCATTCTGATCATTTTAAGTGCTCAACCATCAAAATCGGTTGAAAATTCATGGAAATATGCGCTTCCAAAAGTGAGACCACTGAGAAACTGCCCGATATTCACTTCAGAAATTCCAGCCCGGTGCGGTGCCTTTCGGTGCTAGCACCGGCAACCCGCCGGTGCCCTTCGGTGCCGGTGCCATTTTTTCCAAAAGGCACCGGTGCCGGTGCGGTGCGGTGCCATTTTCTGGCGGGTGCCCCAGGGTGCCAGGTGCCCTTTTCATGTGTTGGCAAAGGTGCCGGTGCGGTGCGGTGCCATTTTTCCCGGTGCCTTTAACATCACTACTTGTCACTTGACATCCTGCCACCTGGCACATTCTGCTGAATTCTAAACACTTGTAAAGAAAAAAGTAAATATGCAATATATTTATAGTAGAGCTTTCCACGTATTATAATAAAAGTAAAATAAGGGCACCGCACTTCGTGTATTGCCAATGGACACTTGAATATTCCCCAAAATTCCAGAAGTGCACGATAATTAATTACTTTTTCCCCCAGAAATCATCCACATTTGACTATCGACAAAACCTGACTGCTAAACTCGTCTAGAGCAATAATCTCTATGAACATGAGTATTTGCGATTTATTAGCAGCAGCAGAGCTTCTAGAAGAGAAGAAGAAAATTGCACCGGCACAAAAATGTTGGTTTGTCACGTCTCGGGGCTTTTTACACTTGTCAGAATCCGTTCATGCACAGGGACACATATTTACCGTAATACCTCAAATTACCCCCATGGGGGTTTATTATTTCATCAGCAAAATTTGAGGGGAGGTAATCCGAGGGGGCTTATTCGAGGGGGGGTTATGTATTATTTCGTCAGAAATTTACGTGACGTTGATAGTATACTCGGCAGACATGATACTATACAATGAGTCGCATGATGTCATATCATGCACGCTGTATCCAACCCGTAGAACTCTGTTTTGGTGACTCGTGCTTACGCATATACGGAATGAAACTATTCAATTGTGCCCGCACAATTCAAACCCCCGTCAAAGTGTAGTTGAGTTTTTTGGCATGATGCCATCCAAGCGTCGTCTGGATCTGAATAAATACAAAGCGGGAACGTTTTCTGAATTCAAAATTTTGAACGTAACAAGTTTTCGTCAAAATGAATCGATAGCGTGTAACTATTCTAAATATGAATTAGAATAAACGTAGGTAAACGTATAATCAAAAATTTGCAGCACCTATCGGCACAAAAATTTGAGTAAACGAGTGCGTAAAGAACAGCACATTTTTATTTTCCTTCTTACTATCTTTATATTTTCTTTTTTACCAAATTCCTTTCTCGTTCGCTCTACAAGAACAAAATATAACTTTCCAATTTTGTAGAATGATATGTCTGTCGACTATACATATTGACATATTTACGACCCACTGTGCACCGTTTTTCTACCGTATTTAAGATGTATCGCACTTCGCTGTTCAGTAAGATGTTGAATTTCATTGACGCTCAGCGAAGCGAAACATAAGTGGACCAAACCTGTGTAATATCATGTCTGCCGACTATACAGAATACTCTTTTACACACATAAACCGGTAATAAACGTGACCAAATACGATAAATTGGGACATAAAATGTACATTGCATACATCATTCAAAAGGGCGGGGTATTTCGAGGGGGTATTTTTTCCTCAGCTCGAAAAAAGCTGGGGCTATTTCGAAGAGGGTGATTTTTTTAGGGGGGTTAATTCAAGGTAATACGGTAACTTCAACAGTTTTATTAGACGCACACACACACTTATGAAGGAGCAAAAACATACATCAGTTTCAAAGTAAAACATTCCTGATATACTCGGCATACATGTTACTCTACCCTCGCACTTATTTATGTCTCGTGTTGGAAGCGTGCCAATGATTATTAAATCATGCGATTTCCGTAAAAAAGATGAAAAAATTCATCTATGTGAATATGTAAGAATCAATTGTGTCATCTTTTTATGAAACTCGCACGCGTTAACCATCATTGGCACACTTCCAGCGGGAACCACGCGTGCAAGGTGTTAAGTAACCGGAGTATACCGAATATTCTGATTTCACCTGGGTTATTTGCTCACGAATTATCTGAACCCTACATGTTTGCAACGTCATTGGTACTGCGCACACTAGTTCACTGCCGGTGCCAGTAAGTTGAGATTCTGATAAACTTATTTGAAAGTTCTTGAGTTTCCTGGAATTAAACTGGAAGTAAACTCAAATATGTCCATTCAAAGCTAATTTATGAACACTCAATTTGAGTTTACTGCTGCTAGTAAACTACTGTGTGCTGCAATATTCAGTCAGAAACTTCGGACAGTATAAAATACCCAGTAAACAGTTACAGGACCTCCAAAACTTGACATACTGTATTTGACAGTAGGTAAAATTGATTTCTACCAGCACACAAATCACAATTCTCATCACCTCACAGACTACACATTGTCACTGGGCAAAAGATCAGCTGGTGAACCTGTGCCAGAAATCTGCCCCGAAGCCACAATGCACGAAAAACTAGTGATGAAGGGCACCCCACTCGAACACGAGCCAACTGCTGACCAAAGGAGAGCTTCAATTTGCAGCATGGCAAGCAGTAGCAGTAGCACTTCAGCTAGATCCAGAGCCGCCAGTGGCACCACAGATGGCACCAGACCACAACCCCATCCGATAACGGCAAAGCGCAGGGCTGATCAGAGCAGCAGGTTGCCATTTTTTGGTTCAATTGGGGCCAGTTCTGCAAATTAAGAAGAAAATGGCAAATGCGACGTGAAATTGGAAGTGAGGAGTTTGGCATTACATGGAGATTACTCTTTTTGTCGCTTTTGCCAATTTTCTTTTCATTTCACTTCGCCTTTGCCATTTTACTTCTCACTTCTCAATTTGCGGAACTGGCACCTCAGGATGAGTAGAGTGTAGTTTTTCGATATCCCTGCCTATACAGTGTTGAGTGCAGTGGCAACATGGAATATCTACATGTACAAATGTGACACATTCCTGCAGGATAATATGTAAAACACAAAATGAGAGGCATAAGTAAAGTGGAACCAAATCCAAATAAATACAATAATGAACATGGCTTTCTTGCAAAAGCATGTCCAGGGAATTTTTGCTTTTCACTTACTTTTAACTCCATTATTGATCAATAGCTCTGTGTGAGGATACTAAAAAAACCTCTGAAACCCTGGCAAAAAAAATGCCATCATAAATGTTGCACTTTTTGCATTTTATTTTTACGCTTTACAAAAATCCCCCATCAGATTGGTGCACAATGAACTGGAAAAGAACAGAAGAGCGAGCATAAGATCGAGGTTTGATCAAATAGCTGCATTGCTTCCGCCTGTAACTGGGGAGGACCTTAATGGCAGGAACACAACACTGGGCTCACTGTCAAGAGCCACAAACCACATTATTGTCAGTTTATAGAAAATGTTTTAGCCTTTTCCTCATACATCCATAAATACATTATACAATCCTTCCCTGCAGAAATTAAAGGAACAAGACAGATTCCTGGCTGGGGAGTATCACAAGCTAAAAGAAACACAAGCAAAATTGATAGAGAAACTGAAAGAGTTGATTGGATCCTCTAAATGCTCTCAAAGCAATTCAGAAGTGGCAGCCCTACTCAGTATGAGCACACATCTCTCAGCACTGATGTCTCAGCCATCAGACCAATATGAAAGAAACAGTCCTATGAAATCAGAGACAGATGGGGCATGGCACATGCAGAATAAATCAGTGGATATTGAACACAAAGAGTGTGCTGAAAGTGAAAGATGTTCTAGCACAAGCACTGTGTCTGTGGATGGAGACTGTGATTCACAAATGAGTACCCAAGTTCAACCACTGGAAACAATGCCAGGTCCAAGCAAACCAAGAGTCAAACATCCAACATGGCATTCTGGTTTGTCATCAGTTTCAAATTTTGGAATTTTTTATGACAAAAACTACCAATTACGTGTAAAATCTATGAAATCCCACCTGAAAAACAATATTTTTCTCATTAAAATTAGATTGCTTTTACCATTCAAGAAACATTGATGGTAAAATGTGTAAAATTGGTCATAACTGTATTAAAAAATATAGTAATATTCTCAGTAAAGCATGCAGTCCAATCATTCTATAAAACAAAATTGCTAGGTATTTGATCACTTGAGTAACCTGTCTGGGTGCAACTTTATTCCTCCATTCACTGAGTTCATAATAGTTGCACTACTGCCATCTACTTTGATTTGTCTTGTTCTCTTGCATTTTTGCACAGTGGAAATTGCTGGAGTGGGTCAGGCTAGGTTTCAAATCAGGGGTCGCCAAAGGAAAAAGTGCCATGGTGCTTTTGGCACTTTTTTTCATGGGTGTGGTGCTGAATATCGTGAATGATGTGGATACTAAGATGAAGACTGAAATTTATCATTCACATTCTTCAGACTTCACATTTTTCCTTATGCATCAAATCATTTTTATTTCATATTTATGGCATTGCAGGTACCAAGAGAGCGGGGAACAGCTCTTGGTTGACTCCGAATGAACTAGAGAGACTTGGCTTGGTGCCAGAAGATGGCAGATTGGCTGTAACACCAACATGTTTACAATCACCCAGTTATGCAATGTCTGGTTGGTAGTTTTTTGCTAGAAAATATACCTATCCATAAAAAAATAGCAGCAAATTTGAATGAAATTTACAGAACCAAATCAAATTGATGAACCTGCTCCATGTTACACCATTCTTTTGCCAATGGACAGAACACAATGCAAAGATGGAACTACAGGTCAATCACAGTATGTGCTTCCTGATGGCTTCCTCAGTAATTACATGCTGTGCCATAAAAAGCCAAAGATGGTAGATGAGTGGCTGGCAGCAAATAATGGGATACAGAATATCACATATTAATATTATGATGAAACAACTTTGAAATATTTAAAGATTTCATGTTATTTGACATGATTATAACAGTTTTAATGTTATACCATAATTTTTATTATCATTCATGGAATACTGGTTTTTTGACACATTTGGCTACTTTTGATACAATTCTGTTTATATATTGTAATCAACTATACAGAAATTCTTTCATCTAGTCAATGATTCAAATGGTCATTCAAACACATACATGCTAAAATATTTACATTGTGGCATTTTGATAAAGTATTTTATCTGAGTCCAGTGTTAGGGCAGTAAAACATATAGGTAATTAAGGCTACTGAAGTATCAAATTGTTCAGTGAATCTTGACATACCGTATTTCCTCGAAATACCCCCCCCCCTCAAAATCGGCACTATGAATTTGTGGTCCGGGAAATGCATAACAGATGTTCAAAACACTTACTGTGTTACGTTAGAACATCGTTTATACCATCTACATCCTTATATAAGGCTGTAAAAACTTATAAATGGTGGTTATTTTTGCATTTTTCACGTTTTTCTCTCAAAATTTTCACTCTGAAAAAATAGACCCCCGGGGGGTCATTCGAGGAAATACGGTACATAATTTTTTTGTACAACAAGTATTCGTTTTGAAGCACGTTATGTGAATCCCCAGTGTCAGCCGCATGTGGAAAAAGTTGGACAGAGATTTGAATAAATTTACCGCGCATAACAACGATCCGTGTTCAGGCAGAAGAACAAATTAGAAGCAATATACCGTATTTGCTTGAAAAATTCCTGTTAGACAAGTGAGGAAAAATAATCCCCCTTTAAAACATGTCATTTTTGTTCTAATTGAACACAAAAAATAAATCATGTTATATTGTTAATAAAGCATATTTAGAGAAATGAGTTTTTATAAACATGCTCGAAAAATTTGAAGAAATAGGATTTCTTCCTTGAATAGTCGCCCAGGGGAATTATTCGAGCAAACACGGTAATTTTGTGTAGATGGGTAAAGCAAAAAATGCAGTGTCACAAATACAAAGATGAACCCTAGGGCTCAGAGTTGTTCAAATACTGGTATTTTTGGAAAACGTAAACGTAAATACCTTTTCCAAATCTAAAGTATAAATACTAAAACGTAAGGTATTTTTTAAATACCAAGGAATACGTAAAAAAAAACGTAAACGTAAAAATTTCAAGAAGTGCCCCATATGAGCAGAGCTTCTAAAAATACCATTGTTGTGACATTTTCAACAATGTATACATAATTTCCATCCATATTTTTCACTTACATTCATAGCAAAAAAAAAAATATTATTTAAATTTTTGTCTATTTGTTTACGAATGTTGGTGCTGATGGCCTCGCAGTTTAGCACATGGATTAGCACATGTCTTCATCAAAAATTCCATTACTGCAAAACTTCAGCAGGATATGATTAACAAAACAAAACAGTGAATGATTGTAAAATCCACAACACAAATACGTACACACATTCCACTTTTCTGCTTGTATTTATAGGTAACACATTCCTAGACACTGTTCATATTCCAAAATTGACACATTGAATACATTTACAATTGATTGATTGCACTTATTTACAATATTTTCAGTGTCAAAAAGACAATTACACTTACCTTACACAATTACAATTACATAATTGGCATTATTTAGGTCCAGTGTAGTGATGGAAAAGCGCCAGAAAAAATGGTGCCAGGCGCCAAGGGCGCCATGGCGCCATTCGGAAAGTGGGCGCCAAGCGCCAAGGGCGCCACAGAAAAAGGGCGCCAGGCGCCAAGGGCGCCATGGCGCCATTCGGAAAGTGGGCGCCAGGCGCCAGGGGCGCCACGGAAAGTGGGCGCCAAGCGCCAAGGGCGCCATGGCGCCATTTGGAAAATAGGGCGCCAGGCGCCAAGGGCGCCAGGATAAAAAAGTGCCTACAACACCATGCGTGTGCTAAAAATGTTTCTACAGCACCATTGTACGCGCATTCACTTCTTAATTCGCGTTCTCCAGGATGTAATGAACAAAAACAAGGCTAGCAACAAAAAATTTTTGGATAAAATCCACATGACGAATTAAAACGCAATGGAAATTGTCATTTGACAACAATCCATTCAAAACAAATAGACCTTTCCAAACAATGTTTCCTAATTGCAACGATTTAAATCCGTTTATTTATGATTTTGCAAGTTAGACGGTCCATCATTCTTGTCTTCTGATCTGTCAAACAGATCTGATGAACCGTTGGACGAAAGATTTCCACCCACTCACACCACTCCGTCCATTTTTCTGGCGAATTTAGATCATCCACAGAGGGGTTTTTCATTTTTTTTTTCATTTACACAGCACTCACCGTGAAACCCTGCTGGCGCCTTTTTGGCGCCCTTCTAAAGCAGGGCGCCAGGCGCCAAGGGCGCCACGGAAAAAGGGCGCCAAGCGCCAAGGGCGCCATGGCGCCTTTCAGAATGTGGGCGCCAAGCGCCAAGGGCGCCACAGAAAAAGGGCGCCAAGCGCCAATGGCGCCATGGCGCGGCGCCCTTTGGCGCCCTCAAATGGCGCCAGCGCCATGGCGCCATTCCATCACTAGTCCAGTGGTAGAACTACTTACACAAAATCAATGTGACTGCGGTAATAGAGCACATTTCACAGACGCGTGGTTTCGTGTAGCTGGATTTTTACGTTTTCTCTGGTACCCGGGTAATTGTGGCAGGAAAACGTAACAAAACGTAATGGTATTTTTGGAAAACGTAAACGTAAACGTAAGTATAAATACCCAAATAACCGGGTATTTCGGGTAAACGTAAATACGTTTTTCCAACTCTGCAGGGCTTTCATTTGAGGAGCTGCTTTCGATTTACTGTCACAATAATAATTATTCTTATAATAACAAAAATACGGTAGCTGCAAAAAACTCGCTATACAAGTTACCACGAAGAAATTCGGTCACCAGCGGAATGATATACATATTTGGTTCAAATCACAGTTTGAGTGTTCACTCCACGACAATGAAACATGCAGAACAAAAATGTCGTAAAATAGTCACAAAAACGATTAAAATGGATTAAATCAATCGATACGCTTTGGGGTCAAAATGGCAGAAATGAGAGCATTTTATCCTTGAATAGCACTCACAAAATTCCCATCGAACAAAAAGTCTAAATAAAATTAGTGGATTTCTGTGGGTGGTGTAGAGATCAGCCATATTTTGTGAAACATTTCCTATTTTGTTGTTAATGTTCACCTATATTTTGACTTTCATCCGACCACCCAGTGTCAAGTTAATCAAAATCGAAAGTGTCGGTCTAAATTGCCGCACCCTGTATGATTTTGTTGCCCTGCCGACATACAATTAGGGTTCAAACGGGATCCCGTGAAATTCCGGGATTTAGCAGTCCCGATCCCGATCCCCAAAATTTTCAAATCCTGATCCCGAGATACTCCAATTTCCGGGATCCCGATCCCGGAAAAATTAGTGAAATTATCAAAAGTGAAAAAATGACATTTTTGCATGCAAAAATGTGAATGCAAATCCCCAGCGTTCATTTTATGCCACTTTTCTGGCATCCAACAGTGTTTTGAGACCTTTATGAACAACTGTGGATGCCACAACATTGGCCAAAATCTCTATCCCAAGACCCCAATCCCGATCCCGAAAAAATGCCAATCGCGATCCCGATCCCGAAATCTCAAAAAACCAATCCCGATCCCGATCACGAAAAGTCAATCCCGTTTGAACCCTACTTATAATTTCTGGAAATACTGACGCAACATAATGGCGCTGCACACACTAGTTTACTAACAGAAGTCAACTCACTTGGGTACTCATAAATCAGCTTTGAACGCATTTGAGTTTACCAAAATGAGGTATCTGTAAACTACAGTTGACGAGGATCAAAAATAACGTATTCTGGTGCCGGTTCCGCAAGTGGACAAGTTAAGAGTTAAAAGTTAAGAGTTGAGTAAAAAGACAAATGGCGAGTTAAGAGAAAAGTTAAAATTTAAGAGAAAAGTTAAAAGTTGAGTTAAAGGTTAAGAGTTGAGTTAAAGGTTAAAAGTTGAGTTAAGAGTTAAAAGTTGAGTTAAGAGTTAAGAGACAAGTGGAAAATGAAGGTAAAAAAATATAAAAAAATAAAAATATGAAATTGGTATCGATACGGCTGTTCGCTGGCATGGTGCCAATGTTGTATGCACGTCATTTGAAAATAACGTATCCAAAAAAATTATCGCTAAAAAAAGAAAAAATCGCCGAACGTTGTTTCGAAATGGCCGTGCGGGGACAAAATATGATTGAAGATCAGCGTATCGCGCTTCTGCAACGAATGACCCATTTGTCTTTTAAATCAACTTTTAACTCATCTTTTAACCTTTAACTCAACTCTTAACATTTAACTCAACTTTTGACTCAACTTTTAACCTTTAACTCAACTCTTAACTTTTAACTCAACTTTTGACTCAACTTTTAACCTTTAACTCAACTCTTAACTTTTAACTCAACTTTTGACTCAACTTTTAACCTTTAACTCAACTCTTAACTTTTAACTCAACTTATGACTCAACTTTTAACCTTTAACTCAACTCTTAACTTTTAACTCAACTTTTGTCTCAACTTTTAACCTTTAACTCAACTCTTAACTTTTAACTCTTAACTTGTCTACTTGCGGAACTGGCCCCTGGTGCCGGTTCCGCAAGTGGACAAGTTAAGAGTTAAAAGTTAAGAGTTGAGTAAAAAGACAAATGGCGAGTTAAGAGTAAAGTTAAAGTTTAAGAGAAAAGTTAAAGTTTAAGAGAAAAGTTAAAATTTAAGAGAAAAGTTAAAAGTTGAGTTAAAGGTTAAGAGTTGAGTTAAAGGTTAAAAGTTGAGTTAAGAGTTAAAAGTTGAGTTAAGAGTTAAGAGACAAGTGGAAAATGAAGGTAAAAAAATATAAAAAATAAAAATATGAAATTGGTATCGATACGGCTGTTCGCTGGCATGGTGCCAATGTTGTATGCACGTCATTTGAAAATAACGTATCCAAAAAAATTATCGCTAAAAAAAGAAAAAATCGCCGAACGTTGTTTCAAAATGGCTGTGCGGGGACAAAATATGATTGAAGATCAGCGTATCGCGCTTCTGCAACGAATGACCCATTTATCTTTTAAATCAACTTTTAACTCATCTTTTAACCTTTAACTCAACTCTTAACATTTAACTCAACTTTTGACTCAACTTTTAACCTTTAACTCAACTCTTAACTTTTAACTCAACTTTTGACTCAACTTTTAATCTTTAACTCAACTCTTAACTTTTAACTCAACTTTTGACTCAACTTTTAACCTTTAACTCAACTCTTAACTTTTAACTCAACTTTTGACTCAACTTTTAACCTTTAACTCAACTCTTAACTTTTAACTCAACTTTTGACTCAACTTTTAACCTTTAACTCAACTCTTAACTTTTAACTCAACTTTTGACTCAACTTTTAACCTTTAACTCAACTCTTAACTTTTAACTCTTAACTTGTCTACTTGCGGAACTGGCCCCAGGTAAACTCAAATACGTTCAAAGCTGATTTATGAGCACCCAAATTGAGTTTACTTCTGTTAGTAAACTAGTGTGTGCAGCGCCATTAACGCCTATAAACTCCATTCTAAACAACAGTTCCAGTGAGAATTCACAATTACACGTTTCTGCCAAATTAAATACCCAAAATTGAAAAAGTATTTCGTCGATTGATGTACATAAATATTTACCCATGTATACAACAAGAACAGATAAACAACGAACCATTTACCTCGACAGTGTATTTAGAATCGTCAACAACAAACTGATATTTGTATGTCCGCAATCAATTTCCATGTTCGCATTACAATTTGAGTAAAAAGCCAAATTGCGGTCGGCACACTAGTTGACAAATGTGCGTCAACTGGTCTGTGTCAACTCAGATTTCGACTTGACGTTTCGTAGAGCGATCTTCCAATGCGCTTGCCCTAATATTATTTTTCAACATTGGTGCGCGTGCATTGGAAGATCGCTCATCAGTGACACGTCAAGCCGAAATCCGAGTTGACACAAACCAGTTGACACAGATGTGTCAACTAGTTTGCGGGCTAACAATATCGATGACTAAAAAATGTAGAAAATCATTGAACAGGGAATGGCTGTTGTTCCAATCCCTAGATGCGAATCGATTTGTATTTGTGTATTTTTTTATAATGCCAGCTTGCGGACACACGCACTGACAAAATTGCCAAAAGCTCATAGAATACATTTCCTATCGTTCAAGTCAGTGGTGATGAGAAGAATGCTATGATTTTGGTGCCATTTTTACAAGCCATTTCTCTTCATATACTCTGCGGCTTTTTGGATTTTTGTGTATGAAACACTCTACCATGAAGTCATCACAATTAAAAAAAATAATAAATAAAGATTTCAGGCGCGAAACATATTTTGATTGTACTCAACTCCGCCTTTTCTTTTCCTTTTTTTTTGTAAAGTGCATTCATTACCTACATAAACACCTTCCCGGACAAGTTCACCACCCATTTTTTTATTTCACTTCGAATGCAATATCTCCGTCCATGGGGGTGTTATAAAGCTAAAACTTTGTATATATAAAGTTGTAAGACCCCTCTACTCCCCTACAATGGGGGAGGTGCGGCGACCCACCCTGTAGTGAGTCGCGCACCTCCCCCCATTGTTGGGGAGTAAGGGGGTCTTACAACTTTATATATACAAAGTTTCAGCCTTATAACACCCCCATGGACGGAGATATTGCGTTCGAAGTGAAATAAAAAAATGGGTGGTGAACTTGTCCGGGAAGGTGTTTATTTAAGAACTCTGCTCGCGCGTTATCGACTAAGACATGACACATTGTGTCATTTTGGGCGCATACCGTATTTCCCCCCAATATCCCCCCTCAAAATGGGCACTATGAATTTGTGGTCCAGGAAATGCATAACAGACGTTCAAAACACTTACTGTGTTACGTTAGAACATCGTTTATACCATCTATGTACATCCTTACAAGGCTGTAAAAACTTATAAATATTGGTTATTGTTGCATTTTTCACGTTTTTCTCTCAAAATTTTCACTCTGAAAAAATAACCCCCCCGGGGGGTAATTCGAGGAAATACGGTATTTACACTGCGGTCCGCAGAGTATAGGCGCAGTGCTATTGCTCCAATGGCTCCAATGGCACTGACACCCAGCCAATGTCGTTGTATGTACCCGGCACCATTGCACTCTTCCACCACGATAAGATATATCTGGTCCTGGTTAGGTATATATTCACTTAGGAAACTTGACACTCTGCACCCGCAGTTACTTATGTCCTACATTGGAAGCGTGCCAATGATTATTACAGCATGCGATTTTTGTGTACCGTAAATCCTCGAACAAGTCCCCGGGGGAGTTATTCGAGGGGGGAGTTATTGTTTCGTCGGAATTTTGAGTAAAAAGCATGTTCAATATATCATCCGAATGGGGTTAAGTTAGTTGCATAAAGGTCTAAGCCAGTATAGAGTTACATAAATACGTTTTTTTTATACGTGGACTTCTTTCCCACCCATAAAATAGGGGAGAGTTATTCGAGGGGGGGGGGAGTTATTTTTTCCCCAGCCTGCTTAGAGGGGGGTGTTATTCGAGGGGGGGGGGAGTTTTTCGAGGGGGGGACTTATTCGAGGATTAACGGTAAATAGAACATGATTTATTGTTGTGAAAAAGTTAACGCAAAAGGTCACATATAGCAACAATTAATTGTTTTCAGATTTTATGGAAACTTCTTGAGTTTAATATTCGTTGGCATGCTTCCAACGTGAACCAAGGCTAAAGGTGCAAGGTGTAAAGTAACTGGTACTTACGCTAAACAGAATAGTATACGAAGCACAGCAAACATAAGACAATCTTAAGTTTAGTTTGAAGACAATCTAGCGTCCCTATTTTTTATAGACGTAAAAAAACTTGCCAAAAACGATATTTTTAGCCATATTTATGTTGTTTCAGTCGTGTACGGTCACACATGCATGCAAACCCGAAAATGCGCCTAAATATTACCCTGCCTTTCAATGTCCAAAAATACAATGTCCATATCACAAAGATACCTGCCAATATGCACAACAGTGGGAACTGTGCTCCGCAGTTCATGTTAGCAATATATTGCTAAATAACAACACGAAGCGCGAAAAACGAGTAATTACAATTTGAGAAATTCGACGGCGATTCAACGGCGAATCGTTTGTCGAATTACGTTCTCATACAACAGAAACCGCCGTATTTCCTCGCCGCGGCGACAAAAAAAAATGCACTCTCAATTCAATCCATATTCACAAATCCCATCCAAAAAACCCTTCACTTCAAATTCGTCATATAAAATTTTGATTGTGGAAAATGTACAAATTGTTGGTGGCGGCCACGGCGACCATGGGTTCGGAGGGGTGCCAGCCAGTGTGCAGCACCTTCTTGGTGTAGTCGAGCGAGTCCGGCGACAGTTCCTCCTTGTTGCGTCGGCGGCCTGCGTGCGTTCGTTTTGGAGGCGAGTATTTAAGGGTGTCTTGCGCGGAAGTTTAGAGAGCGATCTTTTGATTTGCCGATTCCCTCGACATACCCGAAGGCCCAGGATGTTTTCAAAGTGGACATTTTGAGGGGGGGGGGTTAGTCGAGGGAGAAGATCATAATTTCGCCAGAATTTCTTTGAACATCCAGTACTTTTACCAGTACAAGTACTCGTTGTTGCTAACGTACGCGGGCTAGGTCAGAAAAGTACAGCAACAATCTACACTAAATAAATATATCGTATTTATACGAATAACCCCCCTGTTAGACGAGTGAGGAAAAAATAATTTCTCCCTCGAATAATTCCCCCTTTCGGCATATGATCAATTTGTTCGGTATAATTTGACCAAAAAGTGACATGTTTGTGTTCATAATAAAGCATATTTCATGAAATGAGTTGATAGAAACATGCTTGAAAATTTTGACGGCACAAATTCCCCTCGGACAATTCCACCTACAAAAAAGTCTGCCGAAAAAAATAAATCCCCGGGGAAATTATTCGAGTAACTACGGTAGCCTCAATATGGTAAATATACAACCCCCCCCCAAAAAAAAAAAAAAAACGGTCGCCGACCAGAGAGTGCGTGCGCGACGGCGACGGCTCGCTGCTGGTGCTTGCTGGCGTGCTTGCCGATGGTGCGCGGCCTGGCCAGGTCGGTGCACGCCTCGAGCGTCTGCTCGGCCCCCGTCGCCCGGTCGAACGTGCGCATCAGGTTGTGGTAGCTCCCCGTGCAGATGTGTCTGCGCGCCCGTGTGGATTGGGTATTTGACGTTGACGATTGGGTATTTGATTTGACGTGGAACGGTTATTTGAAAAACTTAAAATTTCGGAAATACCTTTTTGGCATTCAACCCCGACTGAGTTTAAAGTAAACACCTTTTCTTGAAAAAAACTTTTACTGCATTTGCTGCTATTAATTGGGACTGTTAGATCTTAAATTTTGGTAAAAAATAGCGTGTAAAGATTAGGGATGGCCGGAGGTTTTTTCAAATGTTTTTTAAACGCAATCATCGAAAAAGTTTTTTAAATAAAGAACAACAGCCGAAAAGATTAGTAGGTTAGCCTATGCACTTTTTGCGCGCAATTTCACGGACACACTGGGGGCTATTTTTATTGGGATTGTGACATTTTTAGTGTAAAAACTTCCAAAGGCTACCTAAAAGCATGGGCCAGTTCTGCAAATTGAGAAGTGATAAGTAACATGGCAAATGCGACATGAAATGAAAAGTGAATAGAGAAGGAAATTGGCAAAACCGGAGGGACATATATTTTTTTTATTTTTTTGTTGGCTTTTGCCAATTTACTTGCCATTTCCCTTCGCTTTTGCCAATTTCCTTATCTATTCACTTCTCAATTCACTTCGCATTTGCCATTTAACTTCTCACTTCTCAATTAGCGGAACTGGCACCAGGTTTCGTTCCACCCCCGCCCCCACAGTAGTCACAACCCCCTCCCCCCCAACGGACCTATCATCAGCGGACCAGGCGCACTCGAACTTGTCGAAGATGCAGTCGTTCTCGTACAGGGCGCACAGCTTGCTGCGCAGATGCTCGTGCACGGGGAACACGTGCACCGGCCGCCGCTCCATGTGCACGTCCCACACCTGAGGGGGGTGCCGCTGATCAATTGCTACCGCAGTAATTGGGGTGCTTGAAAAGTCCCGACCCCCCCCCCTGTTAGATGAGTGAGAGGAAAATAGTCCCCCCCCCCTTTAGGCATATAATGGAAATTTGTTGTGTTAGTTTGTTAATAAAGAATTATTTAGGTAAATGAGTTATTATTCGAGCAAATACGGTAGTTCTAACTTCTTGTGGTGACACAAAATTTTGTCGTGGACGTTTAAACGTTGCCAAAGAAAAACAAAACAAAGTTACGCACCTTGACGTGCAGGAAATCGCGAGTAAGCAAATAGCGGCCGCTGTGCGAAAAGCGCACATCGGATATGCTGGAGATGATTTCTGAGAAAAATGATCTACTGCTCGGGTCCTCGGCCTCCTCGAATACTGCGCAGGGGGTGGGGGTTATCGTCCTCGGATTACGGTAGATTGTTAATTTACGTTATGGGTATACCGTATTACCTCGAAATACCCCCAGGGGGTTTATTATTTCGCCAGCAAAATTCGAGGGGGGAGGGGTTATTCGAGGGGTGTCTATTATTTCGCCAGAAATTTTCGGAAATTACCCATATACGCAGACGTAGAAAAATCAAACATTTACGTAGATGTATATGTGTTCATAGGCATATTACTGTATATATACACAAAAACCCTTCCCTAACGTCACTTAATCATCAGTTTTAACGTGTGTTCTGCATTGTACAGATCAAACTGCGATATTTGTCATGTACGTTCACGTTACACTCAGTTTTAGGGGGGGTATTTCGATGGGGGGAGGGTTATTATTTCCTCAGCCGAAATTTAGGGGGGGGGTTTCGAGGAGGGCGTTAATACAAGGGAGGGGGGGTTAATTCGAGGTAATACGGTACGCGGCGGACATCACATTTAGTGTGGAAACGTACCATAATTTAATGAATAAAATCGTGTGATAAATTTCGTCATTAACTATTTCACAGTAAAAATGAAATATTATGATGAAAAAACTATGAAATTTATGGTTCATTATTCAGAGAGGTTATGGTAGGTTTTCATACTAAGTGTGATGTCCACCGAGTATATGTGTTAACGTTGACCGAAATTTACAGGGGTTACGTACAAACATAATCCCTTTATTTATTCCGACAAGTTTTCTCAGGGAACGAACTGTATATTTAACAGGATAAAACAAGTAACGCATTAACTCGAATAAATGCCCCTGTTAGATGAGTATGGAAAAAAATTTCCCCCACTTGAATAATCCCCCCAATGATTGAAGAAAACGAATGCACTTATCTTTAAAAAACAATCGATGACGTCAGACAAAGCAAAATAGTTGTGTCCGGTTTGAATCCGGCACATCCGGCGGGCAAAGATGCAATGCAATGCAATATTCACTACAAATGAACACAGGACATAAACATTTACATGTGCACGTATAGCGTGATGTGTACAATTTCAAAATTAAAAATTTCGACGAAATCATAATTCCCCCACTCGAATAGCCCCCTCCAAACTGTCCAACAAAACAATAACCCCCAGGGGAATTATTCAAGCATACCCTGTAACCGGTGGGCTCACATTTAGCGTGCTGGTCGCACAGGGCGCGGGCGCGCATGTCGCAGTAGCGCACGGAGCCCTTGCTGGACGCGTAGGCGAGCAGGTGGCAGTCGCGCGGGTGGAACTCTGCCGCAGTGATCACCTCGGTCAGCTCCTCCATGTTCGCCGGCTTGATGTCCACGATGTCTGCCACATTTGGGTGGGTTGTTTGAGTGGTTGGATTGTGATTTGAGACGCGTCGTGTGGTGACTAGGGGTGGCCGGGGTTTTGTTAAAACGTTTTTTTAAACCTTACCATCGGAACTTTTTTTAAATAAAAAAACCTTGACCAAAATTTCTCGAATGAGTGTGTAAAAATTTTGATGAAAAAATGACCTCTCACTTGAATAACCCCCAATGTCAAAAAGTCAGACGAAAAAATAACTCTACAAACATATTCATAGAGTTCAAGATCAAGAGTAGGTATACGGTAGATTTTAATGAATAAAACCTCGTAACCAGGGTAGGTTTTAGTAAAATTCTTTTTACTAATATTGTAGTAAAATTGTATAAAAACTGCATTTTCTTTTTATTTCATTCTTCAATTGTATTTTTATTTGATTCTTCAATTATTTCATTTTTTCTAATTTTAGATCGTGACCAGAATTGGTTTTTGTAAAATTCTTTTTACAAAAGTTATAGTAAAATTGTAAAAAATAGTATTTTTATTTTATTCTTCAATATTCCATTTTATTTTATTTTTATTCTCCAATTTTCCATTTTATTTTTTCCCGAGATTTTGCCAACCCTGCTCGTAACCACAAGCCAGAGCTCCACACAACCCACTAAAGCTCTGATTGGTAATCTCCAAGTGCCACAAATTGATCCTCAAATCGTCGGCGGACATGAAAGTGTCCTGGTCGCTGTTAACGCTGATCGAATTGATATGATACGAGTGCGCGTTGGCGTAGACGCGTCTGGGCGACGCCTCGACAACCAGCTGCATCGCCTCCAAGTGGGGCACGTGCAGCGCGGTCACCCTGGGGGCAGTCACGCACACTG
Source organism: Sphaerolaimus hirsutus (assembly GCA_964036195.1). Classification (NCBI taxonomy): domain Eukaryota; kingdom Metazoa; phylum Nematoda; class Chromadorea; order Monhysterida; family Sphaerolaimidae; genus Sphaerolaimus; species Sphaerolaimus hirsutus. Next base: position 26,124,938 of record OZ038454.1, on the reverse strand, counting down.
TAGAATGTCAACTATCAAGCAAAGTGTCTACAGTCATGTAAAATGCCCTGTGAAATGGCAAACGTGCAGGGGTCTCCAAGATTTTGGCCCTCGCGGGGGCTGGATAGATAGCAAATCGCTCCTCCGGGGGGATAGATAGCTAAAAAATTTTCTGGTGGGGGGCTGGCGGGGGCACAATATATAGGCTTTTTCAAGGTTAAGAAGGCAGAAAGGGGAAAAAACCGCAAATAACCAGTTAAAAGTAGCCAAAAGTAAGTTAAAAATGGCTAAAAATAGGTATATAACCATGTATATAGCCGGAAAGCACGATTTTGAAGGTGAAAAACTATAAAAAGGTGCGAAAAATTGTGATTTTGAGCGAAAATTGGGGCAAAAATTCTCAAAAACCACTCCAGATAGATAGATAGCTGAGCGATGTGGGGGGGGGTCTTTTGGGGTAGTAGCGAAAAAATTTGCTTCAGGATAGATAGATAGCTGAGCGGCCTCCGGGATAGATAGATAGCTGGCCGATTTGGGGGGGGGGGGCAGCCCCCCCCCTAGGAGACCCCTGCAAACGTGTTTGCCATTTCCCAGGACATTTTACATGACTTTAGACACTTTGCATGACATTTCACATTTTACAGGGTATGGGACTGGCACCTGCCGTCGGCAGTGTCGCCCTTCAAGTTCCAGCCTTCGTCGGCGACCCGTCGTTCCCGTTCGCTCAATTTCCATAGTTTGACAGTTTTGTCTGCGATGTTTGTGACTTTTAGTTTTTGTTTGTTAATGTCATGCGTGGTTCTCGCTGGAAGCGTGTCAATAATACTTAATGTTTGCAATTTTCATAAAAAAGTTGAAACAATTCATTGCTGTTATTATCTGTAAAATCAATTTTTTTTTACAAATATCGCATGTTGTGGCCCTGCGCACACTAGTTTTCACACGAAATTTCGAAAACTCATACCGTATTTCCTCGAAATACCCCCAGGGGTCTCAGAGTGGAAATTTTGAGGGGGTATTTCGAGGGGGGGGGGGGCTTATTCTAGGGGGGTTATCATTTCGTCAGAAATTTTCGTGAACTTCATAGTAAGGAACACGCTTTTCTCATACCTAAAACCGGTAATCAACATGACAAACTAGGATATATTGGACATATAAACGTAAATCGCTATACAAACTGTGTATTTATATGGGGTGTATATATAGTGTGCTAACTAGCAGCGATAAGTACATCATGTACATTGTATACATGATGTATTTACATCATTCCAGACGGGGGTATTTTTTCCCCAGCTCAAAAACACCTGGGGGTATTTCGAGGGGGGTATTTCGAGGAAATACGGTAAATTAGCTTTAAATGTGTTCGAGTTTTCCACAATGAGTTATTTTTAATTTCCTTCAACTGTAGTTGACAGCCACCTCATTGTAGAAAACTGAAATGCGTTCTAAGCTGAATTGTGAGTTTTCGAAATTTCGGGTGAAAACTAGCGCGCGCAGGCACTATGTTATCATTGGCACGCTTCCAACGTGAGACATGAATAAATTGGAGTGCAGAGTCTCGAATACGCCAAGTATAGACTCAACCAAAAATCTACCATTTGTGCTGAGCAGGAAATTGGCGGGGTTCTTCCGTCTAAGCCACTTGACTTTGTTGATTTTTTCCTCAATTTCTAGCGACTTCAAATAATCGAACTCTGGCTCGTGCGATTGAAAAGTGCTGTAAACATTGTAGTCGCTGGAGCGGCCGGCGCCGGGCTGCTGTGTCTGCGAACCGGACACAAATGTAAATGTGTAGAATGTCCCTACACACACACTAGTTGACAATGCAAATTCCTGACAGGTGAATGTCTACTACCGTATTATCTCGAACTACCCCCATGGGGGTTTATTTTCTCGCCAGCAAAATTTGAGGGGGGTTAATTCGAGGGGGATGGTTATCAATTCGTTAGAAATTTTCGTAAGGGTCGTAGTAAATAGCAGGCATTTGCGTACCCAAAACAGGTAATAAATGTGTCCAAACAGGATATATTTAGACATAAAAACGTAGATTGCTACACAAACTAGTATACCGTATTACCTCGAATAAACCCCCACTCTCGAAATACCCCCCTAAAATTTGGCTGAGGAAATAATAACCCCCCTAGAAATACCCCCCCCCCTAAAATTGAGTGTAAAGAGAACATACATGACAAATACCGCAGTTTGTGATCTGTACAATGCAGAACACACGTTAAAACCGATGATTGAGTGACGTTAGGAACGGTTCATGTGTATATACAGTTATAGATGCCTATAAACACATATACATCTATGACATTGTTTGATTTTTCTACGTCTATAATAGACCCCCCTCGAATTATCCCCCCTCAAATTTTGCTGGCGAAATAATAAACCCCCTGGGGGTATTTCGAGGTAATACGGTGGGTATGTGTAGCTGCAATGCATATTAGCACTGATAAATACATCATGTACGTTGCATACATGATGTACATCATTCCGGAGGGGGGGGGGGGGGTTTCGAGGGGGGTTATTATTTCCCCATCCCATTTTGAGGGGGGGTTAATTCGAGGGGGGATAAGTCGAGGTAATACGGTAAATAACAGAAAGAAAATATTTTAAAGCACCACACCTAACAGAAACAATGAAAATTAAGTGTGACGATATAAAATAAACTATGCTCTTATCACATAGGAAACTTCATTAAAATTCAAGAAAACATAATTAACAGAAATTTAGTAGACTTTGAACTTTTGATGTCAACTATTGTGGTCCCAAGTCAGTAACTCAAGTAAGGAAAAGTACACCATCCCAAAAAGCCATCCCCAGTAAACCAGCACGACCAACTTGTTCGCGTTGAAAAACGACCACTCTGCCCGCCTTGTCGCCCGTGGCTAACAGGTCGCCGTCCTCGCTGAACTCGACGCACGAGATCGTGTCCGCTGCGAACGGGAGACTATTCCGCGACTTGTCGAATGATACACTAAATATACCGTATTTCCTCAACATTCTGTTATAAACAATTAATGAATTTTTACGTTGACGTTTTATTTTACGTTTTCCTCTGTATTTTAAAAATACCATAAATACGTTTCAGTATAAATACTATTCATAAAACAGAAGGAGGTTTATTTTATATTCAGCTCCGACAGACCTGGGCGTATTTCGAGGGGTGGGGTCAATTCAAGGGAAATTCGAGGAAATACGGTAAGCGTCTAGATTTCAGAAAGATCGTAACTCGCCGGCACGTTGATTACCTATCATATTTATAGTGCTTTGGTTGACGCATGGCAATATTTTTAAGATTTTTGGCAGTTTTATCGTCCTTTGACAAGTTGCGGAATATGCTTGTATTTATGTGTAGTAAATAGCGGCCGATATATTTATGTAAAAAATTTACCACATACCTAAATAATAAGGTTTGCAACTCGGCGGGAAATTTGCTATTTTACCAAATATATATTGATGTATCCTTTGCGAATACATAAATAAAAAAATGAAAAATAGTAGATTTCAATGCTGCGAAAGTCCATTATTTCAAGGTAAAAACATTGCGAGCAACACAAATCTGTAGGTATTTATATCTAAATTATACCAACATGTAAAATAGGCAGCGCGCACACAGCCATTTTATTCACATTTCCACGAATAAAAATAATTGGTGTGTCGGACACCACACAACCTACCTGAAATCCCCGCGACACAAAACGCGTCAAAATATCCCCAAGTATATATTTTTATGTACAAAAACAGCACGCACGCCGACCATGTGTAAAATGGTTGGTGCACACGTAAACGGGGGCCGGCCCCTGAAACTGGGCGTCGGACGCGGCGCCGGGCTCGACGGACGCGACGCTGCTGCCCGACGCGGACGACGGCGTGCCGCACTCGTCGTGGTAATAGTGCAAGTGGTGCTCGCCGCCGCTAGCGTACTGCCGCTGCTGTTGCTGCTGCTGCTGCTGTCTGGCGGCGGTAAAGTTCCGCTGCGACCCGTTCGACTGCTGCTGCTGCTGCTGCTGCTGCGCGACCGCGCCGCCGCTATTGGCGCCGGTGAGCGAGTGCACCAGCGGCTGGGCGTACTGCGCCACGGTGCTGGCCCAGGACATGGCGTCGGGCTGGCCGGCGGCGCACTGCGGCTGCGGCTGCGGCTTGCGGATCGCCTTGGGCGACTGCGGCGGCGGCGGCAAGCGACCGCCGCCCGACTGCGCGCCGCCGCTCGACGCGAACGACGGGCGGCCGCGCGGCTGCTGCTGCTCCGGCTGCGACGCGCCCGCTACTAGGGAGTGGACGGAATTCGGCGCGGACCTGCGGCAGGGGTTTGTGGTTGAATTCAATTTTGTTTATAGCCGAGGATTTTTAATTGGGAGCGATTTAGTTTGATAGGTTGGGCGATTCAAGGGGCCTGTGCCTCTGTGCATGTTTACCCGCTGTGCATGTCAGGAGTATTCACGACTTTGAGCCTCCAGGGGGTTGGATAGATGGCTAATCGCTCCTCTGGAGGGATAGATAGATAGAAAAAAAAATTTAGGGGGTTTGGGGGTTCATGGGGGTTCATTGCATAGGCTTTTTCATAATGAGGAAAAAAGGTAGAAAAATCGCTAAAAGTAGGTGAAAAATTACTAAAAATAGGTATATAAGCACAAATACTACAAGAAATAGCTGAAAATAGACAATAAAACACATGAACTAGTGATTTTGAAGGTGAAAATGTATAAAATGGTATGAAAATGAGCGATTTTGTGTGAAAATTAGGGTCTACATGCACAGCGGGTAAACATGCACAGAGAGCCTCAGTCGATTCAAGATACCTAGCATATTGCGAGCGGGTAGTCTCCTTTGATATTTAAATAGAATCAATCAATAACGATAATAAGTACATATAAGCGAGCGCGAACCCCCCCCCCCCTCCCAAAAAAAAAATTTTTTTTTTCTCATCTATCTATCCCTTCGGAGGAGCGATTTGCTATCTATCCAACCCCCCGGAGGGTCAAAATCTAGAATACCCCTGACGCTGGTCGTGTTGCGAATGGTAATTAAAGTGTGGATCAGTTAGGTACACTCCTGGAAAAATGTATTTATGTTTTCGTTTTTTTTTTGTGTTCAGTTGCGCACCAATCATCAAATATGACATGTTCATTCCGGGTGACACCTTATTGTTAGGGGTAGTTATATTGTCGACACCCAATAGTAGAAATACCGCTGCCCCCTTGTGTCTATTGCTGATTTTGGCTACGCTGAAAGTGCAGCATCTTCAGCATTTTTTGTTTGCCTTTTTCGCAGTACTCTCTAACTGCACAGCTAGGAGTTGGCATGGTGCCAACATTTCACATTTGTACTTTATTGAACACTGCAATAATGTCTGGCTGATATCTTTCCCATGACTGGCTGCAAGTGATAGCTAAAATGATGGCGGATAGCAGTGAGCACTATACAGCCAGCACAGCCATTCGCTTTAGGGGCCCCACTCACTTCTGAGGGGTTCCAGCTGTATACCGTATTTCAGGGACGTATCCAGGATTTTTGAGCGGGGGGGCTGCTTGTTTACAGGGGCCGGCGAGCGGGGGGGGGGGGGCTCAGCCCCCCCCCTAAATTTTTTCCCTATATAGGAACGGAAATGTGTACATTTCCAAATACCAAAACGCCACGCCATACCAAGGCGCCACGCCATGGCGCTATTGGCGTTGGCGCCAGCGCCAGGAACCGCTTTTTATATATGTAAATATGCATACATATGCAGCGAAAGTCGCAAAAATGTGTTCATTTTCAAGGATATTTGTTTACGGGGACCGATCCGCTAAAAATACAATGTATGGGGAAGAAATTGCGCGCTCGCGCGCAAAATTTTTAAGAAACCTCGAAAAACGAATAGGAAAAAATTGCATTTTCCGGTACTTTTTAGGTCTCACCCCGGGAGGGGGGGGGCTGCAGTCCCCCCGCCCCCCCTGGATACGGCCCTGCCGTATTTCCTCAACATACCCCCCTCAAAATGGGCACTATGAATTTGTGGTCCGGGAAATACATAACAGACGTTCAAAACACTTACTGTGTTACGTTAGAACATCGTTTATACCATCTACATCCTTATATAAGGCTGTAAAAACTTATATAAATGGTGGTTATTGTTGCATTTTTCACGGTTTTCTCTCAAATTTTTCACTATGAAAAAATAAACCCCCCGGGGGTAATCACGTTAATACGGTATAGTGTTTTATGGTGTTCCACCTCTTCAGTAGGTGTTTTATCCACCATTCTTTGAAGAAAAAAAAACAGAGACTTTTTTCCATGCAATTTTTGACTTTGGACATTCACCAACAAATCAGCGATGCATTGATTTAGCTGAAAATCGACATGCTGCATAAAGACATCTTAATTTAGGACATGGTATACTGGGTAAACACATTCACAACTGTCACATTTCAAATGGGAGGACAGATAAAAAATTTACTCCCATCCAGAAACATAAAGACATTTTTCCAGGAGTGTACTTCAGTCTGGATGCTTGTTTGTTTGAAGTATCAAGTAGCACCAAATGTAAAATGAGCACAGTTTTAAATGGTGGTTATTTGCATCGCCGCCCCCTCACACAATATTTTCAGCTATCTACCGTATTTCCTCGAAATACCCCCCCTCAAAATGGACACTATAAACTTATACACCCCCCCTCGAAATACCCCCCCCCCAATTTAGTGTATAGAGAACGTAAATGACAAAGGCTGCGGTTTGTCATCCGGGTAATGCAAAACACACGTTAAAAACGATGACTCTGTTATGTGAGAACAGTGATTATACGTCTACACACTTATACAAGTCCTTAGAGTCTTATAAATGGCGATTTTTGTTGCATTTTCGACGTCTGCGTACGTTTCAGACGACAATTTAGTACTTGGTTTTCAAAAAATTTCTGGCGAAATAATAAACCCCCCCTCGAAATACCCCCCCCCTCGTTTAACCCCCCTCAAAATTCTCACTCTTAAACAATAAACCCCCCGGGGGTATTTCGAGGAAATACGGTATTCCCCAGAAAGCTTTGCTATACAGATGTGCAATATGCGCTGAAGATTTTTCTAGGGGTTTTCATCTGTATTTATAAAGTGACAAAAACTGTGAACAATACCGATTTATTTACCCATTATTAAAACCATGGTCAAATCGATTATCTATCACTTTTTTACATTGTAAATACTATGGTTGGTCTATGGCTGAGAATACGATTTTTAAACCTTAAAAATTACCCACTTTTGTGCAAAACAAACAAAAAACATCAAGTAACTACTATAAATATAATCTACAAAAACCCTGTCTGCTCTAGCGTGCCCTAGGATAGTATTTACTAGTGGGTTTTAGAGCTTATTTGAGTACTACAAGTACACCAACTTGCAGCAGAATTTCCTAATGAGTTTGCATGCATTAACTCACGCTGCATAGAGATTAGTGACGTGTCATTTGTTTCCATTTTCACGTAGCTAAGCCTGCCCCTGTCAATTCACTGTGAAACAAATCAGACACATCAGATAAGTTGATTGACAGAAAACAGTGTAGTGAGTGTTACTTGAAAAAGGGTCAGTACTGGGGCCAAGGGAGGTATCCTGGGTGGGGCTGCAGTCAGATTACTTATGCCTTAGCCAGTTACATGCGAGCAGGATACTTATGTACACAGCTTTACAACAAAAGAAAAATATTTTTGTAAAAAGGCGGAGTCGTAAAAAAAGACGAACAACGATGTTTCGTTCCTGCAATCATTTTTTCTTTTTTTTAAGAATTTTAATTGTTTTTATTTATGATGACGTCACGATGGAGTGTTCCCTTCAGAATTGGCCTATTCCACAAATTATTACAGTTTTCACCATTGACGTAGTTTTTGAAAACTTGCCAAAGGAGACAGGAATCTTTATACCTGCCGTAAAAAGAAAAAAACACAAAAAAAGAATAAAACAGATAAAGACCAAAAATAAGTGTCAAAATATTTCCGGTAAAAGTAGCCAGCATGTAGCTTTTGTGTGGAAATTTACGTGATATTTTGCAGCGCTCAATGCCCATAACAACTCAGAGGTCCAACTGAAAACACGAGACTCTGAAAGTTTCATGAATACAAAAGTGAGTCCTACATCGACATTCATGCAAGTGACAACTGGGAAGGTGACCGTTTGGACGCAGGGACCAATCCCACATTCTGCCAAGCGAGCTATTTTGGAAAATATACACATTACAAAATATTTTACAACCGCAGTCGTTCCCCAGCGCATGCTAATTGACTTTGAGAAACATTAATGCATTTAAATAGGCTATTATTCTGTTTGGTCAATATTTTTTGACTAGTGATGGGAAAGGAAGGTCATCAGGGGTAACGAATGTGGGGGGTGGGGGGTTACCACCCCACAAACGCTCAGCTATTTATCTATCTATCCAAGGCTATTTACCTTCTGACCTAACCCCCCCCCCAATCGCCCATCTAGACAGCAAATGAGCACATGTAGAGCAAATGAAAGTGATTTTTCCCATTTTTTTTGTTTTACAATAATGCATTTTTCATCTTTATGATTAAATCGCGGGCGTAACCTGTGCATTCCACGGAATATACATATTTTTATATTGGCCATAAGCATACTGGTTCTCTACTTAAATTTTGAAAACTCATTTATCGGTTTCGAAAACTTTTAAAATTGCGGTAGAAACCTAGGGCGTGTGGGCACATTAAGCGGTTCACCATTTGTGTACCATCACAACTCGGCGCTATTTTTGCATACAAAATGCAGCGAGTGCAATTTCTAGCGCTATTTCCACCACTACTAGTCACCTGTCAGAGAAAAAAAAATTTTGTTTGAAATTTACAACTTGGCAACTTAGTTTTCACCGTGACTGATGTGAACACTGAAATGGCCACATGGCGACATCCAGCCTACTCTTATTGTATGCTATATGTGTTTTGGTTTTCAAATTTTCAATTTTATGCTTTCATTGATTTAAATTCAAATTTAACTTAAATAAAATCATTCAACCATGTTCATTAATTTGCATTTAAAAAAATTTCAGTTTTCACACGAAGTCACGGTGAAAACTAGTGTGTGTAGGCACATTACAACATCATACAGCAACTTTGAGGTAGTTGTCAATCCAAAAAACGACAGTTCACTCGAATGCTTTTTTATTGGGTTTGATCGGAAAAAATTGTAATTCAAAGGAGATATTCCTAAGATGCACGATCTAGCTAAGAACCACAACAGAAAGCAAATCCACCCGGTATCATAAAGGAGTGCAGCTGCAGTATGCAATGCTTAAATACTAAATACATAAGTATGTTTGTATGCACACGGTTAGCGATGAAAAAAACGTTTTTTCAAAGACCCCGTTATTTAAATAAAACCATTTTTAATTTTTTAAAGTTTTTAAATAAAATACTACAGTAACATATCATAGCTTATTATTACAGTAGGGATGGCCAGTGTGTTTTTTAAACTATCTTAAAAAATGTTTAAAAAGAGGCATCAAAACCGTTTAAGGCATTTAAACACTATTCCATGCCCAACTTCACTTGAAGTCATGAATGTTGACAAAAGGCAATATACACAATAAATTGACATAAAACAGATATTTTTGACAGAAATCAGCACTTATGATTTTCTGTTTTTGTTTTTAAACAAACAGGGTCATTAACATTTTTGGCCATCCCTATCTTACACAAAATCATAAAAAAATTGAGCTTTTAAACTAAAAATGCCTCAAAACTAATGAACACCATCACCAATGTACACGTGAACATACAATTGCACACTTCCTCACAAAAAATTCAAAACCAGAAAATTTTGCATTTCGATTTTTTTAAAATAAAATCAGTTTCCACCCGGTGATTTTTAAAAATCAGATTTAAAAAAATCTTTGAAAAAAAAATATTTAAAAAAAATCAAGGGACACCATAGTCATACCTTTATAACAGGGTCCAAATTTCAGGGGGGCGGCCCCTGTTTGCCGGGGTCCATACCATATACAATCATGTATACATCCCTGACCTTAACCATCAATGGGAGCCGTTTAAAAATACCATATTTTTTAAAAGTCATTTTTTTCTTTTTTTAACTGACAGGTTCATAAAAAAGACGCCATTTTCCATCCCCACATGTAACACAATGAAAAAACAATTACAGATTAATAAAACAAGGCGATACTGGTTAAACCTCGATCTGAATGACGTCAGAAACTCGCCTTTAATCGCAGCTTTTTAATTAATCAAAAAAAATCGCAAAGCACTTGCCACCGCGTACATATCTACCTACCTACGCGTACTCGCCGCGGCGCAGAGATGGGCGGCGCGGCGCGGCGGCGGCAGTCAGCTCACGCTAGCGGCCGCGCGGCACGGCCGCCCAGCGTGACTCGGACGCCGCGGCGGCGCACTCGGGAGTCAAGATTGGAACCCATCAACTTTGTATATTACCTCCGCCCTCCAGACTAGCCGGGCAATATCGCAGCCGCCGGCCGCTGGAACAGAGGCAACACAATCGAGCATGTGCCTCTGTGCATGTTTACCCGCTGCGCATGTCAGGGGTATTATAAACTTTGATCCTCCAGGGGGTTGGGCATATAGTTAATCGCACCTCTGGAGGGATAGATAGTTGGAGTAAAAAATTTGGGGGGTTTGGGGGTTCGCGGGGTTTCAGGGTATAGGCTTTTTAGATGTAGAACAAAGGTAGAAAAATTGCTAAAAGTAGGTGAAAAATTACTAAAAATGAGTATATAAGCACATACACTACAAAAAATAGCTGAAAATAGACAATAAAACACAGGAACTAGTGATTTTTAAGGTGAAAATCTATAAAAAGGTGCGAAAATAAGCGATTTTGAGTGAAATCAGGGTCTACATGCGCACCGGGTCTACATGCGCACCGGGTCTACATGCACATAAGGCCTCAGTCACACAATCGCCCGGCTGCATGTGAAACGCTGCTCCGAGCAGAGACGCCGCCGCCCGGCCAGCTATGAGAGGTGTGAGCGGCGGCGACGCGGCCAGATAAGCTGAGAACGCTTGAAATGTCAATTATGACAAGCCGAGTGCGTGATGGGGGGACGGCACCTGAGATCTGGATACATGCAATTTTAATGAGCCGGCTGAAAAATCAATTTTCTCGTTTTTAAGAGCTACCTATTCGCATTCGCCTTTGAACCTGCCTCGACTGGGATACAAAAGCGTACAGATGGGAACAATTGCGAGTGTATGCATGCGCAATTGTTGCTTTACATGCATAAAATGTTATTTACCGGGTGGACTGCAGAGAGCAGAGCTCTAACAATGGTTTTACATTGAAAAAGGCCAGTGAAAAGCTTTTATGGCCGCGAAGAAGCCTCGAATTTAGCTGATAGATGATGCATTGCTTGGCATTACATAACATTTAGCTTGAGATAAACGAAATGTATGTGAACAAGAACAAAACCTTTCAAAAAAGGATAAACATTTATCTACTTCGTCTGTTCCGGAATTATCGGGACAGGGTGCGTTTCCCGAACCAGTTATAGAAAAAAAATCGACAAATTTTTTTCGACAAATTCGAAATTTCGACAACAATTTCGACATTTTCCACGAAATACCCCCGGGAGTTAATTTTACATAGTGCAAATTTTGAGGAGTGTTAAACGAGGGGTGTATTTCAAGGGGGTATTATTTTGTCAGAAATTTTCATGAAATTCATAGCAAAGAATATCCTTTTAAGTACCCAAAACCGTTAATAAATTTGTACAAATATGAAATATTTGGACATATAAACGAACATCGCTACGCAAGCTAGTGTGTGTAGGTGCAATTCAGACTGGCAGTAAAATATACATCAGTACAATGTACATCATTCAAGATGGGGGTATTTTGAGGGTTATTAATTCATAGTGGTCACTTTGAGGGCGGTTATTAACTGGTGGTGGTCACTTTTGGGGGGAGGGGGGATTTCGAGGTGGGGGTATTTCGAGGGAGGTATTTCGAGCAGATACAGTATATGTCGTTGCATAGCTTGTCCCCGCTTGAATTGCAAATATACCGTAAGTATAAACCATTCCAGGGGGCACTTGGGGGACCATGTAAAATGTCATGTGTCTAGGGTTGGCCGATGTTTTTTTAAACGTTTTTTATTTTAAAAAACGTTGTTTTTTTTTAAAAAAAACATCACGTCCGAAATGTTTTTTTTTTTTAAAACATCCGCCGAAATTTATAGTACTAAGCACTAGGTATTTTGCAAAAATTTCGCGCGCAAGCGCGCAATTTCACACACAAATTGACATTGGTTGTTGTTTTCATTGGTTTTGTGGCATTTTTAGTATCAAAGTATCCATTTCTATCTGCTACCATGGGTGAATAAGCCGTAATATGTTGCTGTAGTATATAATATTGAGGTAATGTGCTTCCATGTACCTCCACAGTGTGTAACATCACTCCCAAAGTAACAACCTCCTTTTATAACCTTGTTTGATCACTATTCCGTGCCGAACTTTACGTGAAATCACGAACATTCAACTATAAGGCGATATACGAATGATATGTCGACAAAAAATGGATATTTTTGACACAAATCACCACTTATAATGCTATCCCATGGCTCCACAGACATTATATGGTCATACATAACATCACAGTGTATTGCCACTGCCTGATATACCTATATATGTTGACACAAGGTCATATCTGGGAGCTTTTAATAAAAACCGTTTTTTTATTTAAAAAAAACGTTTTTTTTATAAAAAACATCGAGTTAAAAAAAACGTTTTTTTTTTCCAACCCTACATGTGTCATTACCCTGTAAAATGTCATCCTCATGTGTCATGTGAAAGACTCTGTAAAGTGTCAAATGTCATGTAAACAACCCTGTATAGTGCCATGTGTATCCAAACATTATTAATCATATCCAAATCTTTATCCTTTTTGTATCCTGTATCTTATGTTTTATACATGACACATGACATTTTACAGGGTCTTTGACACTTTACAGGGTCTTTTACAGGGTCTGGGAGTGGCACCAGGTGTTTTTTTTGCAATTTCATTTAGTTTACAGTTTGATCCACTCCACATGACAGCACAGTTGCTTAGCAATTCTAATTGATCTAATCTAGATGAACAAAAACTATTAGGCAATTACAGTTTGGGCGCGTTTCTATGGTTTTAAAGCAATGTTTTCACTGGAAAATAACATTAGAAAAAATTGTAATTTTGCAACCAAATTCTTTAACCAGCGCAGTAATTGTTCACTGAATTGAACATGATAGTAATTGATGTTTATTGTAACAATTATGGTACTTATTCACAAAGAAACCGATCATTACTAATTACTACCTAGATGAAAATATGTTACAACACGGCATAGATATTTCAAATGCAATTTTGAACCGTCTGTAGGTGCGTGTGTATGCATTTACAATAAGGCACTAATAAAGATAGGTAATAACATAAAAATTGGATAGATAGCTGACAGTTTCTATTCAGGGGAACAGTAAACACACACTGTGCAGAATGGTTAAGACTTTTCACCCATAAAGAAACAGGAGGCCGGGGCATAGCATTGGGAATTTTAAAAAAATTCGGGTTGAGGTATCGGGTACAGGGGTATCCTAGATTCTGACCCTTCATGGGGTTGGATAGATAGCAAATCGTTGAATGTTTCTACATTTAAAATACCGCAAATCCGATATAAGCACATACAAACTCAAGGGGCGGTCATCCCGGGCACATGTAGCCAACCCGACGGCTGCCCCGGTATCAAAATGTTTAAGTTTGATAATGTTAATCACGCAAGGTGCACAGCCTCAACTATTCTGCACGGTAGTGTATTACCCACCAATAGCTGCGACGTGCAGCGGTACCCTTCTTAAAGGTGACAAGCTGTACAGCTTTACACGCTTATCTGAAACCCAGGGTGTCAACAAAAACTTTTTTTACGGAAAACGGAAACGGAATTTTTTTGCACTTGCCAGAAAACAGAAAAAAATTTGTACTTGCTGGAAAACTGAATGGCCGGAAAACGGAGACGGAAAAATTTGCTGAAATTCGGCCGGAAATTTTGCTGGAAACGTAAAATGAGCCGGAAAAATGGAAACTTAGCAGCCGGAAAAAAATTTGCCTGCGGAAAGCGGAAAGTTGACACCCTATACTCCAGTAACTTTACACCCTGCACGCGTGATTCCCGCTGGAAGCGTGCCAACGATTTCTTTACGTATGATATTTGCATAAAAAGTTGATAAAACTCACGTATGTTATAACACTGTACGTTAACTTAATCACAACAATGATTTTTTCATCTTTTATATATAAATCGCATGCTATATGATCTTTGGCACACTTCCAACGTGAGACATAAATGAGTGCGAGGGCAGAGTATCATGTACGCCGAGTATACTAAAGCCCACGAAACCACCTAGAATTCAAACATACACAACCTTCACTTTGAAGCCCAGAAAAACACCCACCCCCCAAAAACAACAACAACAAAAAACTCACAACTGCGCGGCCGCACCGATCCGTTCATCAGCGGCGCGGCGCATTTCCGCGTCCTGATCATCCAGCGTTTCTTGCCCTCCCGCAGCGGGCGGCGGCATCGTGGCCTGCCGCGGCAGGAAGCCGGGACCCCTGCGTGATTGGATTGGTGTGGGGTGACTTTTGGTTTCGGTGTGATAAATGTTGGCCCTGGCAAGGACGTAGGCAGGGCGGGGGGGGGGCGCCCCCCCCCCCCTTCGCGGACTGGACCAAAAAATGTCCCAGAAATCGCACTTCCGGAAGACGATTTTGTCGACAGTTTGTAAAAAAATTTGCGCGCAAGCGCGCATTTCCCGTCCCGGAACACATATTGTCGGCTGACCAGTTTCCGCAGCCTCAAAGCCAGTAAAAATGGGCTCAATTCTTGTCCATGTCGCTGTATAGACCGGTAAAATACACACATATACTGCTGTTTTGGCGCCAATGCCAAAACCTACCAATGGCGCTGGCGCCATTCCCTTACTACACGGGTAAAGTTTTAAGGGGGGTGCCCCCCCCCCGTTTGACGGGCACCGTATACAATCCGCCCCCGCTCAAAAATCCTGGCTACGTCCCTGGTGAGAAAATGGTGAACTGCGTGCTCAAATGACACAGCTAATCTCACGTCACCCACGGTTACGCTCGCGGGAAAATTGAATATTTATGATGTGTTTACACATGTGGCTAAAATACCGAGCCGGTTAGGATTTACATGGCTCACCAATCCAATGAAGAATTCAATTTGTCTGTGGATTAAAAATTGAGACACTTTCACTTGAAAATCGAAACCAGATTCCTTCCTAATAAAATGATAAAGATACCCGATAAAATGACATGTAAAATGTCATTCAAAGTGTAAAAAGTAATGTAAAATGCCCTGCAACATACGTTTGCCATTTTCCAGCGAATTTTACATGCATATCGACACATTGCTTGACATCTGACATTCTACAGGCCACTTTCCAGCGTCTGGAATTAGCACCCGGGCACGCACACCACGCCGAACCCTAACGGCGCGCCCAACACGCACCTGTAGTTGGCGGACACGAGCGCCGCGCTGGCCGACCGCGTCAACGGCGGGTGCGGCCGGACGGCACGACGGGTCGACTGCGGCCGGCCGCCCCCCGCCGCGGCCATCTCTCAACGTTAACTGGTAGATAAGGGGTAGTAGCCACTGCCGCCGCTGCGGCCAGTGTGCGTCGCGGCGGCGCGCCCAGTCATGCCGCCGGAGCGGCGCGGGCGCCAATCAAGTCGGCTGTCAAGCGGCCGCAAGTTTAGAAGGTCGCAAATTCCGCTCGACTGAAAATGGCCTCCCGAGGGGGGTATTGTTTTGAGCACAATTCACAGCTGAGCAAGTGTACAATAGATATCATGTTCTAGCCTGTTTTGAAGAGATTGTGGAGAACCAGGGACGTATCCAGGATTTTTGAGCGGGGGGGGGGGCTGCTTGTTTACGGAGGCCGGCGAGGGGGGGGGCTGAGCCCCCCCCCCCCCCTAAAATTTTAGGTACATAGTGGCGGAATGACGCCATGGCGCTGGCGCAATAAGTAGGCGCCACGCCATGGCGCCATTGGCGTTGGCGTCAGCGCCATGGAACGCTGTAGTTGTATGTAAATATACATACAGAACAGCAAAAAGCACAACATTCAGTGTATTTATAATGATTTGCGGTCACATGGAGCAAATCTGATGGTTATAACCGTATGTCTGGTGAAGAATGCGCGCTCGCGCGCAAAATTTTTTACGCTGAAGTTGAAAAAGTCGCATTTTCCGGTCACTTTCTGGTCTCGCCCCGGGAGGGGGGGGGCTGCAGCCCCCCCCCCCCGCCCCCCCCCCCCTGGATACGGCCCTGTGGAGAACTGAATGCGATAACGACACTAAAGTACGAAGGGAACCAGTTTTTCGGACCGGGACTAGGGATGACCGGTGTTTTTTTAAACCGTCTTTTCAAAAAATGTTTTGTTTTGTTTTAAGCAGAGACATCAAAATCGTTTTTAAACATCAACCAAAAAATTTTGTACTTTTTTGCAAATTTTTGCGCGCAATTTCCCATACACATTACCATTGGTGGTTGTTTTCATTGGTTTTGAGGCATTTTTAGTGTGAAAGCTTCCATTCCTTTATGCTATTGTGTAATAACTAGCAGGATTCTCTCCGACCTTCGGTCGGGTTTTGTGGTTCTCTACAATTAATACCATTGGAGAAAATATGATACTTTAGTTAAGTTTGCCCAAATGCTAGGCATGTGTTTTGAAATGTGGTATGTAATGTACCAACAATAACAAGACCAATACCAAATATGCAATGTTTTGGAATGGATTTTTGTAAACTTCTGTAAAATGGTTGGGCATGAAACTTGGTAGTAAAATGTGGACAGTTTGCGATTTGGTATGATGGTGTGCAGTGTGCATTCTGTGTGGTATAGGTTTTGTGATATGATAGTGTGGTTTTTGCAAGGTGTCAAACTTTGTTGTAATCTTCAATTGGTTACATTTGTGCTTTGCTGTTCTTTTTGTGTTTGTAAATCCTTGTGGTATTAATTGTAGAGAACCACAAAACCCAACTGAAGGTTGGAGAGAATCCTGCTATAGTTACCCACTACTCAGAGGCTTGCAAAAACTGACACCCCAATGGGGACCCCCCTCCAAATGGCACCCACCGGGGAACCCCCCAAAAGTGGCACCCCCTGGAAACTGCCCAAAAATGGGACCCCCTAGGGCCCCACAAATATGGCACCCCCTGAGGACCACCAAAAAATTGCACCCCTTAGGGACCCCCCAAAAATAGCACCCATTGGGACCCCCCAAAAATAGCACCCCCTGGGGACCCCCAAACATGGCACCCCCTAGGAACCCCCACAAAAATGGCACCCCCTGGGGACCCACCCAAAGTTGGCTCCCCCTGGGGACTCCAAAAATGGCACCCCCCTGGGGACCCCCCCAAAATGGCACCCCCTATGGACCTCCCCCACAAAAAAAAATATAGCACCCCCCTGAGAACCACCAAAAAATTGCACCCCTGGGGACCACCCAAAAAATGGCATACCATGTGGACCCCCTTGAAATGGCACCCCCATATATACCTCCAGAAAATGGCACCCCCTTGAGACCCCCCAAAAATGGCACCCCATGGGGACCCCCTCTAAATCCTGTAAACACAGCCCCTAGTTTGGAAACTCCTGTAAACTCAGCCCCTAATTTGGAAACTCCTATAAACTCAGCCCCTAACTTGCAAACTCTCGTAAACTCAGCCCCTAACTTGCAAACTCCCATAAACTCAGCCCCTTATTTGTAAGCTCCCATAAACTCAGCCTCTAATTTGAAAACTCCCATAAACTCAGCCCCCAATTTTGGAAACTCCTGTAAACTCAACCCATAATTTGGAAACTGCTGTAAACTCAGCCCTAATTTGGATACTCAAATAAACTCAGCCCCTAATTTAGAAACTCCCATAAACTCAGCCCCTAATTTGGAAACTCCCTTAAAATCAGCCCCTAATTTGGAAACTCCCATTAACTCAGCCCCTAATTTGGAAACTCCCATAAACTCAGTCCCTAATTTGGAAACTCCAGTAAACTCATTTTCAGGTTTATGGTAATGTAGTGTGAACATGGTATGAATATTTCAAAAAATCACTATCATCAATCCACAAATGCATCAATTCACAATTTTCAATTTTTTAGCCCCAGGGGTTAGACTTAAAAGGTTATGGTAATGTACAGTAGAAATGGAGTGCACATCTCAAATCACTGCAATAAAAAACCCACAAACGCATCATTTCACAAATTGAAAGTTTTTGTGCCCAGGGGTTCATTATCAGGGTTTTAGTAACGTGGTGTCAAGATGGAGTGCATATTTGAAATTGCTACAATCAGAAACCCACAAACACATCATTTTATGATTTGAAAATTTTTGGTCCTGGGGGTTCATTTTCAGGGTTATGGTAATGTAGTGTCAAAATGAAGTGCATATTTCAAATCAAGGCAATCAAAAAGCCACAAATGCATCATTTCACAATTTCTTATTTATTAGCCCCATGGGTTCAATTTAAGGCTTACAGTAATGTAGAGTTGAAATTGAGTCATTTCAAATCAGTGCAATTAGAAACCTGCAAAATGCATCATTTCACAATTAGAAATTTTTGGGTCTAGGGGTTCAATTTCAGGGTTTTAGTAATGTAGTGTCAAAATGGAGTGCATATTTGAAATCGCTACAATCAGAAACCCACAAATGCATCATTTTATGATTTGAAAGTTTTTGGCTTAGGGGGTTCATTTTTATGGTTATGGTAATGTAGTGTCAAAATGAAGTGCATATTTCAAATGAGTGCAATCAGAAACCTGAAAATGAATGATTTCACAAATTGAAAGTTTTTGGCTCCAGAGGTTCATTTTCAGGGTTATGGTTATGTAGTTTTCAGGGTTATGTAGTGTCAAAATGGATTGCATATTTCAAATCAGTGCAATTAGAAACCCACATCGAATCATTTCACAATTTCTAATTTTTTAAGCCCTGGGCATATTTGAAATGGCTACACTCAGAAACCCACAAATCCATCATTTTATCGTTTGAAAGTTTTTGGCCCAGGGGGTTCATTTTTAGGGTTATGGTAATGTAGTGTCAAAATGAAGTGCATATTTCAAATGAGTGCAATCAGAAACCTGAAAATGAATGATTTCACAAATTGAAAGTTTTTGGCTCCAGAGGTTCATTTTCAGGGTTATGGTTATGTAGTTTTCAGGGTTATGTAGTGTCAAAAAGGATTGCATATTTCAAATCAGTGCAATTAGAAACCCACATCGAATCATTTCACAATTTCTAATTTTTTAAGCCCTGGGCATATTTGAAATTGCTACACTCAGAAACCCACAAATCCATCATTTTATGGTTTGAAAGTTTTTGGCCCAGGGGGTTCATTTTTAGGGTTATGGTAATGTAGTGTCAAAATGAAGTGCATATTTCAAATGAGTGCTATCAGAAACCCGAAAATGCATCATTTCTCAAATTGAAAGTATTTGGCCCCATGGGTTCATTTTTAGGGTTATGGTAATGTAGTGTCAAAATGGAGTGCATATATCAAATTGGTGCAATCATAGACCCAAATTTGAAATCAGTGCAATCAGAAACCCAAAAATGAATGATTTCACAAATTGAAAGTTTTGGGCTCCAGAGGTTCATTTTCAGGGTTATGGTTATGTAGTTTGCAGGGTTATGTAGTGTCAAAACGGAGTGCATATTTCAAATCAGTGCAATTAGAAACCCACATTGAATCATTTCACAATTTCTGATTTTTTAAGCCCTGGGCATATTTGAAATCACTACACTCAGAAACCCACAAATCCATCATTTTATGATTTGAAAGTTTTTGGCCCAGGGGGTTCATTTTAGGGTTATGGTAATGTAGTGTCAAAATGAAGTGCATATTTCAAATCAGTGCAATCAGAAACCCGAAAATGCATCATTTCTCAAATTGAAAGTATTTAACCCCATGGGTCCATTTTGAGGGTTATGGTAATGTAGTGTCAAAATGGAGTGCATATATCAAATCAGTGCAATCAGAAACCCAAATTTGAAATCAGTGCAATCAGAAACCCAAAAATGCATCATTTCACAAATTGAAAGTTTTTGGCCCCAGTGGTTCATTTTCAGGGTTATGGTAATGTAGTGTCAAAATGAAGTGCATATTTCAAATGAGTGCAATCAGAAACCCGAAAATGCATCATTTCTCAAATTGAAAGTATTTGGCCCCATGGGTTCATTTTTCGGGTTATGATAATGTAGTGTCAATGGAGTGCATATATCAAATCAGTGCAATTAGAAACCCACAATGCATCATTTCACAATTTGAAAGTTTTGGCCCCATTTTGGGTTCAATTTCAGGGTTATCGTAATGTACTGTCAGAATGGAGTGCATATTTCTAATCATTGTAATCAGTAACCCACAAATGCATTATATCACAATTTATATTGTTTAGCCCCGGGGGCCTCACTTAAGGATTATGGTAATGTTATTGTTAACTCCCATAAACTCAGCCCCTAATTTGGCAAACACCCATCAACTCAACTCCCATAAACTCAGCCTCTAATTTGTAAACTTGTGTGAACAGCCCCTTATCTTTAAACTTCTGTCAACTCAACCCTAATTTATTAACACCCATCAACTCAACCCTGAATTGTAAACTCAGCCCCTAAAAACTCAGGTCAACCCCCTATACATGTGCAATTGCATTCTTGGGAAGCAACTTTGCCATCTACTAACCCTGTTTGTCAAGATTGTGGATCGTGTTTGTAAAGGGCATTTGTACTAATAAATAGTGACTGCATTGTGTGCAAAAACACACACGAATCGGGCACAATGAGGCCTGTGATTGTGCCTCCTATTTTTTGCATTGAAGCATCCTTAGCGTGCAGTTCTCTCGCAATTGTATAGGTGTTGATAAGCTGTGATATGTTAGTGTAGTACCGCAAATCCTCGAATAAGACCCCCCCTCGGATAACACCCCCCTGAATAACTCCCCCCTGTTGGAGAGATGAGGAAAAAATAACTCCCCCCTCGAATAACTCCCCCCTCTTGAACAACTCCCCCTCTGTATGTCAAGGATACAATACAAAAATACATAAGAATATTAGCGTACGGCAGCGACAGCATATACATGATGTAACCATCGTAACCGTTTTTTATAAAAACTCAGCCAAATTTTTAGTACGCGTGCACTTTTCAACACGTTGTTTTTAAAAAACTGTTAAAAAACTCTGGCCATTACTAGCCATATAAATATCTTGATCACGTCCAGCAATCAGCATGAACGGCCACCTTTTGCGATTCGATTTATTTTTACCGTGAAATAAATCGCATTTTAAAATTCAGCTCGAAATCATGGGATGAAGCTATGACGTGGCGCTCTAGTGTTTTTCCACGCCAAAAAAAAAACGAATTTTACGAAAAAAACGTTCGTAACAAAGGCTTTTATATCCGCAACAAATGTTACAGCGAAAACATGTTTCATTGCCTATAAATTGCATCTAGGTGCTCTACACTGTAATGAGTGAGTTACTAACGAATAGGCGCTATTCGTGGACACGCACCAAAGCAAGTACCTAAAACAGTATGCACATGCAAGGACGTAGGCAGGGGTGCGGGGGGGGGGCGGGGGGCCATTCCTGAGCCAGAGATAAAAGATGGCACTTCTTTATAACGATTATTATGTAGATAAAGTTTGCAAAAATTGTGTGAGCATAATGAGCTATTTTTTTTGCCGTACAACGCGGAACGCTTGTAAAATACAGACATATACTCAGGGGTTTAGTAGGGGGGTTGGGGGGGGGGTTACCCCAGCTCAGCTATCTATCTATCCCGGAGGCAAAAATTTTGGCTACTATCCCCTAACCCCCCCCCCCCAAAAAAAATCGTCCAGCTATCTATCTATCTGGACTCTGGAGCGTTTTTTTAAAAAATTTGACCAATCTTCGCTCAAAATCGATAATTTTCGTACCATTTTATAGTTTTTCACCTCCAAAATCGCTAGTTTATGTTTATTATCGCCTATTTTGGGCAATATATATGTGCTTATATACTTATTTTTAGCCATTTTCACCTACTCTTAGCGATTTTTCCCCCTTTTCATCCTTCTATACATCGGAAAACCCTATATATTGAACCCCCGCGAACCCCCTCAACCCCCCCCCCCAAAAAAAACAAATTTTTTTTCACCTATCTATCCCCCGTGAAGAGCGATTTGCTATCTATATGAACCCCCGCGGGGGTTCAAATCTACAAAACCCCTGCATTTACTGCTGTTTTGGCGCCAATGCCAGGGCCATGACGCCATTCCCTTACTACAGGGGTAAAATTTTAGGGGGGGGGGCAACCCGCCCCCCAGTTCGCCGGGCCTCGTATACAATGCTCAAAACTTCTGACTACGTCCCTGAACACATGCGTCGCTCATTAAAGTGGGCCAATCAGCTTTCAATGGCCTGAAAAATCCCTGATGGGCAGGTTAAATAAAAGTGCATGTCACATGACTATAAAATGGCTCGAACTTCAGGCGCAAATTCAAAGTTGTCAAGTTGTCAAGTGACATGACAACAGCCAGAAATTGGGCGAGTGACCAGTTCAAAAATTAGAATCCAGCCGCTACCGGGATCACTTGACATTTGACTGGACACCCCTGAACCTGATCGGCCACCATTTTATAGTATTATGATTGACAAAATGTCTCCCTAAAAATAAGAGCGAAACATAAAAATAAACAAATAAATACAACATACATACACACGGCCGCAAATGGAAGAAAACGCGACGCGGGCAAATATCCGGAGTAAATATGTACGCAGTGCGCGGCAACGAGCATGTGCCTCTGTGCATGTTTACCCGCTGTGCATGTCAGGGGTATTCTACATTTTGATCCCCCCAGGGGATAGAGAGCTGGAAATTTTTTTTGGCGTCTGGGGGTTCAATATATAGGCTTTTTCAAGATGTACGAAAAGGTAGAAAAATCGTTAAAAGTGGGTGAAAAATTACTAAAAATGGGTATATAAGCACATATACTACAAAAAAATACCTGAAAATAGACAAATAAACAAAAGAACTAGTGATTTTGAAGGTGAAAATCTATAAAAAGGTATGAAAATTAGCGATTTTTAGTGAAAATTAGGGTTTACATGCGCACCGGGTTTACATGCACAGAAGGACTCAGTCCGCGGCAACAGCCTCCACACGTCCGGGCGCGCTGAAAACACGAGCCGTTTCATGCACTTTCATACAGATGAACGAAAGCATGCGCGCGCACAAGTATTGAATGTGGGCGGAAATTTTTAATCGCTCGGCGCTGCCATATGAACGCTTCAATGACCCTCCTACCGAAAGCTGAATGTAAATAAATTTACAATTTGGGACCGGGCTTCGAACAGGACCGGGACTAGGGTTCAAAGGGGATTGACTTTTCGGGATCGGGATTGGCTTTTTTAGATTTCGGGATCGGGATTGGGATTTTCAAAGTCTCGGGATCGGGATTGGGATTGGCTTTTTCAAATTTCGGGATCGAGATTGAGGTTTCGGAATCGGGACCACAAAATCCCGA
Source organism: Sphaerolaimus hirsutus (assembly GCA_964036195.1). NCBI lineage: Eukaryota > Metazoa > Nematoda > Chromadorea > Monhysterida > Sphaerolaimidae > Sphaerolaimus > Sphaerolaimus hirsutus. The sequence goes on along the minus strand of OZ038454.1, from coordinate 26,101,407 downwards.
AATTTCTCGGGATTCGGGATCGGGATTGAGGTTTCGGGATCGGGACCACAAAATCCCGAAATTTCTCGGGATTCGGGATCGGGATCGGGATTGAGGTTTCGGGATCGGGACCACAAAATCCCGAAATTTCTCGGGATTCGGGATCGGGATCCCGTTTGAACCGTAACCGGGACCGGAATTTTTTTTGTCGGGACGGGACCGGAACTGGCCTTTTTATTGGGCCCACACACACTAGTTGACATCGCAAATTCGCGTCAACTCAGTGTCAATTGAATAAAACCAGAAGTTTGTAAAAAGCATCACACTTAACAGGAACAATGAAAATGAAGTGTCATGATGTAAAATTAACTATGCTCTATCAGATAGATAAGTTGAAATCACAGTATCACTTAAATTCAGTTGACATTTAGTTGACACGAATTCAGTTGACATCCAGTGCGTGGGGGCCCATTGGGACCGGAACAGGAAATTCGCCTAACCATCTACCGCAACCATGGTCCCGTTTGAAGCCGTAATTAATCCCATCACTCCACAGCGGTGAAGTTCGGCATGATATAGTGTTTAAATTGGGTTACAATAGAAAGCTGATACATTGGCACTGATTTTTCAGACTGTAAAAGTATATGGAGGTACATTGGCTGGATATTATAAACTATACTAACGTATCACGGCTTATTATAACACAAAAAAAACATGAACAAATGGAAGCATTTACACGAAAAATAGCTCAAAACCAATGAAAACCCCCACCAATGGTAATGTTTTATGTGAAATTGCATGTTGGCGTGCCAAAAAATTGCAAAATACCTTGTGCTTCAGTACTAAAAATTTCGGCCAAGGTTTAAAAAAACGGTTTCGAAGCTTGCGTTTAAAAAAACAAACAAACGTTGTTTTTTTAAACCTTTAGGAAAAAAACTCTCGGCCATCCCTAGATTGGATGTATAATTAATACGATTGCGTGCGGTTTTGTGGTGGGTGGTTTATTTTCATGTATAGCTTTCTAAAATTGCACAATAGCAGTTGATTGAATTTTGTAGAAAGTGCAATCAACCACCAATCAAACAGAAAAAGGTGAAAAAATAATTCAAAATATGGTTTTGAAGTGTGAAATAGTAAGGTAGGCCAACTATAGCAAGTCAAAGCAATAGCGAAACATACAGACAGTAGCAGCTATACAGCCATAAATAAATTTAAATAGCTCAAAAATAGGTGATAATAATAGTAAATAGGGGAAAATGAAAATAGGATAAAAATAAAATATATAAAATTCGTTAAAAAGTTTTTTTAAATATGAACAGGTTAGACGATTTTTAAACAAAGCGGTTTTTCACTATTTAAGAATTTTGTACAGTTTACAACACACAAGCGGGCAATTTCATGAACAAATAAACATTGGAGATTTTTTCATTGGTTTTGTAGTGTCTTTAAATTTAGATGTTAAAGTAGCCATTTTGCCATGCTAGTACATATGTAAAAAAATCTGTCACCTGTTATTGTAATCAGATGTGCTTCCACAAGGTTCTGAAGTATGATTTATCACACTTCATTGACTTGTCTGAAGTATTTGATTTAATTCAGGTTTTTCTAAACAACGTTGTTAAATACAGAAGCATCAAACTGTTTATTTCAAACAGCGGCTGAAATTGTCATTACTTATTCAGTGTGTATTTTGCAACTTTTGCATACAGGCGTGCAATTTCGTGTGCAAATTAACATCGGGGGGTGGTTTTCATCGGTTCTATTGTAATTTACATGATAAACCTTCCATTTCTGCAGGCACTAGGCACAATTATAAGCCATGATATTTATGTTAGTGTAGTACATAATATATACAGCCTATGCGCTTCCGCATATAACTGCGTTCGCGCATCAAGTCTGGCAGCCAGATTACAATTGAGGCGTCTAATTCTAAAAGTCGACAAGTCCACAAAATGCGATTTTACAGTAAATCACATTTTAAGTTTTAGATCCAATTCACTGTCCCTGCTGCGTGTCCAATTTGGCTCGCTCATGCCTACCATTATATTCCATATGTTGACAATTAAGTGTCTAATTTTTAGCCCCTACTGTCAATGTATACGTCAAAAACTGGGTGTCCATAAAATTCTATTTGGCCAGAGGAAAACTGTTTTGGGGAGGTTAAAGGACTTCTGGCACTTTTTGTTCCCGGCGACAATGAGCCAGCCTCATGTGCAACTTATGGACTTGTCGACTTTTAGAAACGGTGTCCACAGTGGACTTATCACATTTTGATAAAAAAATTTAAGTTGAAACGAAAATTGAAAGAAAAATCGAAGAAGAAAAAATCATTTTTAATCGAAAAAAAATTTGACAAATAAAATTGAAGAAAAATCAAAAAATTTAAATGTTTACAATTTTTTTGGAAAATCACTACATAAAAATGGCACCATTTTGAGTCCAGTAAACAAGACTAAGTACAGTAAATAAAAGTGGACTTGTCAACTTTTTGCATTAAGGAAATGGACTTGTTGACTTTTAGTTCTAACTAGGCCTGGACTTGTAGAATTCTTGCCCAAAAAAGTTATGGGCAGCTGAGTGGACTTGTCAACTTCTTGCACTTGCAAACATTTTTGTTCCTGGCCTGGATGAATCTCCCTTATGTAAAATTAATGGACTTTACAGCCAACTTTTAGCCCAAAACTGAGTGGACTTGTCAACTTCTTGACCAATTTATTTTTGCATTTTTCCCTAAAAATGTTAACTATCATATATGGGCATGTGAGGTCAAAATTTTTTTAAAATTAGCTTTGCGCAGAGGCGATAACCCACACGATGAGGCTCAGCCGAGTGGGGTTTATTGCCGGTAATGGAAAATTGTGAAAAATGGAAGGGAGTATCCCCTGATGACGTTTCCGGGCATAACTTGAAAGTTTCAAAATTTGGATTTGTCGACTTTTAGAATTAGACGCCTCAAATATATATTTGCCAAGCTAGTTTTTCTCGATTTCACTCAAAAGTTTGACTCTTTTTATAATCATCACTTTCATGTTTCACCCACTCTAATTCCAATTAGAGTTCACACCTGCAATGTCTGCTCGTTATTAGTGTCTTTTATCCACGCTTCACTTGCATAAGTGATTTACCTCGATCATGCATCAACAACTCAAAAACTTAGGCCAAGACATTAGTTAAAAATAAAAATAAATTTCTGGAAAAGCCAAATGAATAAAACACCTGCCATTATGCAGTGAACAGGTGATGTTTGAGCGTTTGGTAACTTCAGACAGCTAGATAGGCGCCCCCCCCAACCATCCCCCATTGAATACCCCTATATAGCATTATAAATATGTTGACAGCCAACAGTTGACTCATAACCATATTTGGTAGGTTTTGGAGAAACATTTTTATTTTATAAATGTTCTTTTGAAAAACGCGTTCGTCAAAAAACGTTTTTCAGCCCTTAATTGAGGACGATGTATCACTTACAAATAGATGGTGACCAATTTTCAAGGGAGTTTGGGCGATGTTTAGTAGGGGAGGGGGGGTTACCCCCCCCCCCCCAAATCCGTCAGCTATCTATCCCGGAGGCCGCTCAGCTATCTATCTATCCCGGAAGCAAAAGTTATTGGCTATCTATCACCCTAATCGGCCAGCTATCTAGCCATCCGAAGCTATTTTTGAGAAATTTTGCCCCAATTTTCACTCAAGCCTCAAATGCAATTTTCATACCTTTTTATAATCTGTTACCAGTTATTGGCTATCGTCAGCTATTTGTGTACGATATATGCTAATATACCTATTTTTCACATACTTTTAGTGATTTTTCCTCTTTTCTTCCTTCTATACCTTGGAAAAGCCCATATATTGAACCCCCGCAACCCGCCCCCCCAAAAAAAAAATTTCAGCCATCTATCGCCCCGGAGGAGCGATTTACTGTCTATATGAACCCCCGGGGGGGTCCAAATAAAAAAAAAACTCATGAGTTTGGGCTATGTAAGGCAGTAGGCGAAAGTTTTATTACATTGCTAGCGAAATCCTCTGATCTCCTAAAAAGATATTTATGCACCACTGAGATTTCAGCCATCTCAATTCTAGACGGAGATTGAATAGTCAATGCCACATTTACAATATCTAAAATAATCAAAAATAAAAATAAAATGTACAAAAACGCGGCGGGAAAATATGCCCTTTTAACATAAAGGTCCCTTTTAGAAGGTCCAGACGTACGTGGTGAACATGCCAGACTAGTACAGATATACATGTTATATAAATGTGAAGATGCGTGGATAGGTAAAGCTAGCTGGGAAGGAACTAGGAACAGCTTTTACAGCTTGTTCACAGGCATTCATGCATGGAGTATGCGCGTGTAACATGTGATTGACGGGGTTCTGAAAGATTGAAATTTGGATGATCCAGCTGCTTTCAAAAAAAATTTATCGGTGGAGTAAAATAGAACATATAACATATTGGCAGCCCACACACTAGTTGACACTTTTGTGTCAACTGGTCTGTGTCAACTCAGATTTCGGCTTCGCGTGTCACGATCTTCCAATCAACTTGCCGCAATATTTATTTTCCCACATTGCATGTAAATACATTTGGAGATGGCTCTGCGACACGTGAAGCCGAAATCTGAGTTGACACAGACCAGTTGACACACAACTGTCAACTAGTGTGCCGGCCGCCATTGTAAGACTCGCATATTGACAAATTTCCGTTTTCCGTTTCCGTTTTCCAAAGGCAAATTTTTTCCGTTTTCCGGCCGCTGAATTTTTTCCCGTTTTTGGGACACGAAATTTTTTTTCCGTTTCCGTTTTTCCGGCTCATTTTCCGTTTTATGGCTAAATTTTCAGTTTTTCAGGCTTGTTTTTCATTTTCTGGCCAAAATTTCTGTTTTTCCACCTCATATTCCCTTTTCCTGACTCAACTATCTGTTTTCTGTTTCAGCCAAACTGGTAAACATGCATGCAGGTTTTCAATTATGTTAATTTTTTCCATTTTCCGGCAAAATTTCAGCAATTTTTTCCCGTTTCCATGCAAATTTCATTTTTCCGTTTCCGGTGTTCGTTTTCCGTTTTCAGACAGCTGAAAAAAAATTTCCGTTTCCGTTTCCCGGGAAGTGCAAATTTTTTCCGTTTCCGTTTCGTTTTCCGGCCGCTGTATTTTTTTCCCGTTTTCCGTATAAATTTTTTTGACACCCTACCCATGACTGATCAGCAAAATTGTAAATATTCTAGCGGTGTTGTTCAAACAGTACAAACAATTCATTCGAGACTCTAAGCAATTCTAAATACAGGGATGGGCATTTTCAGTTACCGCTGGAAAAACGCGATAGCTTGAGCTACGGTTGAGCTATCGCAGTGAAATTTTAGCACAATAGAGTAGACTCCATAGGACACCTATTCTGAAGTTTGCAACCCAAACGGCCACATTTTGGGTGAGTTGTGGAACACACAGTTTTTAGTGTAATTTTGTGACTTGACCCCCGTTATCTCAGGACTGGGGGACTATTCGAGAAAAACAAAGAATTTGGTTGTAGCCCCGACCCCAAACCCCAACATACTCAAAGGGCATCCAAATCGGCCAATGTACGACAGAATGGGACAACACCAAAGACCGGTGACCCCCCCCCCTCAAATGCCACCCTCGATTTATCCTATGGGTGACGCCTAGTCACAAAATTACACTAAAAACGGTGTGTTCCACTACTCACCCAAAATGTGGCCGTTTGGGTTGCAAACTTCAGAATAGGTGTCCTATGGAGTCTACTCTATTGTGTTAAAATTTCACTGTGATAGCTCAACCGTAGCTCAAGCTATCGCGTTTTTCCAGCGGTAACTGAAGATGCCCACCCCTGTATATCTTTGCCAGGCTAATTTTTCTCAATTTCACTCAATGTTTTTGATTCTATTTATAATCATTAATTTTATGTTTCACCCACCCTAATTCCAATTAGAGGTCACACATGCAATGTCTGCTCTATATTAATAAATGATGTAATATTAATGAATAATGAAGTCTCTTTTCCAGGCTTCACTTGCATCAGTGATTTACCTCGATCATCCATCTGAAAACTGAACAACTGAAAAACTTAGGCCAAGATATTCGTTAAAAATACAAATATATTTCTGGAAAAAAAACCGACTGAATAAAACACCTGCCATTATGCCGTGAACAGGTTGAAATCCGTACAATAATTTACGGAAGAAATAAAACTAAACAAAAAATACAAGTGAGTGCGTAATCAAACTGACAAAAAAAAAACCGACAATCACAACGCGCAGTGCACTGCGAATGCACAAGTCACACCATCCATTCGCGTACGCATACAGAGTCTAAGGCGCGCGGACTAGCCTGAAGACGAACGGCCGGGCACGGTGCCAATTCCGCATTATGTCAAGTGACATGTCAAGTGTAAAGTTCCAATTAGAAATGTAAATACATTCACAAAACTGTAAAAGTGTCAAATTTGTCGTTAAGTGACAAGTGTCGGAGATAGTTACAACTTTCATGAGCAGAAATGCACACAGGATGTTTGAGTGGGGAGGATAGTATAAGGGGTCCAATGAACAATGGGGGCGGCGCACCCCTCTAAAGTTGTTCCTGAAATGCCGCAAATGGTGATAACGCCATTTGTTGGCGCCGCGCCATGGCCGCATTGGCGTTGGCGCCAACGTCTATTATTACATGACTATTTTTGCTCAAAAATTTGGTACTAGCCACTAGGGAAGGCCGAGGTTTTTTCTCAAAGGTTTTTTTAAACGTTGTTTTTAAAACCATTTTTTTAGACCATCGACGCCGTTTTTTTTAAAACCCCCAGCCAAAATTTTTAGTAGTAAGCACTAGGTATTTTGCTATTTTTTGCACGAAAGCGCGCAATTTCACATACACATTTGTGGCGGTTTTCATAAGTTGAGGCGTTTGTCGTGTAAAAGCTTCCATTTGTTTGTGCTATTGTGTCGTAATAAGCCTTAATATGCTAGTGTAGTATATAATATAAATACAACCAATGTCCCCCCACATACAGCGCGAAACCTTATTTGAACACTGTCACTGTTAGCCTTCTCTTATTACCTTATTTAAACACTATTTTATGTCAAAATTCACTATAAGTCACAAATGTTTGACAAATGGCATTCTATGGCTGTATATAACATTACCTGCCACCTGTCTGATATACCTGTATATGTTGACTCATAACAATATCTGGGAGCATTTGGAAGAAAAAAACGGTTTAAAAAACAATCCGTTGAAAAAACCAGGTCGTTGAAAAAACCTTTTTCAGCCATCCCTACTAGGCACTGCGTTGAGTACTTCGTAGCGGCGTTTTTTACTCCTTAAACCAGGGGTCTCCAGGATTTTGGCCCTCGCGGGGGCTGGATAGATAGCAAATCGCTCCTCCGGAGGGATAGATAGCTGAAAATTTTCTGGGGGGGGGCAAAATATATAGGCTTTTCCATGCATAGATTGCAGAAAAGGGGAAAAAATGGCTAAAAACAGGTTAAAAGTAGCTAAAAAAGGTAAAAAAATGGCTAAAAATAGGTTAAGCGTTTCAGCTAAATTGGAGGAATTTCTCGCGTGCAATGACGAATCAGTTTTACAGGGGTTTAGTAGGGGGAGGGGGAATACCGTCCGTCCTTTAAAATTTTAGGGGGGGGGGGGCTGAGCCCCCCCCCCCCGTTCGCCGGCCCCCGTAAACCAGCAGCCCCCCCCGCTCAAAAATCCTGGATACGTCCCTGGTTATTATTACTAACAGGTTCTTAACCTATTCGGATTTGTATACAGATCCGACTGGAGTCTGGACGTTACCCAAAGGAGGCAGGCCTGATACGCACATCTGCCCATTACGCACATTTGCCCGTTTTTTTCACTTGACACTTTTTCAAGTGATTTTCAGATATGAGTAAAGTGAAAAAAGTTGCGCAATGACATAAGTGAACTTTTTTCACTTCACTCATATCTGAAAATCACTTGAAAATGTGTCAAGTAGGGATGGAAAAAAGCGCTTTTTTAACGGCCCCGCTTTTTTTCTTTAAAAAAGCGCTTTTTTTGCTTTTTTTCAAAAAATGTCAAGACGTTACCTAAAAAGCTCCCAAATATGGTTCTGAGTCAATATATACAGGTATATCAGACAAGTAGCAGTACTTGTGATTATATATAGCCACAGAATGGCACTGCAGTCATGGGATAGCAATATAAGTGCTGATTTCTGCGAAAAAAATCCACTTTTATGTCGACTCATTATGTATATTGCCGTTTGTTAATGTTTTGTGACTTCAAGTGAAGTTAGGCATGGAATAGTGCTCAAATAAGGTTATTAGAGAAGGCTAATACATTGAGACTGATGTTTCCAACTGTGGAAAAGTGTGTGGAAGCACATTGGCTGGATATTATATACTACACTGGCATATCACAACTTATTACTACATAATAGCATGCAGGAATAGAAGGAATGCCACTAAAAATGCTTCAAAACCAATGAAAACCATCACCAATGTTAACATGCATGCAAAATTGCGCGGTTGCGCGCAAAAAATTGCAAAATACCTAGTGCATAAGTACTAAAAATTTTGCCAGCGCTTTTTTTTTAAAAAAAGCGCTGGGACCCTTGCGCTTTTTTTTAAAAAAAGCGGCGTTTTTAAAAAAAAAAGCGCTTGAAAAAAAGCGCTGGCCATCCCTAGTGTCAAGTGAAAAAAAACAGTGAAAAATAGCCATTATTCACTGTTTTTCACTTGACACATTTTCAAGTGATTTTCAGATATGAGTGAAGTGAAAAAAGTTCACTTATGTCATTGCACAACTTTTTTCACTTTACTCATATCTGAAACTGGCCCCAGGTCGCATGATGCTCAGATGTTAAATGAAGTTGACAACAAGGACAAATGAATGCACACGCGCGCCGGCGAAATATCACATGCGCGTATAAATGTAGCATGGGCATCAGCTTGTAAAAATGTCTTCATGGAATGACGGGGTTGCATGCAATATCGTTAGATGCTCTCAACATTGACTAGGGGGTTTACGAGATATGGCCACTTGGGCGGTTCGTAATTTGACTTTGAGTGAATCTTACAGAGATAGTATAATAGTCATTTTCAGGCTCGCTATTTTTATAGATTTTTGAAAAGTTGTCTAGAAATATACACGGACATTTAATTATTTCACCAGGAATAAGACAAGGCCGTAGTTCGAGGGGTAATTCTAGAGGGGGGTATTATTTATTACGTCGGTATTTTTATATAAAAAAGATAAAAAGAAGCCAAAATCTAACTACCATTTAGGTACACGCAATACGCGAAATTTAACAAAATAAAAAATTCAATGACAACCCCAGTCTGGTACTAGATTAAATTGAAAGTAGGGATGGACAACCCAATTTTTGCGAGTGACAGAAATTGTACAAATTAAATAAAACAAATTGCAGAATTACCGTACAGTACCGTTTACCACACGATAGAAAATTTACCGAACCACACAGTTTACCGCAACGCAAAGCCGTATCGTATGCCACCCTAAAATGATAGTGAATATTTTACTAGACGTTCGCAGCATTTTCAATACAGGGTTAGTAAATATTTCTATGTATACACAATTAAACAAAAAAAATACATATTAGGGATGGAAATAAAGCGCTTTTTTTTAACGGCCCCGCTTTTTTTTAAAAAAAAGCGCTTTTTTTTAAAAAAACGCGCTTTTTTCGCTTTTTTTCAAAAAATGTTGAGACGTTCCTTAAAAACCTCCCAAATATGGTTCTGTATCAATATATACAGGTATATCAGACAAGTGGCAGTACTTGTGATGATATATAGCCATATAATGGCTGTGTAGTCATTGGATAACATGATCAGTTGTGTATTCTGCCAAAAAAATTACTTTTTATGTTGACTCATTATGTATATCGCAGTTTGTGAATGTTTCATGACTTTGAATGAAGTTAGGCATGAAATAGTGCTTATAAATAAGGCTATAAGAGAAGGCACATACATTGAGACTAATGTTCCCCACTGTTGACGTATTTGGGAGCACATTGGCTGAATATTCTATACTACACTAAGATATCACAACTTATTATTACATGATAGCATGCAGGGATAGAAGCAATGACACTAAAAATGCCACAAAACCAATGAAAACAGGCACCAGCGGTAATTTGCATGTGAAATTTGGCGCTTGCGCACAAAAAATAGCAAAATACCTAGTGCATAAGTACAAAATTTTTTGCCAGCGCTTTTTTTAAAAAAAAAGCGCTGGGACCCTAGCGCTTTTTTTAAAAAAAAAGCGGCGTTTTTTTTAAAAAAAAAAGCGCTTAAAAAAAAGCGCTTGCCATCCCTAATACATATAGGTATATATTTTAAAAAAATATACATACCTGGGTATATTTTTTCACAGGGATGTATTGTATTTACTTTAATAATGCAAAACACGCTCAATATTAATGACTATTTGGCGGCACTCACTACGCACATTAAACAGTTGGCAACAAAAATTTCAAACTGTACTTTTGTAACTGTAAATTTCAAACTGTACTCAAGCCTTTTTGGAACCCACCCAACTTCACCAAAAATGAAAAAAACAACAAAAAAATCAACCCCAATCCACCACCCATCCACAAACCAGACTCAGTAGTCATCCTGGAACTGCACGGATGCGGGCAGAGCCTGGCCAATCTGCTGCACTGCCACGGGTCCGGCGTGATGTCGCCGCGGCCATTCGAATCCAGTACAAAGTTGTCGCTCTGCGGCGCGGGCGGCTGGGCGGCGCGTCGCGGCAGCGCGGCCATGCCGGCGCACAGGTTGGGCGACACGGGCGGCGACGTGCCGCTGTCGGATAGGTCGCCGCTGCTCGACGGCACAACTGGGGTTTTTTTTGGGGGGGTTGGATTTTGGGTGATGGGGGGGCTTAGTTTGCGATGATTTTAGATTTTGAGTTTTTTTCTTCGAATGAATGACAAAAGTTTTAATGACTCGGAAGAAATAAAATTTGTGAGCAGGTCTATGAATTGACTTGTTTTGAGTGCCATGCTCGGGTCCCACCGTAACTCCCACTCCCACAATTGAGGCGTCCAATTCTAAAAGTCGACAAGTCCAAAATATGAAAATTTCGAGTTAGGCACGGAAACGTCATCTGGGGCTACTTCCGCAGACTTTTCATCATTTTCCATAAATTTTTTGACCTCACATGCACATATGGCATAGTGCCAAATTTGACATTTTTGGGGAAAAATGCAAAAAAATTGGGCAAGAAGTCGACAAGTCCACTTAGTTTTGGGCTAAAAGTCGAGACAAGTCCATCCTCCGCATCCTTTTTTTATAGGAAAAAATGCAAGAAATGTGATAAGTCCACTATGGGCACCGATTTCTAAAAGTCGTAAAGTGCATAAATTTTCCATAAGGCAGGACCAACGCGGGCGGGAACAAAAATGTTCTCGAGTGCAAGAAGTCGACATGTCCATTTCCCTCCCCGAAACAGTTTTGCTCTGACCGAATGGAATTTTATGGACACCCCATTTTTCACATATACGTTGAGATTAGGGGCTGAAAATTTGACACTTTATTGTCAACATTTGGAACTCAAGGAAAGCATGAGAGAGCCAAATTGGACACGCACCACGGGCTAGGATTTGGGTTTGAAACTTAAAATGCGATTTACTCAAAATCCCATTTTGTGGACTTGTCGACTTTTCGAATTAGAAGCCTCAATTGAGTCCCACTGTTAGAGCTATGTGATAAAATAGAGTCCCCGGGGTTCAAAACAAGCCAATACGGTATATGTAGTAAAAATGCATACCTTATCGTTTCCTACCCACTGAAATTGCCACGAGCCAAACTTTTGAATTTTTACCAGCTATCCAAACCGACAATATGACAGATCTACGATTTATATTTATCCTATCAAATGTGAAAATCTCGGCTGTCAGTGCACACGGTTCACCAATCACAATAATTCTGTCAAGTAGGTATTTATGTAGAAAATAAAAAGCTGTATATATCCGACAGATTGTTTCTGTAAACTTTAAAGGAATTACTGCCCGCACAGCTTGAAGAAAAGATTTATCTACATCACTTGACATTTCTATACAAACTGTCAGCGGAAATGGGCTATTTATGTGTAGTAGTTGCATGGTGCATAAATATTTACTCTACACGCATCAAAACACGCAACTCGACACAGCTGAGTTATTATTGAGACATTCCTTTTTGATGTGAGGGCCCTGCTCCCCTCGAATAAAACCCCAGTCTAAAAAAGTCTGACAAAGTAACAAATCCGCTGGGACTTATACGTGGATATACGGTATGTTGAAATCAGGGGTTTAGTGCATTTGGCTTTCTACCCCCCCATTATCAGCCCCCATTATTACCATTATCATGCTGCAGCCCCCCCCCCTCCCGGGGTGAGACCTAAAAAGTTCCGGAAAATGCAACTTTTCTGTTATATTTTTCCATGTTTCTTAAAAATCTTGCGCGCAAGCGCGCAATTTCTTTCCCATGCATTGTATTTACAGCGGATCGGCCGCTGTAAACCACTTTTCTTGGAAATGAACAGATTTTTGCAAATTTCGCTGTATGTATGCATATTTACATACATATAAAGCGGTTCCTGGCGCTGGCGCCAACGCCAATAGCGCCATGGCGTGGCGCCTTTGTATGGCGCTAGCGCCAAAACGCCTTTCCGTCCCTATAAAGGCCAAAATTTTAGGGCCCGTAAACAAGCAGCCCCCCCCCCACTCAAAAATCCTGGATACGTCACTGGAGATAGGGCATCCATAGTGAAATTAAAAATAAGGTGTTTACATATAGGGTTGGAAAAAAACGTTTTTTTTTTAACTCTATGTTTTTTTTTTAAAAAAACGTTGTTTTTTTTAAAAACGTTTTTTTTTTAATAAAAAACGTTTTTTTTTAAAGCTCCCAGATATAACCTTGTGTCAACATATATAGGTATATCAGACAGTGGCAATACTCTGTGATGTTATATATGACCATAGTATGTCTGTGGAGCCATGGTGATAAGCGGTTGTAAGCATTATAAGTGGTGATTTGTGTCAAAAATATCCATTTTTCGTCGACATATCGTTCGTATATTGCCTTATAGTCGAATGTTCATGACTTCAGGTAAAGTTTGGCACGGAATAGTGATCAAACAAGGTTATTAAACGAGGTTGTTACTTTGGGAGTGAATTTACACACTGTGGAGGTACATGGAAGCACATTACCTCAATATTATATACTACAGCAACATATGACGGCTTATTAACCCATGGTAGCATATATAAATGGATACTTTGATACTAAAAATGCCACAAAACCAATGAAAACAACCACCAATGTCAATTTGTGTGTGAAATTGCGCGCTTGAGCGCAAAAATTTTGCAAAATACCTAGTGCTTAGTACTAAAAATTTCGGTCGATGTTTTTTAAAAAAAAAAAAACATTTCGGACGTCATGTTTTTTTTAAAAAAAAAACGTTGTTTTTAAATAAAAAACGTTTTTAAAAAAACATCGGCCAACCCTATTTACATACATACACAGCGACAAGCACACTATTGAGGGAAATTTGGGACTACTGGGACCGATCTGGTGAAAATACTTAATGTGTGGTGGAAAATCGCTGCATCTCCACCCGTATATATTTACGTTCTTTCCGGTATCAGATGCCACCTTAAATGTGAAAAAAGATCTACCCTAAATCCTCGAATAAGACCCCAGGGGAGTTTTTTTTTCGTCAGATGTTTTGGAGGGGGACTTATTCGAGTCGGGGAGTTATTTTTTCCACAGAAAACTTGGAATCAAATCATTGCAGATGCAGCCTGTCAACTCATGTTATTCAGGTATTAAACTGTACAACAACAAAAAGATGTGTATACACTGCATACACATCATTTATTGATCTGCTGTCGCTGCTGTTGGCTAATATTCTTATGCATTTTGTATTGTATCCTATTCATACACATAGGGAGTTTTTCAGGAGGGGGGAGTTATTCAAGGGGGAGTTTTTTTTTCCTCACCTCGCCAACAGGGGGAGTTATTCAAGGGGGAAGTTATTTGAGGGGGGTCTTATTCGAGGATTTGCGGTCTGTGAGTTGTTGTCTATGCTTTATTCCTACAAATGTAAATATATAATGATGTCAGTACTAGCGATGGAAAAAAATATTTGAGTGTGACCAAGACTTTCAGTACTTATGTACTAGATATTTTGCTATTTTTCGCATACAGCGCATGCAATTTTAGATGCACATTACCATTTGTGGTTGTTTTCATTGCTTTTGAGGCATTTGCAATGTATAAGCTTCCATTTGTTTGTGCTATTGTGAAAAAATAAGCTGTGATATGTTAATGCATGATATAATATCCCGTCAATGCGCTCCCACATACTTCTACAGTGTGAAACACAACTGTCAATGTACCCTAAATCCTCGAATAAGACCCCAGGGGAGTTATTTTTTCGTCAGACGTTTTGGAGGGGGGGGTTATTCAAGGGGGGAGTTATTCGAGGGGGGGAGTTATTATTTCCTCAGGAAACTTGGACTTCATTCATTGTATGGATGCAGTATGTAAACTCGTGTTATTCAGGTATTTCACTGTCCAACAACAACAAAACAATGTGTATACACTGCATACACATTATGTATGTGCTGTCGCTACTATTCTTTTATAGTTTTGTATTGTATCCTTTTCATCAGAAGTAGGACTTATTTAAGAGGGGGGAGTTATTCAAGGGGGGGGGAGTTATTTTTTCCTCACCCCACCAGCAGGGGGGACTTATTCAAGGGGGGGAGTTATTCGAGGGGGGGTCTTATTCGAGGACTTGCGGTATAAGCTTTCTCTTAACACCCCTTTTAACAACTATTCTATGCCTAACATCACTTGAAGTAATGAACGTATGACAGAACGCAATATATGTAATTAATTGACATAAAAATGGATATTTTTGAAAGAAATCATCACTTGTAAATTGTAATGCTATCCCACAGCCATTCTATGGCTATATAAACATCACAAAGCACTGGCACATGTCTGATATAACTGTATAGGTTGACCCATAACCATATTTGGAGCTTTAAAAAAACTGTTTTATCGTCTTTTTTTTAAAACCGGGTCATGTAAAAAAAATTTCCATCCCTATCGGATACTGAATAAATACATTTCAGTTCTTGTGAAAGAGTACCATTAGCCATTAGCCAAAAATTGGTATATTAACATATATATTATATATATATATACCATACTCAACTCAACTCAACCATAATAACTCAAAATAGGCAAAAAGGATATCAACAAGTGAATTTGAAAATGAAAAATGTGCAAAAAAGGTATGAAAATTAGGTATTTGAGTGAAAATTGTGGCAGAATTTATTTCAAATACTCAGTTTTACATTTTCTGGGGAAGGTATGTTTACTCATGCTTACCGTTGAATAAAAGTAAAAAATACGTTTCTGCACTCAGGGATGAGTAGAAATTTTTTAAAGTTTTTTTTTGCTTTTAAAAACTGTCTAAAGCCTTGTAAATTTTTTATACAAATTATTTAGATCAGATTTTTAAAACCAGTTAGAAAAATGAAATACCATCGCTACTGCTAACCCTAAGATCACTATAGCATTACATGGGCTTGAAATTAACACTGCTGTCATGGAAACGACTTTGCAGATGATTAAACATATACGATATTTGCCTATGTAATTTTCATAGAACTTGACTCTCAATCATAGCTGAAAATTTGGGGTTGCGTTTTACGGCGGGGGGTCTGCCCATAAACGCGTGCTTATAACTCGCGAAAAGCTTGACGGAAACTTCTCATTTTTGGATATAATATGGATTCACACCGGGTGGGTTTCAATATCAATATGGACAGATAGGGTGGGTCTGAAAAAGTGAAGCTTGATAATTTTTGTCGACGGGAACACACAAAGTTTGAACGTCAATAATTAGGCTATATCTCAACCGATGTTTGTCGTTTGATTTTTCAAATTCATAAAATAGATCGGCAAGTTCAACAAGTTCATAAAATAAAGTTCAGAAAAGAGTTTGTTTTCGCTGTAAATTAGTGACGTCCAATCTTTGTTATGCTGATTTGACTCCGTTTTTCTAAATGAAAAATAATTGTCGCCAATGAAAACTCAAATCGATCAGAAAATCAGGGACCAAATCCGATAAATATGCGACTGAAAGTTAGAACACTTCAAAATATGAGTTACTTGCAGAGTTTTTGCTCAAACCGTTTTAACACACATCCCACTTGACAGACTGCGTTATCGACTGGGCCGGTGATGTAAAAAAACGCGAACAGTCGCCTAAACTTTGGGTTTGGCACTCGGCCAAAAAATACCGAGAAAAACGGCACCAACCAGAAGCGTCGCCGACCGTCATTTTCGGCGCGATTGAACAGCGAGCGACGCTTCGCCGTATTCGGAAAAACCTGAAAACGATGTGACCACTCAACAATTCACCAAAATTCACCCCCAAAAAAATGAAATTTAAAAAATGGGAGAATGTTACATTCGTTCCGGACCAAACAGTCGTGCAAGCACAAAAACAAATTGGGAACCATACCGTAATAACACTTGGCTACCGGCCAAAAATTATGTTGGTACTGGGCCAAAATTTCGAAATCACCGTAAATATAAATACACGGCCGTTGACGATGGCAAACAGGCGCGGCATGCTCTACGCTCGCGCCGTTGGCACGTCGATCCTCGCCCGCTTCCGTATCACGAAGTTGGGCATCATGTGGCCAATTTTTTCACTCAATTCATTAGCGACCATTTGGTTGCTTTTTTCCTTAATTTGGGCGACATTTGCGACAGTTATCATCGCTTAATTGCATTCAGGCCAAATTTGCTACAGCTCTGGTCGCTTAGTTGCACTCAGGCGCCATTTGTGAGTAGTGCTGGTCACTTAATTGCATTTCGCGGGCATTTGCGGTGACGAGGGCGAAAATGCTGCGTCTTTCACTTTCCTTTGTACAATACGAACTAGAAAATTGGACGAGGGCCAAGTGTTAATAAGTACAACGATCCGACAAATTTTTGGTATTCGATGACGTCAATTATAGCGAACCGATGCCGCGTGTGTCAACATGTGTCAACTAGTGTGCTTGACGCCACTGGGAACCACATTGAAGGATGCAACTGAGATATTTTAAATGTTTATAAAACGCCAAAAAATTGAGCGGTCTGAAAATTTCTAGTCGAATGAAGTTTTGAGGGTTAAATTTGAGGTTTAAAAACGCAATCGCTTCCGCGCCAAATGCCGAAAGCGCCATAGGCACGCGATCCTATAAGGATTAAGCCTAAGCGCAAATGGCGCAACAGCAGAATGGCGCCATGACGCTTTTTGCTTTGGAGATAGCGCCAGACCCAGACGCCACGCCAGGCCATGCCATGGCGTTCTAACCCAGGACAAGGACTGTTTAGAACCCTTTTTGCAACAACAAAACAACTTTTTCACTGCATCATCATTGCTATTGAAAATTATCTTTTTTTTTCAGGGATATGTCCGTTGATTTTTTTGCAAACATTTAATACTAAGACATTTATTTGATCCTCACCTACCTACATTTCCAGAACGTCTTATTTCACTTTATGGGGTTTGTTCCTGCTTATTGTACAGAAAGTTTTGAGACAGTGTATACCATATACAGTACAAGTTTCTTTTCCATTGCAGTGTTATTATTCTGCAATAAATGTAGAAAATACTTTCAGTTTTTAAATTGTCAGTGTTCTTAAGTCAGATCCTAACTAAGCCATCAAAGTCATATTTGTATTTTTAATTTTGTATATACCTAACACCAGAAATATATACTGTATTACCTCCAATAAAAGGCATCCCTCTAATATAAGGTACACTCTGATATAAGGTATAACTTTTGGCTATTTTGAACGCGATGAAATGAATATATTTAAGGTACCCTCTAATATAAGGCATACCTCTATAAGGCATATATGGCACAGCTGGCTGCATGCCAAAATGCGCAAAATCATGAAACGGTCTCCAAACATGGTGGAAAATTATGAAAATGGTGCCGTAGGGCACTGCGATAACTGTTTGTCGACTTCTGCCATTTTGTAGTGATACTGTACCACCTATTTTGTACATTCCAATTTAAAAAAAATGAATTGTATCGTTGTTCACTGTTGGTAAAATTTCTTTAAAATCTGGTGAAAATAATTGAAGGTACCCTCTAATATAAGGTACCCTCTAATATAAGGCATAACTTTTGGCTTGAAAAATCTGATGAAAACAATATAAGGTATACCTTACATTAGAGGTAATACAGTATATAAATATATTGTGTGGCATGAATAAAAGATAGTGTTGGTCTAATATCATGATATACTTGGTGGAAATCACACTTTGTATGGCTACCTACCACAACCCATCTGAATAATTAACCAAAAATTATTACACTATTACATTACTATTACACTAAATTACACGTTTTCATCAGTATATTTTGTGATTACTATGGAATGATTAATTACAGAATTTATGACAAGATTTTATCCATTAAATTGTGGTAGATTCTGCACATACCTTGCAGTCTGTCAAGTATATTGACAACCATAAACATGAAAATAGAAAAGTTGTCCCACTGCCCAATCATTATTTCCAGCATTAAATTTGTGTAAACTGTGTCATGTCACAATCATGCCAATGTTTAAACAAATTTTTATGTATTTTGTGAATGGCCTTGCTCTCAGTGCATGTGTTTCAACCTAGCTGAGATCTAAACAAATTTTCCGGCACTGCCCTACATATCTGTTGGACATATCAAATTTTGCCCCAGGGCATTCAACTTTTTTCCTGCTCAAACAGTCATAATTCATGTAGTGGTCTTCATTAACTATTGCAGCAAACTTTGCATGGTTCATGAAGTGTCATAAAGCATCTGGAAGCACATGAAGTGTTTTCACACTGACATTGCACACCAGTGTGAAGACACTTCACGGAAGTTCACCATGCATAACATACTCATGTTTGCTGTGATTTTAATGGCCTGGGAAAAATAGACACCCAGCAGTTTAGTTACTTCAATTCTTTATATTTCGAAGATGCCCTTACCATGCAGAGCCTGATACCTGGTTGTGTACAAAGTGCTAGCGCTTCTGTGCCAAAAGTGCCATATGCACATACCATATTTCCCTGAATTATCCCTCCCTTGTATTAACCCCACCCCCTTGAAATACCCCAGGTCTGAGCAAGCTGGGGAATAAATACTCCTCTCCCCCTCAAATACAGCAAATCTGCACTTTTTCAGCAAAATATTGATTTCAAACTTCCATAAATGTCCACGAACTTTCGGGACAAATTTCCGCTCGCTCAAAGGAACCTCGCATAACCGGGCAAATGTCACCGCTTTACACACGGACACACATGGGGCAGGCGCGCCGCCGCTGCAGGCTGCAGCCAGGAAAGGCAAAGGCACTGCGAAGCGTCGCCCCGCCGCTCTGTTGGGGCAAAGCTTTCAACTTGTTAGCAGGAAGGTGTCCAAAATGCGCTCTTTCCTCGGCAGCTGCCGCTGTATAGTTGTTTAAACGTATTTACGTTTACTCGATAAATACGGATACTCGAGTACTACGTAAATACCTTTACGTTTCCTCACGAAAAAAATACCGGTACTCACTTACTTGCGTACGTTTTTAAAGTATGCGAGTACAGAAAACGTATTTCTAACAGGCGTTTTATAGGTTTTTTCAAGGCATAGAGGAAACAAAGGGAAAAGCTCAAAATAGGGACAAAATATCCAAAATAGCATAAAAATAAGCAAAAACACATTAACTAGTGAATTTGATGGTGAGAAAGTTCAAAAACTAATGATTTTACGTGAAAATTGGACCAAAATTTTCCAAAAATACACACTTTTATGTTTTACGTGGACAAAAGTTATTTACCGTATTACCTCGAAATACCCCCAGGGGGTTTATTATTTGGCCAGCAAAATTTGAGGGGGGGTAATTCGAGGGGGGTCTATTATTTCGATAGAAGTTTTGGGAAATTCCCCATACTCATATGTATAAAAATCAAACAATTACATAGATGTACATATGTTTATAGTCATATCTGACTGCATATACACATAAACCCTTCCCTAACGTCACCTAATCATCATCATTGGTTTTAACATGTGTTCTGCATTATACAGATAACACAAACGGTGGTATTTGTCATGTACATTATCTTTACATTCAATTACAGGGGGGGGGTATTTCGAGGGGGGTTATTATTTCCTCAGCAAAATTTTAGGGGGGGGGCATTTCGAGGGGGGGTTCATTCAAGGGGGAGCGGGGGTTAATTCGAGGTAATACGGTACTCATGTTTACTCATGAGTAAAAGTAAAAAATAAATACTTTATGTCTTCTGTACTCACATTTGAGTAAAACATAATTACTTTACGTTTACTTTCGAAAAAGTTCAGTACTTTTAACAACTCTGTGCCTCTGGCAAGACATTATGCAGTCGCGGCTCAGTTTACATGTATTTGTGTAGGTGGTAATTCGCATAGAATGAAACTTCAAGTTTCGGTGACCGCGCGTTTTTTGTTGGCAATTCGTTGTTTTGAGTTATTTTCCCGTATCGTGATTTGTTTGTTTTTTATCGTGGGTTGTTTTGAGGACATCACCAGGCAATGAAGTTTTTCAAAGTCAAAGTATTTCTATTGATATTTTTGCTGCATGTTCACCTCGAGAGTTTGGTCGTTTCTGCCACGCACACTAGTTGACATCGCAAATTAGCAAACTGAATGACAACTGGATAACACAACATTTTAAGAGCATTAAGTGTCACGAATACTATTTAGAATTAACTAGGTTCTCTCCAGCACACAGCAAAGTTGAGATCAAATAATTAACCAAAAATTGGTTGAATTTGGTTGACACGGGTGTTGATGTCAACTAGTGTGTGTGGGCCCGTTTTAACGAGAAAAACGCAAATTTCTGTGCTTGTGCTGGTCCCCGTTGAGGAAATTTCATTTTGATGGGGGGGTATTTATCGTATTTCCTCGAAATACCCCCAGGGGGTTTATTTTTTCAGAGTGAGAATTTTGAGGAGGGTATTTCGAGGGGGAGGGGGTAATTCGAGGGGGGGGGCGTTTATTATTTCGCCAGATATTTTTTGAAAACCCAGTACTAATAACGTACGCAGATGTAGAAAAATGCCACAAAAACCACCATGTATAGGAGTCTATAGCCTTATATAAGTATGTAGATGATATAAACCATGTTCTAACGTAACACAATCGTTGTTTTTAACGTGTGTTCTGCATGTCCCAGAGCTTTTGTCATCTACGTTCCCTATATACTCCGGTTACTTTACACCCTGCACGCGTGGTTCCCGCTGGAAGTGTGCCAACGATGGTTAGCGCGTGCGAGTTTCATAAAAAGATGACAAAATTGATTGTTGTTATAATGTTATTCATTAACATATTCACATCGATGAATTTTTTTCATCTTTTTACGGCAATCGCATGACTTAACAATCATTGGCACGCTTCCAACACGAGACATAAATCAGTGCGACGGCAGAGTATCATGTACGCCGAGTATACACTGAATTTGGGGGGGGGGGCTATTTCGAGGGGGGGTTTATTAATTTATAGTGCCCATTTTGAGGGGGGTATTTCGAGGGGGAGGTATTTCGAGGGGGGTGTAATTCGAGGGAATACGGTAATTTTGTATTCTCTCACCTGGCCATAACGAGAGTTCTCCAGAGAAGAATTTATTCAATTCAATAGAGTAAATATTGCGCACGTGTGGAGTGCCATTTCTCATCTGCTACTAGCCGCTTTGTGCAGTGCAATGCACTTCATTTCACTGCAGTGCACTGCGCTCTGCAAGTTTGTGCCTCGAATTAATCATTCGAATAATGGCCCTGGTTTCTCGTTCACTTTTTCGTATCAGCCCTGCGCCAAAGAAATGGACGCCAGCACTCTTTTTACAGTACTTTTACAGTATTCTCCAGCGACATTACACCTTACCATGAAATCTACTATATTCCATCTGAATAAAAGAACAAACATAAATTTTTTTTCATCATATTTATCGAATTGCTTTGATAAATATGATGGAAATTTTTTTATGTTTGTTCTTTTATTCGGATGGGATATGGTAGATGTCATTGTAAGGTGTGATGTCGCTGGAGTATACAAGTACTTTTGAAATACTTTGGTACAGGTAAACAGTTCTTGATTTTGAGTATGGATCCAGAAAATCTAATTTATTTTATGAAACCCGTGAAAACATAAATACTAAAGTTTAACATGATTTTCGGAGAATTTGAATAGTAACAGTTGTTCTGGATTAAAAGTAACTAGGTAGTATTTCCCAGAGTATCGAGTTTTCAAAATGCCTAGTGCTGTTGCATATATTCTGCATCACTCTACCGTAAATATTTCCTCGAAATACGCCAAGGAGAGTTTACTATTTGCCAACAAAATTTTAAGGAGGGTTAAAACCTACCATCATCCATTTTAAGGAGGTTAAAACCTACCATAACCCATCTGAATAGTGAACCAAAAATCATACAGTTTTTCATCATAATATTTCGTTCTTACTATGGAATAATTAATTACGAAATCTATCACAAGATTTTATTCATTAAATTATGGTAGCATTCTCCCCATACTTTGCGTATACCTTCGAGTATGTATACCTTCGAAGACACACTATTTCCCAGGTCCCATTATCGAATGGTTCGAAAAGCCTAATGCTGCACATTTTCCATTGAACCCCATGGTGAGGTGAGCTGCGTCGGCAGCCCCCACCGCCTGCAAAAAAACTACAACATGCGCTATGTAATCGAAAACTGACCAGAACAACCCATTACACATTTTACCTACTATATATTTAGACATCAATAGACTTTTAAAACGATTTATATTGATATTAAAACTTCTAGTTTATTCTGTGGTTGAGTGAAATGGCACTGCCTATGAATCGGCGCGAGAGAAAATGGATCAATCCAAAGCGAGAAATGATGGACGACATGCTCAGAGGTTTGGTTAAAATTTTTCCTGTGCAGTTCTCAATGTGGCCACACAAGTAGGCTGTCAAATTTCCGTTTTCCACAGGCAAATTTTTTCCGTTCCGTTTTCCGGCTGCTGAAACTTGTTTCCCGTTTTCCGTTCCGTTTTCCGGCCAATAAATTTTATGTTTCTGTTTTTCCGGCTCATTTTCCGTTTTCCGGCAAAATTTTCAGTTTTTTTCTTCAGTTTTTCAATTTTTCCGTTTTCCGGCTCATTTTCCAGTTTTTCCGCCTTTTTCCGTTTTCCGCCTCAACTTTCTGTTTTTTTTTCCGCCTTATTTTACCTTTTTCTGGCTCAACTTTCTGTTTTCTGTTCCAGTGAAACTGGTAAACATTCATGCAGATTGTCAATTATGCAAATTTTTCTGTTTCCAGCAAAATTTCTGCAATTTTTTTCCACTTCCAGCAAACTTTCAGCAAATTTTTTCCTTTTACCAGCAAAATTTCAACAAATTTTACCATATCAGTGCAAATTTCATTTATTTCCATTTTTCTGGCCCCTTTTTCCGTTTTCCGGCCGCTGAACAAATTTTTCCGTTTCCGTTTTCCATAAAAAATTTTTTTTGACACCCTACACACAAGCTAGTAGTCAACCGAAATTTTGAAAACTCGTAAATCGGCATTGAACGCATTTGAGTTTTCTAGAATGGGTCATTTTTACTCTCCGTCAACTGCAGATAACGGGCACCTCATTCTAGAAAACTCAAATGTGTCCAATACTGATTTACGAGTTTTCAAAATTTCGGTTGAAATCTAGCTTGTGTGGCCACAATATTTCTTGAATGCCATTGGCTCCAGAGTTGTTAAGTACTCACGTTTTTCAACGTATATGTAAATGTAAAGTAATTCAAGTTTGCTGACCGCAAGTAAAGGAAATGTAAAGAAAATATTTTTAATTGGACTGAATGTTAAAGATGTTAGGAGAAAAATGTTAAAGTACTTTTAGCCTGAAAAAGATATTATTATTATAAGAGTGGATTTTTTCGCAATTTTTTTACTCAAGCGAACATAAAAGAAACATAATTTTTTTTTCCAGTTACTTACGTATTCCCAGGTATTTTCCCAAACCGAGTATTTTTCAATATTTTACCGACAAAAAATACGTCATGTTTAACAAGTGTGTACGATATAAATGATATACAAACTGCTCCAGAAGTCCTAAAATCAACCAGCTAATGCAAAATATATCAATTAATTATATCATGTCAAAATTTCAGAAGAAACCCAAGATGAGGATATTGAGGAAAATTTCAAGAGAGTAATGAACTGGAAAATGACCGATAACGATGACGCGCCAACAAACAAACCAGCGTGGAAAATTTATGAGGAATCTGTGAAATCATCATACAACAAGCCGAATCTCACAGCGACAAGATTCAAGACTTATGATCCTTACTTTTCCGTTAAAGGTTGGTTTCTACTTTCTTTCAGGCGGATTTACGGTAATTTTGGCCGCAATGGTGTGAAAAGTGTCAATATTTACAATACTACTGTATTACCTCGAAATACCCCCAGGGGGTTTATTATTTCGCCAGCAAAATTTGAGGGGGGATAATTCGAAGGGGGGAGGGTTTTTTCGAGGGGGGTCTATTATTTCGCCAGAAATTTTTGGGAATTCCCCATACTCAGACGTAGAAAAATCCAACAATTACATAGATGTATAGTCTTTATAGGCATATATACGTCACTCAATCATCGGTTTTAACGTAAATTTGTTCTGCATTGTACAGATCACAAACTGCGGTATTTGTCCTGTACGTTCCAAATACACTCAATTGTAGGAGGGGTATTTCGAGGGGGATTTATTATATCCTCAGCACAATTTTAGGTGGGGGGGTATTTCGAGGGGAGTTAATTCAAGGGGGGGGCGGGGTAACTCGAGGTAATACGGTATTTGAAATTTCATATTTCTGTCGAAATCGCTTCTTGGCACCTGAAACCGCATTTTAAAACCGGCGGTATAGTCCCGCTCCAGTTTTCTAGACCGTATTTTCATCCGTCACATCATGCGGCTACAATCAAAATCACAAACAAGTGTTATCTCCTCAATCTACAATAGTTTTTGTGGTTGGTACGTTCCGGCTTCGTGAAACGTACGTATTTCCTCGAAATACCCCCAGGGGGTTTAGTTTTTCTAAGTGCAAATTTTGAGGGGGTAATTCGAGGGGGGTCTTTTCGAGGGGGTTTGTTAATACGGACACGGGGGGAAATGCGGTAGGAAGGAAAGCCTCAGTATTAGGAAACTTCAATACGATTCACTCGACACCACTCGACCTTCGCGACTTTCTGAACCCCCGAAACTTTCACATTTAAAATCACCCCACCAGAAACCCGCGACGAGTCGCCCGAGCGCCTAAATCGGTCTCGATCATCCGCCCTAGCCAAAGACGCGGATTATTTCCACCGGCTCGGCACTGACCTCAGTCCGACACGCGGGGAAAACCGACTCAGGTGCCAGTCCCGGACCCTGTAAAAGACCGTGTAAAGTGTAAAATACACTGTAAAATGTCATGTGTCATGTAAAAGTCCCTGTAAAGTGTCAGGTGTATCCAAATAATCCAAATATTATTGTAACATACCCAAACTTTTTGTTTTTTTTTGTATTCAAATCTCATGTCTAAAAGTAAATTTTGACTACAAAAACATAAAATTTGGATACAACACAATAATATGTGGATACACATGACACTTTACATAGACTTTTACATGACAAATGACACTTGACATGGTGTTTTACACTTCACAGGGTCTTTTACAGTGTCCGGTACTGCCCCCAGGTCGGCCAAGCGGCACGAAACGCTCAGCTACGACTCGTTCTCGGCCAATGTGCGCGATTCGAGGGCGGAAAGGAATTGGGTGGCGCCGGCTATAGATCGGGCGCCTTGCAGTCAGGATGAAAGTGACGACGATAGGAAGGAGGCGCTCAATGATCGGGTGAATAAGTGGAGGTGGGTTAGTGGATACCGTATTTGCTTGAATAGTTCCGCCGCCTTGAATAATTCCCCCTCGAATAATCCCCCCCCTGTAAGACGAGTGAGGAAAAAATAATTCCCCCCCCTCGAATAATCCCCACTTTAAAGATTTGATTAATTTGTTATACCTAATTTTAAGAAAAATTGTTGAGTTGATGGAAACATTTTGAATATTTTGACGAAATAATAATTCCCCCTTGAATAGTTCCCCCCTCAAAAATGTCTGACGAAATAATAATCCCCCAGGGGGATTAATCAAGCAAATACGGTAGTTTGGTGGGCTTGTGGTGGGTTTGGTGTTTTGAAAATGGGTGTTTTTTTAAAGAAAATATCATTGAATATAGAAAGAGTGCAAAATTGCGCTTGACACAGGTGGGAATCGAACCGGCAAAGATGACGAACTATAGCAATGAGGAATAGCATAATCTGAAAAGCGTCCAGGGAAAACGCAATTTTCAGTCAGCTTATTAAAACTTAAGAAGCTTAATAAGACTTATTAAAAAAGGCTCGAAAACGATTGTCCAATTACATCGAAATAATTCAATTACCGGCCGCAGCGACTGCAACAAAAAAAACGCTCGCAGAAAACGCCGGCCGCACAAACCAGTGCGTATTGCCCCGCCGCCGCGGGCGTTGGACAATTACCGCAGCCAGGCGGTCGACAGTGAGAGCGACGACGATTTCACTCCCAGTTACCGCCAAAGCTCAGCCAGGGCGCAGTCCCAGACCCTGTAAAGTGCCCTGTAAAGTGTCAAATGTCACGCAAAGTGTCAAAAGTCACGGAAAATGCCCTGCGAAATCGCAACTCGGTTGCCATTTCGCAGGGCATTTTACGTGACTTTTGACACTTTGCATGACATTTGACACTTTACAGGGCATTTGACAGGGTCTGGGATTGGCACCAGGGCGGCGCACAGCTCGCTGCCTTACTACAGCAAGCGCAGCGACCTGGACGACCCCGATTACTTCGATTACGATCTGCGCGCGGCCGTGAATAAGTTTAAGAGCCCCGTTGGCGTGCCGCAGCCGATTTGGTTAGCTGTTTTTTTTCCATTGTGCCTGCGCACACTAGTTTTCAACCATAAATTTCGAAAATTCATAAATCAGTTTTGAAACCATTTCAAAAAGTCGAAATTTACATTTTCTGCTTACAAAAATAACGTTATTGCCTATATTATAAATGGTTGCTGTTGTAAAAAGGTTTTTAAAACCAACTACCGTATTACCTTGAAATACCCCCATGGGGGTTTATTATTTCGCCAGCAAAATTTGAGGGGGTTAATTCGAAGGGGGTTTATTATTTCCCCAGCCCATTTTGAGGGGGGGTTAACTCGAGGGGGGGGGGGGGGGTTAATTCAAGGGGGGGGGATAGTTTGAGGAAATACGGTATTCAAAAAACGTAAACTTAAAATCGCGCACCTCAAGATTGTTAATTAATATCAAGGCAAACGATAGAAAAATTGACTCAGCGCAAGCAATTACGAAGAGCGCATTTGGAAGTCGGTCACGACAATGCCAGGCAAGGCGATCGCAGCACAAGCCTACCCTGCACAGGGCGGTGCCAGGTTATTTTACAGGGTTTAGGGTGAATTCTGCCTCTTTGAATAAACCCCTCCCGTGAGATAATATCAGACGGAAAAAGTTTACGGATAAAAAAATCCCTTTGACAAGTTTACGGATAAAAAAAGTTCTCGAGGAAAAATTCCAGTAACTGTGTCTGTATTTACTTTCGTTTTTTTAAAAATAGTTCGACACTACCTGCAAACTGGAAAAAAAGTAGAATACCGTATTTCCTCGAATACCGCCTTGGGCGTTTTCCCCAGCTCACTCAGACACGGGAGTACCTATTTCGACGAGAGCGCTATTTTTGAGGGGGTAAATTCGTGGAAATACGGTGTACTAGAGCTGCACCTGTGTAAATTTGTAAAATATATTCATCAGATGGCATTATCTGTCACCCGACATACCGTATTCCTTCTAATAGAAGAGCGCAGTTCTATTTTCTATTCTAGAATTGTTTGTTGTATATTTATCTGCCGTTCCATTGGGGCTGCGGTTATATTGTTTTCAGTGGTGAAAAAGTGCTAAAACCTGTCGTTCTATTGGAGGTGCCCTTCTATCGGAAATAGGCCGTCCTATAAGAAAAAAACACGGTAATCAGTTCCAAAAAACAACACAATCTGGGCTCAAAATCCTCAACCACACAAACACCCCCCCCCCCACAAAATCTCAGCGCGTCCACGGGGGGCGGCGGCGCGGGCAGCGGGCTGTTGGGCGGCGCGCTGACCACGCCCGGCTTCTGGACGAAGCGCTTCAGCGACCTGCAGACGCTCAAGCTCGAGGGCATCGACATCGACAAGCCGCTGCCCAAGCCCACCGAGCGCTACTGGGAGCACAGGGACGCCGCCGACAGTGATTTCGGGGGGTGCAGCGACTGACGCGTTGAGTGGTTGAGTGGTTGAGTGGCTGGCTGAGTGCGCTGAGTGGTTGAGTGGCTGAGTACCTGCCAGTCGTGCTGTGTCTGCATGCATTTGCAGCATACGATATTTGCCATATTCATGTCAAAATAAACACCTTTCATTGCTGTATCAGGGGCCAGTTCCGCAAGGAGCAAAGTGCTTTACTCTTAACTTCTCTATTTAATCATAACTTTCCATTCATCATTTTACTTTACTTTTAATTTTACTCTTAACTTTACCCTTAACTTTACTCTATAGTTTTACTTTACTCTTAACTTAACTTTTTATTTTGCCACTTGCGGAACCGGCACCTGTACGCCATTTCTGACGCCACAAAAAAACAATGGCGCCAGGTGCCAAATTGGCATGAAATTTGTTCGTCATGGAATGCTTGCAAATGTATCAGGACAAATATGATAATAGGATAAATGGGCTAAAATTCATTGGTCAAACCACGTGGAATTTTGTGCATTTTTCGGAATTCCTCTCCCAACTTTTGTCCAAATTTTGAGGTCCCATGGTTGTAATAACAAAAATGTCAATGAGCAGTGTGCATTTAATTAAATTTAATTTAATTTTGCTCCAATCATCTACCTAAATATTTTTTGTATCTCTCGCAATAAAATAAAAATTGGCCCTCTTCCAATGTTCATTTGGCAAAGCACAGTCAGATTTCTCCCGTCACTTGACCCGGAATTTGTAACTTTTTGCCGAAAAGTGCTAATCGTGCGAGCGATGGTTTTTGGTGTTACTTTTGTTCCTCAAAAACTCAAGTGTTTTCGGAAAGTGCAAATAGTTAATTGTGTCACAAAAATAATATTAATGAAACTACAAGTTTTTCCACCACTCTCAGTTTACGTATACATGAATTTTGAATGAATTTTAAACTTGAAAAGACGAAATAGTATAAAAATTTGGTGACTTATTTGTTTCAGCGTTAATTTACGTTGCATTTACTTTATGTCACTCCATTTTTTCGCCCTCAGCAACCCTTAATTCTCAAAGTCAGGAACAAAAAACAGACCATGGCTATTGTACTTTTCCCCATTTCATTGAGATTTCAAAGCGCAGTAAACACAACAGGGGCCAATTTCGAACCCTGTCAAATGACAACAATGTAACGAATGACAAATATAACTAAAATACAAGTAAACTCGGCGGACATGAAACGAATCAGCGATTCGGCCCTTCGTTACCAATGACGAATGTTTTTTAATTCAAACTTGAATGGACGGATTCCATTCGGTTCACGATAAATTTGATACAATCCTACTTTTTATGCGAGAACAATGTGAATTTGATAGACAAATCGTTATAGAAAGTCAAATTGTTAGGTCTTAGGTAAGATCTTATCGTCGCAGTCCCGACAAATTCATCCAAAAAATTACGTATGAACTTACCGCTGCGTCCAAGTTACTGTTGCGTTTTATAGGAACGAAGTAAAAGACGCATGATTTCCGTTCGCGTCAACGATAATGACCGCAGAATGCAATTAAGTCAACACAAGTGTCAACTCGTGTGTGGGCTGCCATTAGCGACCAATTGCGGTCGCTTAATCGCATTCCGCAGCAATTTTTGTTGACGCTGACGGAAATCCTGCATCTTTCATACTTGGTAACATTCTCGCAAACGGTAACTTGGACGTGTGCCAACTAAGAATATACGCAGTTGTACGAAAATTCCTTAGACCATTGACTTCTATAATGTCCGTCGAGTTTAACAAGGTTCTGATTTTTTGTATAATAATATTTCTAGGACCTTTCCTGGTCTCACAACACTTGTCAACTTCTCATCAACAGGTTGACAAGTAAACATGTCATCGTTGTCAACTTATCTTCTTGTCATTTGACAAAGTGCAGAATTGGTTCCTTGAATTGGAATAAAAGTGTAATCTGTTAACTTGCCATTCGCCATTGTCAAGGTGATATGCAGGCAGGGGTCATACGGAAAACTACCCAAAAATGTGGAAAAAACAACAACAACAAACAAGTGAATCCCATTGAAGCCAAGAATGTCAAAAAGGCACAAATCAACCTAATGTAGACAAAAATACTGACACAAAGTAAGGTGAAAAATACCCAAGAAAACTTAAAATTGTGAAAAATATAATAAAAAAAACATGTATACTCGGCGGACCACATGCTATGCATTTTTCTGAAGGAAACACTCCATCATGACGTCATCGTCAAAAAAATATAAATTGTTCCACAAACGTTCGTTGTCTGCACAAGACTCCGCCTTTTTCTTTATTGGAATTTTTGTTGTGAAGTGCCTGCAGACATGAGTATCCCGCTCGCGCGTAATCGACTAAGACATAAGTAATTTAGGGCGCATACTTTGTGGTCCGCCGAGTATATAAAAATATCATTGAATTATGTCTCCAGTAGAATAAAAGGTGCTCAAGCAGAGATTACATTTGGCACTATGCTTTGACCAATGATGGGTGAGTTCTCAAAATAAAAACACTTTCTGTATTTTGAGTTTTTCAAAAATGAATATCTGTGTTTTGAGTTTTTTCACGAAAAAAACTCGAGTTTCTGTGTTTAATTTCTGTGTTTTTTGAAAAAACTTGAGTTTTTTCATAAAAACTCAAGTTTTTAGATAAAAACTCAAGTTTTTTAGTAAAAACTCAAGTTTTTAGATAAAAACTCATGTTTTTTTTGGTAAAAACTCGAATTGTTTTACAAAAAGTTGCATTTTACAGCATTTTACTGTTGAAACAGTGGTGTTCTTATCAAATATGTACTGGTTTTGCATATGTTTTGCCGTGTATTGGAAAATTTTCAAATTTTCGTTAGTTTACTGGAGGTAGTTCCAAATGGGTGACCAATACCTTTGACAGCTTGGGAGGTGAGGAGCCCTCAGCTCAATTGTGTGAGCTAGCAGACCCTGGTGGACACTCCTCAACACCTCGATCACAGTCCCTAATAGTGTCGAAACCACCAGGAGATGCGGACACCATTATTTTTTGGATACTTATTTCATCGTTAAACTTGGATACTATGTACATATTTACACACTATACATACATGCATACCTTATGTATGCACATATAAACATTGTTCAGTTCAAATCTTGTGCCTTCAATTGCTTAGATAAAAAAACGCAAAAAACATTTCCGTATTTTCTGTGTTTCCGTGTTTCCGTGTTCTCCAAAAAAGAACTCATTTGAGTTTCCGTGTTTTTCAAAATTGTTGAGTTTCCGTGCTCCTGTGTTAAACAAAAACACAGAAACTCAATGAGTTTCCGTATTTAATATGTGTGCTTTTGCCATCGTTGGCTTTGACACATTATGTTACAGGGTGCAGAACCACCCAGAGCATTTTGTTACTTATGTTTATGCGAGAACATATAAATACATTACCTATTCCTTTCCTATTATATTAGCTATTCCTATTGGAGACACTTTGTAGTCAACTAGCATGAAATTTCTTCATATGATTAGCATTTACAACTGAGGCTTTCAAATGTCACAAGATGACAAACAGAAAATAATGACAAGTTTTACAATGTGAAGTGCACAAAATAATTTCTGAACTCTGAAGTAAGATGGTGTAAATATTACCATTTTATCACACATTATTACATGGCATATTATTTATAACACAGCTCCATGAAGCAAGAAATGTATGGAAATTATTGGTGGCTATAAAATGTTTAAAAACACTGCCCTAATAGCAATAACACCACACCAAAATTGAGCAAAAACCTGAAAAAGAAAACCCTGAATTGTGGAATTATTACATTACTGTCATGAAAGTTTCAACACATGCCCAGAAACGAGGGACGAATTTTCTTAGCTCGACACAATTTTTGGGCAGGCTATCAGATTAGGTATAGGAATTTACAATATCAAACAAGCTTAGGTAAAATACTTGGCTGCCCAAAAAGTGACAAAATTAATGCCAAATCATGCAGCTTGATTTATTTAGCTAGGTATTTGTTATTATGTTTCCCAATGTTTCCACTTTATTTTTCACATAAAAATTCATAAATTTTGTTAAATTCATGCTTGGAATCGCTTGCACTTCAGGCGCTGGGTGTCAACTGGTGTCCATGCCGATTCTGATTTTAGTTGATCTTGTAAGATAATTTTCACATGCGAACATGTGAAAAATTGAAAAGCTGAAAGATATCTATTTGAGATTTGACATTGACCAAATGTGATAAGAACCAAATTCAAGTTGCATGATAATGGACAAAAATTCAACAAAAGAATCAGAATTTCCCAATGCATTGAAGCTACCAGATGCTCTGCAAAATGACAGAAAAAAAATCAATGCTGACATTACAAATGGACAATTTGGTGCCATTGTACTGATTATTTTTCCCAGCTCAAAATTTGACCAATGCTGATCAATTGAGTAACACAGTGTAAATGCAAACTTTACAATTTACATGTGATTTGCTTTGTTCACATCAATAACTCAAATGCAGTGTGGCATCAGAAAATAGATATGGTCAAAACACAACGGCACCAAAATCATTCTTAACCTCTCAATTTAATTAGTGCATGCCGACGGCGGTTGCTTTTGGTTTCTGAACAGATTCTGCAGAGCAAAAGCCGCCGCCAGTGTGGCCGCGTTTCCCGCCGCCGAACTCACAGGCGGCAACTGCTGCTGCTGCTGCTGCGGCAACTGCTCAGCGGCCGGCTGCTTGTGCACATCGTCGGACAGGTCGAGCGGCTCCGAGTCCACCTTGCCGGACCCGTTGTTGACCGCCATGCTGGGCATGGCAGTGGCGCCGGACAGCACGCCGAACACGGAGCTGTGGCGTCGACGCACGCCCGTCGATGCGGCCAATGCATTTGCCATGTGCGTTTTTTTGTGCCGCAGTAGGTTGTCCTTGCGATTGAAACTGTGTGGGGCGGATTTAGGTTTTTAGACTTTTTGGCATACATCAAATTTCTTTGGCATTACATTTATTTACCACGTGGGGTAGCAGTTGCGCACCCTGTAAAATGTAAAGTCGGCTGTTGAACTGTAATAGATCACCATCACCAATAGATAATGTCAATCACCCTCACCGTATCTAATAGAAGGGTACACTTCTATTTTGATCGCTGCCTTGGGGATGCCCTTCTATTGAAAGTAGTCCTTCTATTTTTTTGCGATTTTTTCAGCCAATATTTTCAAGTTATGCCAATGTTTTTCAAATTTGTGTGACATTTTACATGAAATTTCACACTTTACATGGTGCGGGACTGCCACTTGAGGACCAAACCACATAAAACATACCGTTTCGGACAAAACGGGCACTGATGCGGCCGCTCGCCGGTGTGAATGTACTCGTGTTTCTTCAGCAAGAATTTGTTTGCAAAAGTTTTTGTGCAGTCCGCGTGGGCGCACTTGAATGGCTTGATTTCTGCGGCGGGATTCGTTGGTTATAAAAGTAGAGTAACGATGTAAATATTTTAGTATCGCATCCTATCAAATATTATAGTTTAAGTGATCAGCTGCCGACCAAAATTGAGGATAAAACCGGAATCGAAATTCAAAATTTGAGAAACATCCAAGTTTGATATAGATTCTCGACGTGACTGCATGATCAACAGAATTCTAACAATCATGATCACGTTTGAAGTGGCCGCACCCCTCAAACCCACCCGCGTCCCCATTGTTGGGCTCTTTGCGCTTGTTGCGCTTCGACGGCGACTGCAGCTGCTGCGGCGGCGCGGCGCCATCATTGGACTGCGCGCTGCAGCCGTCGCTCTGCGCCGCCAGTTGGTCGGCGGCGCTGCGGCCGGCTGCCGCCGCGGGTACTTGCTGGGGGCTGTCCCCTTGTACGCAGCACGGCGCCAGCGAGGGGCCGGGGGGACTGCCCACGTCGCTGCCGCCGCCCAAGGTGCCCTGGAATGTGTGGAGGATATATTTGTGTTTTTTGACCCGAGAAAACGTAAAACAAATTTCTCAATTTTTTTAATTGAATCAGGAGATTGTTAAGGAAAGAAGTAAGGTAAAAGTACTTAAATTAATTTTAATGAAAATTTAGTCATTTTTATTGTTAAAAATCTAAAAGGGAACTTTCTTCTTAGTCTTTCTAGCAATACGTTTTCCATACGTGTATAGGTAAACTAAAAAGTTACTTGAAGTAAATGTTTTTGATGAAAACATATAGTGAATCGGTAAAGCATACGTTTTTGGTACTCAAATACTTTCAAAACGTATGCGTAAATGCGAGTACAGATACACTTTTGAAGGAAAATTCAACGTATTTACTGCGTACTAGAGCATACGCATTTTATCGAGTAAAAGTAAATAAATCGTTCTCACAACTGTGATGTTGACATAAATTCAATTTCCAACCGACGAGAACACTCAATTTTAATTTACCGTATTACCTCGAAATACCCCGATGGGGTTTTATTATTTCGCCAGCAAAATTTGAGGGGGGTTAATTCGAGGGGGGTTTATTCGAGGGGGATTTATTCGAGGGGGGTTATTATGTCGTCAGAAATTTTCGTAAGGATCGTAGTAAAAAGTAGGCATTTGCGTACCCAAAACAGGTAATAATTGTGTCCAAACGGGGTATATTCGGACATAAAAACGTAGATAGCTATACAAACTAGTTTATGTGTAGCTGCAATGCAAATTAGCAGTAATATACATAATGTACATTGTATACATGACGTATTTATCAAGTACATGACGTACATCATTCCGAAGGGGGGTATTTCGAGGGGGGTTATTATTTCCCCAGCCCATTTTGAGGGGGGTTAATTCGAGGGGGGGTTATTCGAGGGGGGATAAGACGAGGTAATACGGTAATCAATATTTTGTGATCAATGTGCACAAAAACATGGACATTAACACCCCACCAACGCACATGTTGCTGCGCACTGAAGCCGGGCGACACGACAGCCGCGGCGGCGGCGGGCGACTGCACGTTGCCGCCGGACTCCGCGCGCGCCGCCGCCAGCGCGGGCGTCAACG
Organism: Sphaerolaimus hirsutus; assembly: GCA_964036195.1. Taxonomy (NCBI): domain Eukaryota; kingdom Metazoa; phylum Nematoda; class Chromadorea; order Monhysterida; family Sphaerolaimidae; genus Sphaerolaimus; species Sphaerolaimus hirsutus. The sequence goes on along the minus strand of OZ038454.1, from coordinate 26,066,070 downwards.
ACGTGGGGCTGACCAGCGACGCGGCGAAGAGAGCCTGCTGCTGCTGCTGCGTTTGACCGATCACGCGCCAATAATTGCGCAGCCAGTTCTGGATGTCCTCGTTGACCACGTTGGTGGAGTTCGGGCCGATCGAGCTGTGATGCGATTATGATACAGTTGTGCAACAACAGTGATTACAGATGGGAAAACGAAAATTGGAAGTTCACATGACGTATTTATATTATTCCGGACTATTTCAATGGGATCTACCGTATTACCTCGAAATACCACCATGGGGGTTTATTATTTCGCCAGCAAAATTTGAGGGGGTTTTAGTTCGAGGGGGAGTTTATTCGAGGGGGGGTTTATTATTTCGTCAGAAATTTTCGTAAGGATCATAGTAAATAGTAGGCATTTGCATACCCAAAACAAGTAAATTTTTGGTCTGACTTGAAGAAGAATCCAATCATATTAGTGTGTGCAACACTATAATGAGCTTTGGTTTAGCAGGGTGCACCCTGGCTACCGAAGTGCGTTGATTTGGATTGGGATTATGAGAAGTAAACTTTCTTTAAGTTTCTTTTTGTGCTACAATTATCGTATGATGTTTCTACATGTGTTTCCAAAGGTTTTATACTTAATTCACTTTTTGGTATTTCGCGTGTTACATTTCACTTGCCATAATTACATTAAGATCTGCCTTGTATTCCGATTTTAAAACCGGTATTTTCGTCTATATGCTTTATTTTTACCTCGTGAATCTGTTCCCGCATGTGTATTGTCCTCGCGTGATTTTCTTTTAGTAGGTTAGTTAGTTATTTTGGTATGTACCCTTGACGCCCGTCGCCAATTGTGGTAATAATTTGAAATGAAAATGAAAAGGTCAAAAAATGTGTCCAAACAGGATATATTTGGACATAAAAACGTAGATAGCTACACATACTAGTCTATGTGTAGCTGCAATGCAAATTAACAGTAATATATTTACATCATGTACATTGCATACATGACGTATTTATTATGTACATGATGTACATCATTCCGAAGGGGGGGTATTTCGAGGGGGGGGGTTATTATTTCCCCAGCCCATTTTGAGGGGGGGGGTTAATTCGAGGGGGGGTTAATTCGAGGGGGGGTTAATTCATGGGGGGGATAATTCGAGATAATACGGTATTACCTTTTCCACCGCTCACTCGGACCAGGGGGTATTTTGAGGGGGGAGGGGTGAATCAAGAGGGGATAATACGATGAACTACAGTATTTCCTCGAAATACCGCCCGGGGGTGATTGTTTCATAGTGCTCCAGAGAGGGGGGGAGGGGTTAAACGAGGGGGGGGGGGTATTTCGAGGGGGGGTTATTGTTTCACAGGAAATTTTTTGAAATCCTAGTACAAAATCGTGGTTTGTGATGTGCGCTGGGGTAGAAAATTGCATCAATAACTGACACGTATCAACTCCTGTATACTAATATTAGTACGTAGATGGTATAAACCTTGTTCTAACGTGATTCCAACATTGTTTTAATGTGTGTTCTGCACAACGCAGAACACAAACTGCAGTATTTGTCATGTACGTCCTCTTTACACTCAATCTGGGGGGGGGGGTATTTCGAGGGGGGGTGATTGTTTCATAGTGGTCTCGAGAGGGGGGGGGGTCAAACGAGGGGGGGGGGTATTTCGAGGGGGGGGGGGTATTTCGAGGAAATACGGTAGGTAGATTGGGCAAAATCGCCGTCGCCAAGCCCGATCAAAACGGCTCCACACAAACAGCGCAAACTCACTTCTGACTGGGAACCGCCGGTCTAACAGCACCAAAACTCCCCAAGTTCGGAAAACAGCCGCCGTGCGCGGCGGTGCCCATGGTGGCGGCGGTCAGGGGCGGCGTGAACAGGTGCACCGCGTTGTTCCACGCGGGCGCCGGCGGCCGGCTCGCAGTCGACGCCGGACGCATCGACCGTGCCGACGTTGGGCCGGTGCGCGAGCCGGCTGCTGATGCTGCGCGGCTGCTGCCCCCCTCGGATGGTGGATTGACTGCGGGGGGGGAGGGGGGTAGGTTGTTTGGTTGTCGTCTGGTTTCGAAGAAATCACAGATGTGCAGCTGGTCGCGAGCGCAAAATATCGCATTGACGATATTTTGACACTTTTTATTGCATTTGAAATTTATCGGTATAAAAAATTCAGAGAAATGTGTTCCAATTCAGAGAACGACTTCACTTCACTCGTCACGCGGGATTAGCGTTCCAAATCACTGGAAGATTTTTTTTTTAAATATGAAAAAATATCAGATTAAAAATATAAGATATAAGATTTTTTAATTCATTTTTTGGAGAATTTTTCAAAGAAATTTAATTACCTATAGTTGTACTGTTTTTTATCCCTATCTGTACTGTTTGTTATCCCTGATAACCTTGGCGCCCAGCCAAATTTGTCTCAATGGCGCCATCTTTAGCAGGTCATCATAACAAACCCCCCTCCCAAACCACCAAAAAACACACCTTTCGAATCGCTTCTCATCGGCGCCGCGTCAACATTGGGCGACAGGGCGGCCTGCGCAGGGGGCAGGGCGCCGGGGTTGGACCTGATGCGCTTGATCCGCTCCAACGCGTGCTCCAGACTCGACGCCGGCCCGCCGTTTGAGGGTCGCTTTCTGTGTGGATGGTATTTTAGTGGAGATGGATAATTGGAGGCATTGTGGTGGTGGATTTTTGTATAAAATATGTTTGTGGGTTTTGATTTTATTTTGATAGATGTTCTGTTTGACATATAATTTAATTTATTCTAATTTTTTATCTTGACCTGTTGCGCAATTATCGAATAAATCATGAATATTTCGTAAAATATCGAGTATTGGGAAATCTTTTTTCCTGGATCATTGGCGCACCGCACACTGCAAAGTGGCACGGGCGGTTCGGACGTTTTCAATTTCCGCCCGGGCGGAATTGTTAAGTCAGTTCGGACGATTTTATTTACGACAAATCTAAAAATACTACTGAAATTTGGGTCGGGCCATTGTATCGAACGTAGAAAATGTTTGAAATCGCAAAGTCACCTATTTACAATTATTGTATCTTGTGAAATATTTTCAGGTAAACAACTCTGAAATTAGAACATATTTTAGACATCTCTTAACTTCAAATTTTCGATTTTCGGTTTGCTGCGATTTAAACCAAATATTTATCTTACTATTGTGCATGATTGGGCTAGTGAAGAAAACCTCCAAGAAAAATAATGCCAAGACGCCATTCCATCAACACATTAACGAACAAAAAACACTCACGCCGCTTTATTCACATTCCTAGGCGTCGAATCGACCAATTGGCTCGGTGCCAACGATTTCCTGCCATCTACATTGGCAGCCGGTGACAGTGGTGAGTCTTGGAAAAATCCCGAGTCGTCCACATCCCCCTTGGCGTGGGCGGCGTGTCGCTGCGGCGCGGCCACCATGAGCAGCAGCAGGCGCTTCACCTCGAGCAGCTCGTTGTACACGTCGCTGACGGACACGCTGGGCTTCTCGTCGTCTGTAGATGAACTGTGGTTCTGGGGGCAGTCCCGGATACTGTAAAATTCAATGTGAAATGTAAAATGTCATGTAAAGTGTCAAAGGTCATGTAAAATGACCTGCAAAATGGCAACCGAGTTGGTTGCCGTTTTACAGGGCATTTTACATGACTTTTGACACTTTGCGTGACATTTAACATTTTACAGGGCATTTTACAGGGTCTGGGATTGGCACCTGGCTGTCGCGCGCCGCCGCCGTCAAGATGGACGGTATGACGTACAGGTCGCCGGCGACGAACTGCGGCAACGATTTGTCGTCGACGGTCGTTGAGTCGCGCAGTCGTTTGAAGCTGGCCACCTGGAAGGGGATTGGCTTGGCTCGCTTTTGTATTTATGGTCCGATTCGTTGTGTTGGGTGTGTGCTGCCCAGCAGAGTATTTAAAAGTACGGAACTTTTTCAAAGTAAATGTAAACGTAAAGTATATGTTATTTTTAGTCACACCTGAATACAGAAAACGAAAGTAAAATATTATACTTTTACACTGGGTAAAACGTGAGTACACGAGTATTTTAGTCGGGTAAAACGTAAAAGTGAGTATTTTGTTCAATTATGTGAATGTGAATAAAAAGATAGTGATAGTAATATTTATCTTATACTACTTGTCGCAATTTCGATAATTTTCGCATCTATATCTGCAGCCGTTTCAAGTCTTATGATCCATTTCAATTTCAAGCCGAAATATTCTGAGATTATATTCGATTATATTTTCTCAAATCAACCATTCTCTCAAATTTTCTAGTCGCGATCCGGCGATCCCAGCCACTTAAAAACGACTATACTCTGCGCTCGCACTGATTTATGTCTCGTGTTGGAAGCGTGCCAATGATATTCAAATCATGCGATTTCCGTAAAAATATGAAAAAATTCATCGATGTGAATATGTAAATGAATAACATTATAACAAAAATCAATTCTGTCATCTTTTTATGAAACTCGGACGCGTTAACCATCGTTGGCAGTGGCACACTTCCAGCGGGAACCACGCGTGCAGGGTGTAAAGTAACCGGAGTATACCCAAAAAAAAGTCTCCACCAAAAAGGACTCACCAATCCAGCGGCGTCGCGCACGGTGCCCAAGGCCGGCCGCGGCTCGCACTTCAACTGGTTCTCTGCATGTCCGTCACCGTTGTGCAGTCGCTGCAGCACGGCGCCGGCCGCCTCGATGGCCGGCCGGCCGAACGACCGGTCGATGGTGCGCTCGAGCTGCAGCTGCTTGCTGCTGTCGGCCGAGTCGCGCAGCGTGTTTGAGACGTAGCACAGCAGCTCGTTGACTATGACGTCGCCGCCGTCGCCGCCGCTGCACTCGGGGTTGGTGGCCGTCTGGGGGCAGTCCTAGGTTCTGTAAAATGACCTGTAAAATGTCGAGTGTCATGCAAAGTGTCAAAAGTCATGTAAATGGCCCTGTAAAATGGCAAACGAGTTGCCATTTTGCAGGGCATTTTACACGACTTATGACACTTTGCACGGCATTTGACATTTTACAGGGCATTTTACACGGTCTGGGACTGGCACCTGGCCATCCATTTGTGATATTTTTCCGACACCGATTGTAGTATGTATGTATAGTGTAGTTGATTATTATTAAGGTATCCTGAATATGGTTCTCTGCGTGGTGAAAATCGATTTTATACGCGCAGTTGTTATTTTATCAACATCTCAACCTCAAAACATGGCCTAACGCCCGACTAAATGCCATTTCGAAATCAGAGGGTGGGTTGGCATTTTAGGTAAATACTAGCTTTATCGGCGGCGCCCGTTTTTCGCCGCGCGGCGGCACGTTTTTTCCCGCACGCAAACTTCAGCATTTCATAGTTGGTAAGCGATTGGCAATTGCGTAAGTGTCGCGCCGCCGCGGCGAGGCCCGACGCTGGGCGGCGGCGCGGCAGAAGCGTGTTGTCGGGAGTTCGCAGTTCGCAGTGCCGCGTCCTTATCTCACACGGCGGCCGCGCGGCGGCGGCGGCTACGCGGTGCGGCACGCACCAGCCACTGGCAGTCACCTCGTGACTCGTTGCCGCAGCGCCGGCTGCGTAAATAGCTGCACTTTTGTCTTTGCTGGCTTGTATCAGCGGCCGGAATCGCTGCTCGTTTGATACGCTTATTTGAGATGAGTAGTTTGATTAAATAACTCGACGTAAATTTTTTCGGGCACTTTTTATTGCGACAGAAATGGATCGGCAGTTGAAATGAACCGATGTAACAAGGTTCTAATGCACAGGTAAAATACACATTTTGTAAAATACAATCACAATATTTTTCAAAATGGCGAACTTCAATTAACTTCAAACTTTACGAAACATTGTCGTCCGGTGCCGATAAAACCCGGTCCCTTACCCAATTCCAACAAATGTCCAGAGGTGTTCGTCGACTGCACAAATGTTTCAGGTGCATGTGCACCCATAAATACGCAGGCGCAGCTCCGACCGCAAGCTGGCACTTACGGGTTTACGGTAGGCGGGCAGTTTCGCATTATGCATGTGCACGGTGGGACCGACCGAGGGGTGTAAACAGCGGCAAATGTGTATGACTGTATGCAAATAGCAAATTGGCACAGAGCAGAAGCATCCAGGGACCGGTTGCGGCCGCTGACAAGTCACCGAATGAGTGTCAAGAGGCAACAATGTGTAGTGTCAAGCGAACGTTTCATGCTGAGCTGTTATCGCGTGTTCAATCAGTTGGCAAATCGCAACGTAGAATTGTTTCAGTTTCCAGCAAAGATAGCGTGTTATTCTCCGACCCGACCCAATACCCGACCCGACCCGACTCACGATTCCATACCAAATTTCGGGTCGCCGCACGCACCACTAGTTGAGGGGATGCTAGTGCCAGCGCTACCGCTGCGGCGCACTCAGAGCGCACACAGTGTAAACCGGGCGGCGCGGGTACGCCCACCGGCCGCAGCGCGGCTAGCTAGCATGACCGCTGCAGACCATCACTCTCATGCAAGCGCGAGCCTGACAACGTGCCCATCGTGTAACTGAGCTGAAATGCGCGGCGGCTGCAGCCGCCGACTTGTTGCCGCGCACTCGCGGCCGGCTTTTACACAAACAGCATTGGCGGAAAATGTGAAGTTACTATTGAGACTAGTTGCGATGGGAATGTTGGTATAAAATTATGATTTTTTTAAGTAATTTTTTTAATTTTTTTTTTCTGTCAGATGTAGTAATCGAACCTAGGGATAATATAAATAATAAAAGGTTAAATAATAAAATAAAAAAAATAAAAATAGCTAATATATTTGATTGTAAATTGGGTGTCCCGTGCAGTATAACTAAGATGAAGTTTTTAAAAAAAATTTTGGCACTGTCCGATAACACTCCGAATATTCTAGCATATTTAGAATTCCCATCCACAAATGAAACAAAAATTTCATCAAAATAAAATACAATTTTCATTTTCAAAACATTCCCATCGTTGGCTCCGAGTAGGGGGGGGGGGGGGGGTTGCCCGTCTGCCAGTCATGAGTGCGGCCACTCGCCGCCGCCGCGGCGGCAGCGGTCGCAGCCGCGCTGGAAGCTTGATGTAAAGCGGGCGCGCGAGCGGCAGAGCGAGCGGCCGCCACGCCATTGACTGACGGTCGAGTGCGCGGCCCCGTGAATGCGCGCGCGCCGCCCCGCCGCCCCGCTGCAACCGGGCGTCCATTTATCAGTGCTCATGCACTCCCTGTAAAGCCGGGTGCGCCGCCGCCGCCCGGCCGCCGCGCAGTCCATTCCGCCTGGGCCATGTGCAGCCCGCCCAACTGCGGCATACTGTAGATGGGGCGACTTGAAGCTCGGGGAAAGGGAGCGCGTGTTGTAGTTGCGGTGAAGCATCGTGAAGTTACTTCACGATGATGGAGTGATGTCGCCTCACTGGGTGCAAACACGTTTCACAGATGTTTATCAATAATGGAAAGTACTTGACTGGCGCTTTACCAAATATCTGCCGCGACCGTTATAAAAAGTTGCCCCATGCGTGGGAGCACACTGAATAAAGTGACATGTATACTGAAGGCCTAACGCCCAACACAAGCCGCTCGGAATGTACACGCAGCTCAAACCAATCTTTTCACCCTGAAAGAACGCGACTAGTTGAAAGCTGGAACCTATTTATGTGCCGCCGCCGCGGCAGAAACCCCCCCCCCCTAACTGCTAATGAGGCGTGCGCGTCTGTGCAGCGGAGGCGGGGGGGGGGGACTGTCGGCAGCTTGAACTTACCCGCCCTACCTGCGCATCGCAGCGGCGATTGAACGGGTGCGGCAAAAATGCTCATTGGAACGGCGCGTTCTTCATGTTTTTTTTTCTTTGCGATTGAAATGGAATGAAATGAATTGCGGCCGCCGCCGCCGGGTGAGGCCTATTACGCATGTAAACCCATTATATACACATTTTACCCGCGGGGGTAAGAAAGGGGGCTGGTTACCCCACCCCAAACCGCCCAGGTATGTATCTATACCAGGGGCAATTTTTTGGGTTACTTTCCCTTGAACAGCCCCCCCCCCCCGCAAATTGCCTAGCTATCTAGCACTCTGGAGCGTTTTTGAGCAATTTTACCCTAATTTTCACCGAAAGTGGCTGATATTCATACTTTTTACAGATTTTCACCTTTAAAATCACTAGGCCATGTGTTTTATTGCATATTTTCGGCATGCCAGGTTATAGTTAAAAACGTGCCGGTTCTACTTAAGTACATGCGTGATGGGTTTACATGCGTAATTGGCACAGGGCCGCCGCTGCCGTTCCCACCGGGGCGTCAATCGTCCGCGACGCGCCAACGTGTAAGGTTATGAGCGATTTCAATTATGTTGCAAACGCCGCCGCCGCGCGTGAATTGATGAGCAAAATGCGGGAAAGATGTCAGCCTGTTTTGAGATATCGACGGTTGGAAACGCTCGAGAAAAGTGGGGGTCTATCCTGAGTCTTGGCAAGTGACAACTTTTGGCGCAAAGTGTAGTAATGTAAAAAGTGTGAAATTGAATGTCAAGTTTCAAGGCGCGATCAGGCTGAGACTAATCGAGAAAAGAACCATTCAAACTTTTCACGCGCAATGTCAAGAATATTACTACGTTTCAAATAGCCGAGCCGCTGTTTACAGGCATTTGAATCATTTTGACAAAATATTGGCAACATTTCCTAACAATTTAATTTGACAAGGCGTGGCCTCGGCCACTGCTATCCCTCAAGAAATGAAAATTGGACGCTTGTACGCGCGCAAATTTCACAGTTCAATATGCCGCCGTGTCGCCGCAGTTCCAGACGCGGACACGCGGGGCGAACTTGGTTGGAACATGAGATAGAAAAATGCTAAAATTTGTGTACCTGGCCACAGCGGGCGACCTTTGCAGTTGCACTGTGAGCTGGCACTCAGCTACAGTTAGGTCGGTCACAATGAATCAGTTATAGCATTGCCTAAAAGCAGTGATACAGTGCGCCCAGTGGCCGGCTACTAGAAACCGACACTGGTACACATGCGCCCGCTAGACACTAGAGTTGATAATTTATTTTTTTGAAGTTTTTACAACTATTTATGACTGCCATACAAATTTATCAGCAAGCTGACTCGCAAATAATGAGGAAATGAGTAAAATGTTCGCATTAGCGCTGGGAAATCACGAAATCTCGAAATCATCATTCAACAATTATTTCGAGCATTCAATGATCAAATAAATTCAACCTTTCAATATTTTCTGAATTATCACGCTAAAAACCTCAAAAATAGGGGACAGAACATACATAAAAATTTGGCCACACAAAGCCAAATATCCAACAAAAAAAACAATTGAAAAACCCCCTCAAAAAATTCTATTTTCAAGTATTCCAAAAAAACACATCAAAATATTTCACACCTCTCAGTTATCTGCCATCGCTAAAGCGGCAGCAACCTTACAAGCAAAGCGGCAATAGAAATCTCCAGACAGTTCAAGCTCACTGTGCCGCTTTGGCTCTTTGACGCTAGGAAACACACTGGCGGCGCGCTCCACTCAAAATTAGTCAGTAGTCGGATAGATTTGCTTCAAATTGGGACAGGGCGGCGGAATGAAGTGGGGGGGGGTGGGGGGATATAGCGGGGCGTGATTTCCGCTCATACAAACTGCAGGGGACCGCTTGAAACGCGCCGCGGCTTGATTCACGCAGCCCCCATTGCTCCAGTGCTGATGCACAGCCGGGCGGCACGTTTTCTCGAGTTCACATTGCACCCGCGGGGTATTCTGGTCGCTGGCGCCCCCATGACCATGCAGGTGTGTAAAGTTACCTATGTAAATGTGTTTGTAGGTATTCAGCATGTGAAAAGCTGTGTGTATTACTAGACCCTTTCAGTTCACATATGGAGTGGAAAAAACAATGTGGATGGTAAAAACAGCACACTTGGGATAGATTGAATTCACGATATCATAAATATTTTATGGAGCGCATGGAAGTGGCACTCTTTCACACACTTCCACAAGCATCACATAATTTCTGGAGTAGTTCCAAAGATGTATAGTGCACTTCACATTTCTGATGCTCTAACATGTTTCATGATCATGGTTGGTTTGTGTTGAAGCATTGACCCATGTGAAAAGACATTATTATCAGTGAAGCATGTACACAATGTGTTTCCACAATATATCTTGTGAAACATTGGGGGCCAGTTCTGCAAAATGCGAAGTGAGTAGCGAAATGGCAAAGGCGAAGTAAAATCGCAAAGGCGAAGTGAAACGGCAAGTGAATTGGCAAAAGCGGAGAGAAATTACTTTTTATTTTCATTTTTTTTACTTCGCTTTTGCCAATTCACGTGCTGTTTCACTTCTCATTTGCCAATTCACTTCTCATTTTGCGGAACTGGCACCTGGCCTCATTCATGTAATGTTCTGTAGTTTAGGCATCGATATACTTCACAGCAGCTACCACATTTCAGCAGCCACCACTATAATGCAACTGGGGGGGGGGGGGTAGCGAGCGCGACGAGTACATCCGAGTGAGCGGCAGCAACGCAAATGGGTATCTACGCGCGAGCGGGCGCTCCTGAAGCAGGTACGTATGGCGCGGCGGCGGCCAGAGGCCGAGTGCACACGCAGCTGGGTGCTCCGCAAACAGGGCGCGCACGCCCTTGCCTTACGGCCGCAAGCTGGCGCACACTCGCACTTGCTTGCGCCCACAATCGCGGCTCGGTTCAGTGCGCGTGAGTGTGCGGGGTTTCCCAATTTAATCGTTTCCCAATGTTGGTTTGCCCAATGATGATCGATCGAATTCGGTTGATAGTTTTAAGGGCCAAATGATAGGGTTTTTGATAAGCTGTAAGAGACAGTCATTACTGTCAGAATTTGACGTGATGCTACTGAGCCATGTAAATACATATTTACATTCTGTATGCAATGTACAAATCCAAATATAGGTATCCTGTTTTGTTTCATTTATTACCACTTTTGGTTATGAAAAATCCTATTCCTTACTACAGTATTTCTTCTAATAGAACAGCGCCGTTCTATTTTTTTCATCAACTTTTTCACCTGCCATTCTATTGGCAGTTGGAGGTGCCGTTCTATTGGAGGCTTTATTCTATTCTATTTTTTTCATCAAACATTTTCACATGATTTTCATTTGAACATAGATTTTTTAGTGAGAGATGAGTGACATTTTCATATCAGAGCATCAATTTAAACAAAACGAAATGTGAAAACAACCCCTGAATCATAGTTCTGAACATCCTGGATGTTTTAACCACCAATTTTTCAAATATTTTTTGTGTTTTGGCACTCTTACAACATAATTTCTACCTGCCATTCTATTGGAGGTGCTGTTCTATTGGAGGCTGCCGTTCTATTCTTTTCGTGGGTGTAAAAAAGTGCCAAAACCTGCCATTCTATTGGAGGTGCCGTTCTATAGGAGGTATGCCATTCTATTAGAAGAAATACGGTATTCCCAGTATAATACTACACTACATCTGACGAAATGATAAAAAACCCTCAAACAAACCAACCCTCTAATTAACCCCTGGTCAAAAGCCGACCTTTCTGGTGAATAATAAACCCCCTGGGGGTATTTCAAAGAAATACGGTAAACGATACCCGCAAAGTCGATTCGACAATGATGCGCGTCATCATTGGGAAACGAGCAATTGGGCAATCTCGTTCGGTCAGTTCAGCCAGCTTTCAGTTCACATGCCTCCGAGCGCACATATTTACACAGAAACGCAGCGGATAATAAAGCTGTTGCGGGCGGCATCGATGCGATGTTAGCTTGTTTGAGCGAAAGGAATATTTTAATTAAACATTTATATTGCGTTGTTGTAGACCTCGCATCGTCTAACGAAGTAGTTAGATTTAGATGACCTTTTCCTCACAGGAAGAAATTAAATTAGCGCATTTTTGCGGGTTGCCCTAGTGGTACAGTGGGGTACGGACGCTAAACTGTAAACTGTGTGCTGGTAAACTCATTAATCGGCTTTGAACGCATTTGAGTTTACCAAAATAAGGTGTCTGTCAACTGCAGTTGATGTGGATTAAGAATAACTCATTCCAGTAAACTCAAATGCGTTCAAAGCTGATTTATGAGTTTACCAGCACACAGTTTAGCGTCCGCACACACATTACGTCCCAAATTGTACGCCGACATGTTCTGCGTGGTTCTGATTGGCAGCTTGCCAAAGGGGACTATCAAAATTTTGCCCAGGGAGATGATTGACAATTGGGCTATTACCACCACGCATGGAAATAACAAGCAAAATTGTCGCGATTGAGAAGTAACTTTGTTACTTTTCAACTGTTGTTGAAATTTTCAATTTCATTCAATTGTTCAAACCAGAGTTGCGAAAGCGTATTTACGCTTACCCGAAATACCCGGGTAAATGGGTATTTATACTTACGCTTACGCTTACGCTTTCAGAAAAACCCCGTACGCTTTATTACGCTTTCCTCGCCAATTTACCCGGATACTAAAAGCGTAAAAAACTTTTCACACGGTCCAGTTTTACGCTTTTTCACAAGCGTAAAACTACAAAAACGAAAATGAACGACAACGCGTACCAAAAAAATGAGTGCAGTAAAACACTGAAAATAGCGGCACACGTACAATTTGTGTCGAAATACAAATGTGTGGTAAAATTGTATCTCCTTGCAATATCGTGGCTTCAGATAAGGAATTTTGGGGGTGCAAATGGATTCCGACAACGATGTTGTCGCCATCGACAGCACCAACTCCGAGTTATAAGGTGAGGAGGAATTGTGTGTCGCTGTCCATAAGTTGCCATCTACATCAAAGAGCAGACTGCCAAGTAGAAAAAATGTCGCTGAGAGCTTGATTGTGAAAGTATTCACTTTACAAAAATGAACAGAATCTGTGATGCATTGATCTAAATGTGAACGCAAGGGTATTTTCCGATGCTCAATAGCAAGAGCGCTCTCTCAAAAAAATTTTACGCTTACGCTTTTTTTTACGCTTTCCTAGGTATTTTAAAAATACCTTACGCTTACAGTATCCATACTCAAAATTTTGAAAATGTATTTACGCTTACGCTTACGCTTTCCAAAAATACCGGTATTTTAACAACTCTGGTTCAAACTTCAATTGTGAATTTTTTTAGAAGATAGTGATATGTTTTTATTACTGATGATCCTTTTACAAAGATGGATGATTTTCAGCAGTTATAATTAGATATACCGTATTTCCTCGAAATACCCCACTGGGTTTATTATTTCCCCATCAAATTTTGAGGGGGGGACGGGTTAATTCGAGGGGGACTTATTCAAGGGGTATTGTTTCGCCAGAAATATTAGTGAATGATTGTAGTTAAGAATAGCGCTTTACATACCCAAAACTGGTAAAATATGTGACTAAATGGGATATATTTAAACATGTTATCGTAGATTGTTGCACAAACAGTCTATGGTAAGCTGCGGCGTAAATTAGCAACAATAAATGTATCATGCGCATTGCATAAATACGTGCATGACGTCACCGCCAATAAATTGAAAATAATTCCAGCAAAAAACGAGAAAAAACGACCGGAAAAACATTCCTCGTTTGTACTCTACTCCGCTTTTTTCTTTTTTTCTCCATATTTTTCTTTTTGTGAAAGTGCATACATAAGTATCCAGCTCGCGCGTTATCGACCAAGACATAAATAATTTTGGGCGCATACTTTGCGGTCCGCCGAGTATATTGGAAATCCAAAAATTTGGCGCCAGCATTTTTTTATGAATACAAATCGAGTGACTAATTTATTTATAGTATTTAAATATTTAGGTATTTGCGCGCGTAAACGCATCCGCTGAAACCGCCTGACAAATACAAAAGGCCTCCGAAACTGCGAATGCCCCAAAACTGCGAAAATTGCGCCGCCCGGCCGCCGCTAGTTCAATTTTGGCCGCACAAAGAGCTCAAAATATGAAAGGCCGGCGTCAACTCGACGAGAGGAAGTCGAAAATCACCTAATCCCAGCGTGTCTAGATAAAAGCATATGAATGTAAATACCGTATTACCTCGAAATAACCCCATGGGGGTTTATTATTTCGCCAGCAAAATTTGAGGAGGGGTTAATTCGGTGGGGGGGGGGGTATTCGACGGGTTTTTTATTATTTCGTCAGAAATTTTCGTGAAATTCACAGTAAAGAATGCGCTTTTTCCTACATAAAAACGGTAATAAAAGTGAGAAAATAGGTTATATTGGGGCTATAGAAGTACATCTGTACACAAATGAGCGTATAAGCGTACCTGCGATGCAAATAAGTAGTAATAAATACATCATGAATACATACATGATGTACATCATTCCGGAGGGGGGGGGGGGGTATTTCGAGGGGGGCAGGCTCATTACGCACATAAACGCATTGCGCACATGCGCCTGTTACGCACAGGATCAAAACCCGCCACGCACAGATGCCCGTTACGCACACAACTGGTGCTGTGTCTGTAACGGGCCCCGTGTGTTGCGGGTTGCTGTGCGTATCGCATATGTGCGCACCCGACAGGGGATTAGTAATACGAGCGTGACGGGGGAGTGCATGCACTGGGTGCGGCACAGAGTTGTTAAAAGTACCAAACTTTTTTTAAAGTATACATAAACATAAAGTATTCATTTTTTACTCACCCCCTGAGTACAGAATACGTAAAGTAATTTTTTTTTACTTTTACTCATGAGTAAACATGAGTAAAATACTTTTCCTTCCAGAAAACGTGTTTTTGAGTATTTTTGGAAAATTTGGCCCAATTTTCACTCAAAATCAGTCATTTTTGTACCTTTTTGACCATTTTGACCTTCAAACTCACAAGTAAATGTTTTATGTGCCTATTTTTAGCAATTTTTCCTTATTTTTCGATTTTCCCCCTTTTTTCCCATCTATCGTTTTCACTCGGTATGCACAGAAACTCGGTATGCACAGAAACTCGGTACGCACACGGCATCAGCTATGTGCGGGGCGAGTTTCTGTGCGCACCGAGTTAACTTCTGTGCGTAACGGGCCTATGTGCGTGCCGAGTTTCTGTGCGTACAGCTACAGGCTCTTTCGAGGAGGGGGTTATTATTCCCCCAGCCCATTTTGAGGGGGGTTAATTCGAGGGGGGGTTAATTCGAAGTAATACGGTAGCTATTGCGCATTGGTTGC
Source organism: Sphaerolaimus hirsutus (assembly GCA_964036195.1). NCBI lineage: Eukaryota > Metazoa > Nematoda > Chromadorea > Monhysterida > Sphaerolaimidae > Sphaerolaimus > Sphaerolaimus hirsutus. The sequence goes on along the minus strand of OZ038454.1, from coordinate 26,050,977 downwards.
CTATTTAATAGCCATCAGAGTAGTGAAATTACGTTTACGCGATCAGTTTAGCAGTAAAACGGCAATAAATCACAGGTGCGCGGCGACGCGCAAAACACATAGCGGGAGCTATCAAACGCGCGCGGTGTCGATTTGGAGAGTCATGAAAAACGCGTCGCGCCAATTTGGAAGTTCAAAGCGGCCGGAGCCAGGGCTCTATTTTAAAATTTGTCAAGTTTTGCAAAACGAAAAATTGCAGTGAAAGACGCACAAATGTGTGATGTCCCGTTTGGGATTTTCTCAAAGTTATTTGTGTGAGAATTCTGTGCCATTAAATATGAAAAAGAAACTCGTAGTATACTCGGCGGACCGCAAAACTTGGTCGATAACGCGCGAGCAGGATACTTATGTTACATAAGTTACAAGTTATGTGATACTTGTCATAAGTTATGTATGCACTTCACAAAATAGCGAAAATATTCCAAAAAAGAAAAAGGCGGAGCGAGCGACGAATGTTCCTTCCTGAAACGTTTTTTCTTTTTTGTAGCAATTTTTATGTCATTCACGATGACGTCATGATCGAGTGTTTCCTTCAGAAAAATGCATAGCATGCGGTCAGCCTAGTAAGATATCCTGTGTCCGGTCGGGCTTCTTGACACACACTCAATCGCATGACAAAATAGTGAACTGCGCCCCAGCCGGCGGCGGCGGCAGTCCCACGGGAGCTCGATATCGAGTGCGGCCGCATTGTTGCCGCTGCGCACGCGCGCCCATTGTGGCCGCGCCGCCGCGCCGATGGGATTTGCAGTTAGACGCATAATTGGCGGGCGGCAGAGCGGCACGTGCCGCTGTGCCGCGCCGCCGCCCGCCACCCATGAAGCTGGGGTGCCGGCCCGTAGAGTACACGTGCGCTTGATGGTAATCGGTAATTTAATGATTAAAGTATTTATGATTTTTTATTTAAAAATATTTTTCATCGCGTTGATATTGTGAAAGCTGTATAATTGGAAAATAAAAAGTCATGTTTCGGAATTGTTTGGGACGTGTAAGGGATAAATAAATATAGCTATTCACAGCATTTTCGCAAATCCAACCTGCCTAAATTCGCAAACAAAAATTAAAAAATAATCGATAATTTGCCATCGTCGCATTTCAGGTGTGTGCCTTTGAATGGGCGCCGCGGCGGCGCTTTTTCAAATGCAAATCGCAGCGCGCAAAAGCTGGATGGAAAGCGGCGTGCGCGCATTTCTGCTCTTATAACATCCAAGCTGGAACTCTCTTTAAACAACTCGCAGTTAACCAAATGGGAAGCGAATGTTAATCGGATGGGCACTTGCTTACAGCAAATGTTTGCGCAGAGTGGAAACACTGCGTGGCCGCCGTGGGACAAAAGATGCAGTTCTCACGGGGTTGTAAAATCAGAAGTTTGATTTCAAATGAAAGACTCAAAATGCGCGAAAACCGAACCAGCAATATCCAAAGTCTGGGGCTGGAAAAGCGCCAGAGAATGGCACCAGGGGCCAGTTCCGCAAAATGAGAAGTGAGAAGTGAAATGGCAAAGGCGAAGTAAAAAAATAAAAATAAAAAGTAATTTCTCTTCGCTTTCGTCATTTCACTTGTCAATTCACGTGCCATTTCGCTTCGCCTTTGCGCTTTTACTTCGCCTTTGCCATTTCACTTCTCACTTCTCATTTTGCGGAACTGGCACCTGCTTGTTTTGCCATTTGCTGAGGTTTTCCTATTTTACGTCAGACGGGGGTATCCAGGATGGAACGATTAAAAATTGGGCAAGATCGCTAAAAATAGGATAAATGCAGCCTAAAATATGTATATAAACGCAGATATAGACAAGATAAGTGAAAATAGGCAAATATAAACATGAACTAGTGATTTTGAAGATGAAAATGGGAAAAAGATGTGAAAATTAGCGATTTCGGGCAAATACCGCAAATCCTTGAATAAGACCCCCCTCGAATAACTCCCCCTTGAATAAATCCCCCCGTTGGCGCGGTGAGGAAAAATAAACCCCTGCCCCTCGAATAACTCCCCTCTTGAATAACTCCCCCTCTCGATGAAAAGAATACAATACAATAATACAAAAGAATCTTTGCTTACAGCAGCGACACCAGATAGCGATACATGATGTGCATGCATATACCGTATTACCTCGAAATACCCCCAGGGGGTTTATTATTTCGCCAGCATAATTTGAGGGGGGGATAATTCGAGGGGGGGGTTATTCGAGGGGGGGTCTATTATTTCGCCAGAAATTTTCGGAAATTCCCCATACGCAGACGGAGAAAAATCGAACAATCACATAGATTTATGTGTTTATGGGCATATATTACTGTATATGCACAACAACCCTTCCCTAACGTCACTTAATCATCAGTTTAAACGTGTGTTTTGCATAGTACAGATCACAAACTGCGGTATTTGTCATGTACGTTCACGTTACACTCAATTTTAGGGGGGTATTTCGAGGGGGGGGGTTTAGTATTTCCTCAGCCGAAATTTAGGGGGGGTATTTCGAGGGGGGGTTAATTCAAGGGGGGGGGGATAATTCGAGGTAATACGGTATACACATTTTTTTATTGTTGGTGGACGGAGAGTTAAATACCTGAATTACATGAGTTGACAGACTGCACTGTACAATGAATTAGGTTCATGTTTTCTGAGGAAAAAAACTCCACACTCGATTTGACCCGGTGTTTCAAGACGAAAAAAAATTGTTTGACCATGCATGCAATGCAACCATGTACTTCAAGCAAAAATAGTCCATATACCGCAGAAATTTTTACAGCACCCTTTCCAATTAAAAGTTATACCACTTCAAAAGTAAATAATCGCGTGAAGAGGTCCTTAATTACAAAACTCCATATCGCGACCATTTCACTCCATTCAAAGTACTTAAAAAGGCACTTAAAAAGGCAGTTAAAAGGCACTTAAAATGATCACAAAAACCTTGAGATTGTCTTTTCACTGTCAGATTATCTGTATCTATACCTATTTAATCGGATTTCCCATACAACAAAAAAATGCGAACTCTTGCCCGAAATTAGAAGGATGGAAACAGATAAAACATTGACAGTAGAAATGAATTTTTCAGTTTCTTCTGATCATTTTATCACACGTCTGATTAGTGATGTAAAAAGCGCAGACTTTTGGCGCCAAGCGCCATAAGCGCCGTGGCGCTTTTCCGGAACTAGCGCCAAGCGCCAATGGCGCCACAGCAAAATGGCGCCAAGCGCCAAAAGCGCCATGGCGCTTTTCTGGACCTTAGCGCCAAGCGCCAAAGGGGCCAGTGGGCCATGGCGCCAAGCGCCAATGGCGCCAGCGCCAAAATGATATTGCCTTTAATGATACAGGTGGGACAAAGTATAATACTATTTTCTTCACTTTCAATAACTTTGATTGCCTCCAAAAAACACAAAAATGGTCAAAAAATGGAAATCAATAAGTTTTCTTGCTCAACACACAAGGGTTACTAAGACTGGTTCAAATAGACAGCAAATTGCCTCTCTGAAATGTTTGAAGCTGAAAGATTGTCTGGGGGCAGGGTTTCAATCTATTGGATATTTCAAGATTTAAAGTGCAAACTGTGAGATAACAGGGTAAAAATAATAATAAAGTGGGTAGAGCGGATCGATTAAAAAGCAACATTTAAAATATCACTTAACAATCTGAGGCTACCTAAATGTAGAATCGGCCCCCCCGCACATTAATAAATATCGATCTGCATGGACCACCCATGTGGACTGGGTGAAAATTACTGAATTACATATCTGAGTAAAATACCGATGTAAAATAATACATACATGGCCAAAAATTGCTGAAAATATGCAATCAGGCACATGAACACCGCGGCGCAATTATCACTCTCTGGCGCTTTTTTGGCGCTTTAAAAAATGGTAGCGCCAAGCGCCAATGGCGCCACTGGAAAGTAGCGCCAAGCGCCAAAAGCGCCATGGCGCTTTTCGGAAACACGGCGCCAAGCGCCAATGCCGCCACAGCACTTTAGCGCCAAGCGCCAAAAGCGCCATGGCGCTTTTTGCTTTGGCGCTAGCGCCAGGAGCCAGCGCCATGGCGCTTTTACATCACTACGTTTGATCATTTCTGAGGTAAATACACCAATACACAAGTATAGGATAACTTTTCAGATCAATTGATTTCCATAATCTAACAGCGACATTCATTAATGTAAGCGAAAGCTTTGGTAGCGTAAAATAGTTTTGTCTACGCTTTTCCTACATTTACACACAATATACCGTATTTGCTTGAATAATCATCCCTTTGTCAGAAGAGTGAGAAAAAATAATACCCCCTTGAATAATTCCCTTGATGGGATATGAACAAAAGTGGCATGTAATTGCGTTAATAATTGTGTTATTGCATATTTCTGAAATGATAGAAACATGCTTGAAAATTTTGACGAAATACTGATTCCCCTCTTGAATGATCCCCCTCGAATAGTTCCCCCTTGAAACAGTCTGACGAAAAAATAATTTCCAGGAGAATTTTATTCGAGCAAATACGGTATATACATGAATATGTATATGCCGCAGAAGCAACATTTAGCGCACTGTACAAACGAAATGAGGTCACAGGTTGTGATAAACCGTGCTACCAAATTTAAATGACTCCAAACTTGATATGCCTTAGTGTGCTCAGAAACGATGGCAAAAAATCTAAAATTCGGGAAAAAATTGATTTTTATGTTATGACTTTTGGCATAGCTGTAGACTGGAGCACTGGTTCAAATTGCACTATTATGAAAAAATTGTGAACTGAAATTCTGAATTTCCAGGAAAGCAAGGAAAATTTACACACAATAAAACATTGGTGTACGGATAAGGCGAATTTAGTAAGTCAAAAATCATGTAAAATAGCGTCACAATAGCGTCGATGAAACCCAATGCTTAAATGTTTGCTTACAGGGGGGAGTTATTCGAGGGGGAGTTATTCGAGGGGATGACTTATTTGAGGATTTACGTTACTATATTGTATGTACACTGAGATTTATAAATTAACATAACCATTTTTGTGGTAACTTTCCCATCACCCGAAGTCAGGTGCTCAGCTACAAAGCTCTTCGGCAGAAAATCAGGTAAAATGTCAACTGCAAAAAACTTCTCATAAATACTGTTCTGAATGGGCAGCGATTCTAGCAGGCAAATTATCAACACATTTTTCAACTACCGCTGCGATGATATTATTCGTGAGTATTTCAGCACAGACACCGAGAATAAGGTAGAAATATATTTACCGTATTTCCTCGAAATACCCCCAGGGGGTTTATTTTTTTAGAGTGGAAATTTTGAGGGGGGTATTTCGAGGGGCGCTTATTCGAGGGGGGGGGGGTTATTATTTCGCAAGAAATTTTCGTTAAAGGTGGTATACTCCGGTTACTTTACACCTTGCACGCGTGGTTCCTGCTGGAGCCTGGAAGTGTGCCAGGGATGGTTAACGCGTGCAAGTTACATAAAAAGATAATAAAATTGATTGTTGTTATAATGTTATTCATTAACATATTCACATCGATGACTTTTTACATCTTTTTACAGAAATCGCATGATTTAATAATCATTGGCACGCTTCCAACACGATACATAAATCAGTGCGAGGGCAGAGTATCATGTACGCTGACTATAGTAAAGAATGGGCTTTGACGTACCCAAAACAGTGATAAAGGTGAACTAACGAGATATTTCCATACATATCAACGTATATAGGTAGTTACACATACTTTAGTCTATGTGTCGCTGCGATGCAAATTTACATCAATAAATACATCATGTACCTTATATACATGATGTACCTATTTCCAGACGGGGGTATTTCGAGGGGGGGGGGGTATTTTTCCCCCAGCTCGAAAACATCCGGGGGTATTTCGAGGGGTGTTTATTCAAGGGGGGGGGGGTTAATTCGAGGTAATACGGTAGGTAGGTAAGCGGAAAAGACGGACAACGGGTAGGCGGCAAAGTTTTGATAAGAAACGTGCAGTTCGGTTGAGTTCACACTCCTCACATTGTCTTACAGCGTTTTATGGGTTAAAGGTAGTTAATGATATTGCTCGTAAACAGGACGTTGCAAGGTGGTTCAGCTAAAAAGTTTGCACGCAATTAGCAAAGTGAAAATTCGTAATGTTGAAGAATGGACAGACTTAGAATGAACCAGGAAAGATAGTTTAACGCTTTTTAAAACTTTTTTTGTAAAGAGCCGGCTAATATAATTGAGCTTTTGATGATATCTGGATTCTATCAATTCTATCTCACTCCCCAAGCATAGTTGGGCCAAGTGGTCTGGTGTGAAATTGCCCCCAGGGGCCAGATTTAATTCTCCCTACAGATTTGTAGGGTAGGGCGTATGCCCGATAGATTTTTTAAAGTTCAGCCGCAGCGACGCACATGCACTGAGAGCACGGCGGTTCGTAACACGAAACTATCCCTTAAGGTCGCCGATATGGCAATATGACGAATATCACTCCGATTTTGGTCCGGAATTCACGATTTCGTCATTTTTTGGCCGTCCGCCAATTCGTTCTTTTTTGCGATTTTGTCGGGCGCATTACTCGCATAAGTAGCGCCTTTGCATAGTCAGGTGGTCACTTTTTTAGTGTTCACTGCCTACAACCGAAACCATGAGGGCAGCGACCAGAAAGAAATGCATGCACGAGCGTACAAAAGCGTGACTTATGCGAGTAACCCGCCCGACAAAATAAAATAAAAAGCGAATTGGCAGACGGCCAAGAAATGACGAAATAGTGATTTCCGGGCCAAAATCGAAGCGATATACGTCATATTGCAATATCGGCGACCTTAAGGGATGGTTTCGTATATTTTACAAACCGCCTTGCTCTCGGTGCATGTGCGTCGATGCGGCTGAACTTTCAAAAATCTATTGGGCGTACGCCCTACCCTACAAATCTGTAGGGAGAATTAAATCTGGCCCCTGGGGTTATTTCGAGGAAATACGGTACGTTTCACGAGGCCGGAAGGTACCGACCACAAAAACTATTGTAGATTGAGGAGATAACACTTGTTTGTGATTTTGATTGTAGCCGCAGTGCCCTGATGTGACGGATGAAAAAACGGTCAGGAAAACTGGAGCGGGAGTATGCCGCCGGTTTTAAAATGCGGTTTCAGGTGCCAAGAAGCGATTTCGACAGAAATATGAAATTTCAAATACCGTATTACCTCGAATTAACCCCCCCCCTGAATAAACTCCCCTCGAAATACCCCCCCAAAAAAAAAAATCTAGCTGAGGATGTAATAAATCCCCTCTCGAAATACCCCTCCTACAATTGAGTGTAAATGGAACGTACAGGACAAACACCGCAGTTTGTGATCTGTACAATGCAGAACATATTTACGTTAAAACCGATGATTGAGTGACGTATATACGCCTATAAGGACATATTCATCTATGTATTTGTTTGATTTTTCTACGTCTGAGTATGGGGAATTTCCAAAAATTTCTGGCGAAATAATAGACCCCCCTCGAATAAACCACCCCCCCCTTCGAATTATCCCCCCTCAAATTTTGCTGGCGAAATAATAAACCCCCTGGGGGTATTTCGAGGTAATACGGTAGTATTGTACATGGTCGGGCTGAAAAGTCCCCGGGCAGTGCTAGCCATTCGCGCTAATGCTAATTTAATTTAATTCTAGGGGAAATATTCTTTCCCCACTCGTCTAAGAGGGGGGAATTATTCAATGTGGGATTATTCAAGAGGGGAATTATTCGAGTAAATACGGTAAATACACTTTCGCCAATGTCAAACTTCGCCTCTATTTACAAGTGTGAGAAAACAGTTTTTTTGCTAAAAACCAGGCAGAAAAACTGCCTGACTTAGAACTCAACTGCCTGTCCTTCACATACTAATCGGCACCGCCGCGCGCCCGCGGAGTCACCGCATATTTACGCGGTAGTTTTTAATTTTCTCATAAACGCGTACACATAAGTAGAGAAAACTGGCCTGCGACGCACTTTCGACTCGCCTTAAAACAATACACTGGGAGACTGGGGCGTGATACGCATTATGGAGGTTCGGCCGCGTGTCGCCATTATGGCGACTTTTTGTGTGTTTTCGCACTGCTTTTGTATGTAATATGGAATGAGGATGTGAAATGCACGGAGTTGAGTGTGGTGGGAGGGAAGTTTTTTTTAATTTTTCAGTGTTTTTTTCTATAATGTTTTTTCGAATTTCGAATTTTTTCAAAAAAATTAGTTTTACAATTTCTTCAAAAAGTTTTTTTTGAATTTTTGAATTTGATCAATTGATCGATTTGATCATTTGAATCAAATTAGATTTTTGATCTTTCATTTTTTAAGTTTTCCAGGTGGAATACTCTGTGGCACCCTTGGCACGGGGAAAACACTGTTCTTCTGCCCATTTAAATACATTTGTAGCCTACCGTATTTCCTCGAAATACCCCCCCCCCCTTGAAATACCCCCCCCCTCGTTTGACCCCCCCCCCTCTCGAGACCACTATGAAACAATCACCCCCCCCCTCGAAATACCCCCCCCCCCAAATTGAGTGTAAAGAGAACGTACATCACAAATATGGCAGTCTGTGTTCTGCGTAGTGCAGAACACACGTTAAAACAATGTCGGAATCACGTCAGAACAGTGTACATACCATCTACATACTAATATTAGTCTACAGAACCTGATAAATGGCGGTTTTTGTTGCATTTTTCGACGTCTGCGTACGTTTCAGACGACAATTTCGTACTTGGTTTTCAAAAATTTTCTTGTGAAATAATAACCCCCCCCCTCGAAATACCCCCCCCTCGTTTGACCCCCCCCCCCTCTCGGGACCACTATGAAACAATCACCCCCCGGGGGGTATTTCGAGGAAATACGGTATTTGCCCTGATAATAAATGGAGCTTTTGAGGTTGTGTATTTACAAAATAGGTAGTATTTATTTTGACTCACTCCTTTAGTTATTATTTTTACTCACAAATTCGAAAATACTTGTTGAATTTCAGAATGGTTGATTTTTTTAAGAATTTTTTCTGCTGAAATCAAATTTCGAAAAAATACTTTTCCGGATTTTCAAATTTTTTGCCAGTGTTACTCACGTGCGCTGAAACGTAATCACAGTCGTCAGGTAAAAAGCGTCTAAAGCATATTCTTCAGTTGACAGGAAATCAAGTGTCAACTAATGCGCGTACTCCCAAATTGGGAGTCCCAATATTTCGCAGTCGCACCTTCCAATAATGTGCCAATATCGCATCCAATCAGCATGCCAATCCGATCACGTGCTCAGCGGGCGAATACTATTTATGAACTAGAAATTTTTGCACACGCGCAATTTTTGAACATTTTCACCTTGATACTCGAGTAAAAATTATCGAAATGATCGTTCGTTCCTCCGGGAGTCTGGATTACGTTGCAGCGGGACATCAATCACTCGCGGAGAAAACTGCCGCTGTGCCGCCGCAAGTTTTCCGTGAGGCGCGGCGGCGCGGCAGAGTTCTTAAAAGTACTGAACGTTTTCGGAAGTAAACGTAAACGTAAAGTATTCATTTTTTACTCACAGGTGCGTACAGAAAATGTAAAGAATTCATTTTTTACTTTTGCTCATGAGTAAAGGTGAGTAAATTACTTTTGTCCCCAGAAAATGTAAAAGTGGGTATTTTTGTGAAATTTTGCCCCAATTTTCACTCAAAATCAGAAATTTTCTAACTTTGTCATCATCAACTTCACTAGTTAATGTGTTTTTGCCCATTTGTGTCCCTATTTTTAGCTTTTCTCTCCCTTTTTTCCTATATGCCTTGAAAAAGCCTACAAAAAGCCTGTTTGAAATACGTTTTCTGTACTCGCGTACTTTCAAAAAGTACGCGAGTAAGTGACTAGTGAGTACCGGTATATTTTTCTGCATGAAACGAAAACGTACTTACGCAGTACTCGAGTATCCGTATTTATCGAGTAAACGTAAATACTTTTTCTCAACTAAGCGGCGCGGCGACGGGCGGGCGCGCGGCGGCCGAAAAACGGCCAGGTTAAGACAAAAGACGCGCGCTGAACTCGCTGTGCGCGGTGGCGCGCACTTAAATAACTTTGCGCGCCGCCGCGGCGCTGAGTTGACTGCATGCGAAATGAAAGAGGTGCATCGGGGCGCCGCGGACGAATGTAGCGCTGGGATGGCGCCCCCCGGTCCCGACCCGGCGCCGGTCGCGCGCCCTGTAAAGTGTAAAATGTCATGTAATGTCAAATGTTCGATTGAAAATCTTTCATATTTTTTCAATTTGACATTTTTCTCACTTTACTTTACAATTTACAGGGTGCGGGACTGCCCCCTGCTGGAGTTTCAGTTTCGATTTCTTTGTAATTGCCTGATTAGTTACTGTACTTGCAGGGCCAGGGGGCATACTTTTCGCCATAAAAACTCTGGGGGGGGGGTGTTAACGCGAGGAAGAGATGTTTTTTTGTAAATATTTATGTTCCACAGCATGCAGTTGACATGATAATCATGATGATATATTTACCAGTTCAATACAATTTCAGAGGGGGGTAAATCGAGGGGTCTATGATTTCCTTAGCTCACTCAGATATGGGGATATTTCAAAGGGGTAAATTCGGGATGGCTTCATTCGAAGTGGATCTGTTCGAGGGGGTATTTCATGGAATGATTTCATTTGGAAATTTCAGTCGGAAAAACACGCGCTTTCCTGTGCCGTTGACTTTTTTACTGAATATTTTTTTTGGAATTCGAAAATAGCTCATATTTTGTAAAAATATGTGTATATTTATACTCTGAGGAAAGCATATGCATACCGTATATCCTCGAAACACCCCCCCCCCTCCTCAAAATGGACACTATGCATTCATAAAAAACCCTCGAAATCCCCCCCCCCAAATTGAGTGTAAAAAGAACGTAAGTGACAAAAGCTGCGGTTTGTGATCCGGGAAATGCAGAACGCAACTTAAAAACAATGACTTTGTCACGTTAGAACATGGTTTATTGCTATTACAAACTTACCGTATTACCTCGAAATACCCCTCCCCCTCGTTTAACCCCCACTGAAAATTCTTACTCTGAAAAAATAAACCCCCTGGGGGTATTTCGAGGAAATACTGGTTTTCATGAAAGTGCGTGCCTCATCTCGCAAATAGTAAACCACGCGGTGTTTATGATGTTTGCCAATGCAGGATGTCTACTACGAGATTTTCCAAACACTAGCGCCAAAATTTCGGAATTCCACTCAAAGGTAATTACAGGTATTATCCATCACACGGAGTCACGATCATATTTAGTGTAAGAAAAAAACTATTGCATACTTTTAACCTCGGAGTTGAGAGATCGCACTCGTGGACTAAATAGTTTAGTGGATTATATCGTTTTTTTATGTATATTTTTACCTCAACTGAAACCGACTGCTCTGCGCGAGTGTAAAAAATGGAAAAAAATTTCAACGAAGTTTTCACAAGCGGGCAAAAAAGTTACCTACAATTGTCGGCAATTTGGAGTATCATACATGTGTATGTAGGTGAACAATATTTTTTAGTTGATTGAGTATCACAAAAAACACTTTTACCTTTTTTCCCATAGGAGGGTTAACCGAGGGTTTCGAACATAACGTATTTGCTTGAGAAAATTCCCCCTACCCCATTAATAACACCCCCCCTCACCCTTGAATAGTTCCCCCTCGAATACATCCCCCTGTAAGACGAGTGTGGAAAATATAATCCCTCCTTGAATAATTCCCCCTTAAGGCATAAATATGATCAAGTTGTTTATGTCCAATTTGAACAAAATTATTATTAGGTATTTTTTTGTGAATAAAGCATATTGCTTACGAAATGACTTGATATTAAGATTCTAAAAAAATTTGACGAAAAATTAATTCCTCCCCTTGAATAATTCCCCCTCGAATAGTTGCACCCTCAAAAAGTCTGACGAACGAAAAATTCCACAGGGGAATTATTCGAGCAAATGACTAAAATGAATAAAAATGAATTGCAATAAAATCAGTTGATTGAACTTACTACAAGTTTCATTTAGCTCGCTAACACGGCGCCGGTAAGAGAAAAAACTATAACCTATGGAACATCGACACGTTTAGAAAACGTTGAAAAAAATGTTCGAAAAGTAGATGAAATCGCCCGAAATGCGTAAAGTTTGGCCCGAATCTGATAAAAACGGCTACCTGATAACTATCGTATGAGGCGATAGCAAATTGATTGTTAGCGTCGCAGTTAGCGTCCCAAAAAATAGCCGAGTTTGAGAAAATATAATTAAATATAATCTCAGAAAATCTCTCTAAAAATAAAATATAATTAAATCTCTCATGTCATTTGGAAAATATAATTAAATCTCTGAGAAAATATCCCATTCTTGAAAAAATCTCCCCGCTGGAATTTTAGTTTTATTTGATAATTCAAGGTGTTATGACAACACAGAGTAAATATGTATTCATTAAGCTCTTTTGTGTTGCTTCTACAGTTTTATTTGAAATTACAAACAATGCAAATAACAATATAATTTTTAAAAAGAGTCACATGAAACTATCAAATGTCACAAATGTTATTTCAACACTGTCTTCAAAAACATATCATGCCACAATAGGGTGTCAAATTTCTGTTTCTGTTTTCCATTTCCGTTTTTCCACAGGAAATTTTTTTACCTTTCCGTTTTCTGGCAGCTGAAAATTTTTTACCTTTCCGTTTCCATTTTTCCAGCCCACTTTTACCATTTTCTGGCTAAAAAAATTTTTCCTTTCTGTTTCCGTTTTTTTCCAAGCAATTTTTCAGTTTTCTGGCTAGATTTTCAGTTTTCTGGCAATTTTCCATTATTTTTCCAATATGTATTTCTCTTTTTCCGCTATGGTGTATATAACTACCAGGTTCTTCTGTCTCTCTTATATACTCAGCAGACTGCATGCTATTTTTCTGAAGAAAATGCTCCATTGTCATTGTTTAAAGAATCAAAGATGTCCCAAAAAAAGAAAAAAAACATTTCAGGAAATGAACATATGTTGCATGTATACTACTGTATTCTCATTTTTAAATATTTTAAACTGCATGCCAAATACATAAGTAATTTTGGACATACTTTGCAGTCTGCTGAGTATACTTTTTACTGTTCAGTTACATCAAAGTTCACTTTTGCTAAATTCTTATTGTTGTTGTAGTGTACTTCTGCTACCTTTTGATGATTTTTGTTGGTTCAATTAAGCTTGAATTACAAGTGAAGTTACTGGCATGATACATAGTTGCAGAATGTACAGCTAGCACAATCAAAGCCAAGCAGGCAAACCTGCATGCAGGTTTTTCTTCTGCAAATTTTTCCATTTCCATGCAAATTTTGCTCTTTTTCCATTTCCATGAAAATTTCACTTTCCATTTTCCGTTTTCCGGCATTTCATTTTACCGTTTTCCATTTTCCAGCTGATATTTTTTACCTTTACATTTTCCATTTTCCGCTGATTGAATTTTTGTTACCTTTCTGTTTTCCGTTTTCCAGCAGAAATTTTTTTTACCTTACCATTTTCCATTTTCCATAAAGTGAAAAATTTTTACCTTTCTGTTTTCCATTTTCCGTAAAAAAATTTTTTACACCCTATGCCAGAAAGTCATCACACTCAAATTCAAACACCTATTTGTTAAAACTGAAGTCTGATTGAAAAGTTGCTCAGCACTAGCATCACTTCAAGGTATACAGAGTAAAATGCAATGCAAAATGTCAACCATTTGTTTCAGCCAACTTTTGTAAAAAGATCATAAACTGTTGATTGTGAATGATGCTTTTTTCAAGATATAAAAGAGAAAATAGCCAAAAATGGTACAAAAATAAGCACATGTATAACCAAACATAAGGGGACAAATGGATTGTAGTAGAATGTGAAATGGGCAAAAAGTATGAAAATTTGGGTAAAATTTCTCAAAAAGGTGACTTCAAAGAGATTTATTTATATTTTCTCCAATAGAAAATTTTTTTTATTTAATCTCTCTGAAAAATCTGAGAAAAAATATAAATATTTACAATTAAATGGCTATTTAATTATATTTTCTGACATCTTTTAAATACAAATCTCCCAGAGATTTTTAGAACGCTAGTCGCAGTGACGCCCTGTAACGCGCGAGTAAACACGCAAATTGGCACCGTAACTACTCTGGAACAACAGCGGAAATTTGAAATTTCAATATTGAGTTGAATGGACTCGTAGATTTGACAATCCGCAAAGCAGGTAATTTAGGAAGTTTCTCAAACGATGTGAAAAGTTCGAAATATTATTTTAAAATTTTCTATTTTATTGTGAATTTTCGAATTTGGCCCGCCAAATTCTTTTTCCGATTTGTGATAGAAACTTAGTGATCAGCAAATGGAGCGTGATTTGATGAAATGAGTTTGCCATACAAAATCACCTCAAAAAGTGTAAATGTTCTGTTGACATCTAGTGAAGGGCTCGGCAGTTGGGTAACTGGTTCAAACATTAAAGAACGTAAACTTTTTAGGTTTGAACAATGGATTTTTTGATGAAATAATGAAAGATTTTTCGTGAAAAATGAAAAAGGTCACAACATAATATAAGTCACAACTCCATAAACATATCAAACCTATCAAAAAATTACAAAGTAAACTTTTCATCGCAGTTTACCCCATATATTTATCCTAAAAGTGAAAGCCTCGCATAAAAACGGGAGGCAAAGTGCCTTTGTATGTTCAAAATCGGGGGTGGGGGGGGGGGGGGTGGGCACGCATCCGTATCGATATCATGCAGTCATTTGCAAACGGCGACAGGTGTTTCCTGCCGCCGAATGGAACTTATCGCAGTCGGACCGCACTGAAAGGACAAAAATCGAATTCATTTATTTATTGCTCTGAGCGTTAATTCCACCAGGCGCGTGAAATTAAATTGCGCGAGCAATTCGAAAATGAAAGCCTGTCTTCGGGGGGTATTTAGGTTTCTCAGAGTGGAGACACTTGGAGAGATGCCAAAAATGGCGCCAAGTGCCGCATTGGAAGAAATCGCGTCAATTGTTACCCTCAGCGACGCCAACACCTTTGGCACCAGGTAAAGTGACCAAGTGTGAATACCGTATTTCCTCGATATACCCCCCGGGGGTGGTTGTTTCAGGGTGAGAATTTTGAGGGGGCTTAAACGAGGGGGGGTATTTCGACTGGGTTGGTTATTATTTCATAGTGTCCATTTTGAGGGGGGGGGGTATTTCGAGGGAATACGGTAGTGCTATTTGCCACGGTTTCTGTCCGAATGTAGCTGCTGTGTTGGCACACAGAATAACAAATTGACACCATTTTTGAATAGATTGGACATTTATCAGACGGCTGAGCTGTAAACCTTCTACATTTTTTGAACGATTGAAGCTGCTTAGAAAACATGGTCAGCGTTTACGGTACCTTCATCGGTAAACATTGCTCATTCATTCACAAATATGACCAATACCACAAATTGGGCATCCAAAAACCCTATTGGGCCCATTTATTCTCATCGCAGATGCCACACAGTTGAACACCTGACACCTCAGAGTAACGAAAATCTCTCAATTTTTTTGGCGGCAAATATGCGCGCAGAGGTGAACTGGGCCGAAATTCAAACTTTCGCTCGTGCATGCGCGCGCTAACGATCGAGCGCGTGGGAGGTCTGTGCTGTAGTTGTTAAAACGTATTTACGTTAAATTGATAAATACGTATACTCGCGTACTGCGTAAATACGTTAACGTTTCCCCCCGAAAAAATACCGGTACTCACATACTCGCGTACTTTTTGAAAGTACGCGAGTGCAGAAACGTATTTTAGGGGGACAGAAAATGTCATTTTGCCAGTGACAAAAATAGGACATTTTCGTAAGAAATACTTACCAGGAGAGAAAAACACACATCTTTGATGTATTTCAGAGTCAAAATGGAGAGAAAAAAAAACGCCACTTTTTATGTTATTTTTGTGAGAAAAATACCCACTTTTACCTTTTCTGTGAGAAAAATACCTATTTTGACATTTTCCCTGGAAAAATGCTGATTCTTACCTTTTCTCTGGAAAAAAGTATTTTACTCACCTTTTACGCAGTGTAAAAGTAAAAATAAAATACTTTACGTTTTCTGTACTCACGTGTGAGTAAAATAAAAATACTTGACATTTACGTTTACTTTAAAAAAAGTCCGGTACTTTTAACAACTCTAAACTCTGCGCGACGGTTATTGCGCCGCCGCGCCGCGCTAACACCTGGCCAGGTGCGCCGGTTTCTTTGTGACTGGCACTAAGGCGGGCGACAGATGCTTCCCTATCAATGCCAATGCTGTTTGTTGGAAGTTTGGCGCCCGACTGCACGGTTGAAAGTGAGTTAGGAAAATTTACCTGTCTGTAGATTGAATTTTGGACAAACTTCAAATCCGAAATTTTCTGCGAAATTTTGGCGCTGGTTTTTGGGAAAATTTGTTTTGCATTTGTGTTTGAATTTTATCCGGGAAAGGAAGTCTCGGGGCGGCTAGGTATTGTAAATGTGGATTAGGTGTAAATAGCAGTGTGCCACGGCAATTGTGTTCATCCGATTAAAATTTACTGCAGTATCAAGATATTTCCAAATGTTCCAAAATGTTACCAACATATTTTCACACTGCATATACTCGGCGGACTGCACGAATCACGATATACCGTACTTTCTCGATATACCCCCCTCAAAATGGACACTATGAGTGTATAAACCCCCCCCCCCTCGAAATACCCCCCCCCAATATAGTGTATAGTAAACGTAAATGACAAAAGCTACTGTTTGTGACCGGGAGCCGTACAACACACATGAAAAACAATGACAGTGGTATGTTAGAACAGAGTTTATACCGTCTACGTGGATATATAAGTCTATAGAGTCTTCTTATAAACACCTTCCCGGTCACGTCCGGCAGCCATTTTTTGATTTTACTTCTTTTATCCTATCCCCAGTTCTACGCGCCCCCGAGGCTGAAACTTGGGGGAGATATTGTCGCAACCCCCCTCTACTTCGCATGAATTGGGGGGTCGCGGCGACCTCTCTCAGGGTGGGTCGCCGCGACCCCCCAATTCATGCGAAGTAGAGGGGGGTTGCGCCAATATCTCCCCCAAGTTTCAGCTTCGGGGGCGCCGTAGAACTGGGGATAGGATATAAGAAGTAAAATCAAAAAATGGCTGCCGGACGTGACCGGGAAGGTGGTTACATGGCGGTTTTTGCTGCATTTTTCGACGTCTGTGTACGTTACAGACAACAATTTAGTACTGGGATCTCAAAAAATTTCTGGCGAAATAATACCCCCCCTCGTTCAACACCCCCTCAAAAATCTCACTCAAAAAGCGTGTTGCTCACTATGAAGTTCACGAAAATTTCTGACGGAATAATACCCCCCCCCCTCGAAATACCCCCCTCAAAATTTCCACTCTGAAAAAATAAACCCCCTGGGGGTATTTCGAGGAAATACGGTAGATTCTTCTGAATGAAACACTCCATCACCATTAATGCGGCCACTGAAAAAACACACCGAATAATAGAAAAATAGACATTGGAATAGTCATTTGAGTCATACACATAAATCCATAGGAATTTTAATAGCCTGCCATTTATCTGACAAAATCTGGCTAATGATTTGATTGGAAATACCGTAATTCCCCTCGAAAAATCCCCCTCGAGAAAAGATAAGGGCGGAAAAATAACACCCCCTTGAATAATTCCCCCTTAAGCCATATGATCAATTTGTTATGTTTTACTTGAACAAACAAGGCATTTTAGTGTGTTAATAGACTAGGTACTTTGTGTAATGAGTTGATAGAAACATTGATTGAAAAGTTGATTGAAAATTATGATGGCATATTAATTCCTCCCCTTGAAAATCCCCCCCCCCCCCCTCAAAAGTCTCATAATAATTCCCAGGGGAATTATTCGAGAAAACACGGTATTTATCTCACAGACCATTTTAAATTCTCGATAATGTTAGAACGTATCGATGTTTTTACAGTGTGTGGCCCCATCGCAACGACAAAACTATCAAAAAATCAACAAACTAATACCAAATATTTTTCCAACAAAAGAGCCATAAAAGCGATGATCAACAGACAACCGAAAATGAGAAAAAGGCCGGAAAATGCGGACCAGCCCAATCGGCTACTTTCAAAAACCGGTGGATTTTGTTCGGAGCCACCGGGCGATTCGATCTTCACAGAAACGGATTCTGCGCTGAAGCAATTTTGGCTGTTCACCTGGTGCCAGTCCCAGAGCCTGTAAAATGCTCTAAAAATGTCAAATTGCATTTTATATGAGTTTGACACTTTGCTTGACATTTGACATTTGACAGGGCATTTTACAGGGTCTGGGACTGGCACCTGGCCATCGCACTGTTTCACTGGTTCCTCAGGGTTCTCGTCAGGGTTATTAGGCTGGGCCGCGCCCGCACCACAGCGTCTGGCTGCGTTCGCATCACCACCTGAAAACTTCAAAAAAGAATTAAAATTGAAAATTAAAAACTTTTCCCTTGAAAATTAAAAACTGTACCTACATGAAATTTACCCAACCTATGTTTTGCTCAAATCATATTTTTTGGTTCGATCTTTGGCAAAATTTTGGTGTGCGGATTGTGCGGGTTGTGAGGGGGTGGAGAAGTTGCAGGAAGTTACCATCTCCTATGTCCAAAAAATTAGTGGTGTAAACTATCCCGAACCAATTTTGTAAATAAATCAAATTCCAGCCTGAACAAAAATTTGTATGCATTTTCCATTTATATTTACCAGAAAAAAAAACATGAAAAAAATTATTGTCAAAACCAAGGGTGGCGTGAGGGGGTCCCCCCTTTGGGTATATATAGTAAAATACTTGGGGGCACCCTCACACAAGATGACAGCCTGACAGCTTGCATGTGGGGGTTTTAAAACACAGATTTGTGGATTTTCCATTTATATGTGCCACCAGTTAAGTCTATGCTCCTATTTTCAGCTAAGCTGTGAATTAGAAGCAATATTAAACTGAACAGCATGTACAAAATTTGAAACATAATATTTACAATGCACAATAAAACCCTGAAAGAGTGTGCTGACAAAACAAAATTGGGTACCTGGTGACATGCTGTATTGGTATTTCTGCAGTATAGCATAAAGCCTGCTTGATGACACGGTGATCGCCCTGTCCAATCCTTTAAGACTAATATTTTGCCGACACATGAATGCGGCTGGTCTGGGCGATGAAAATCAGGGTTTGGATTATCACAATCAATGAAACCCCACCGTAGTGACTCAGTGGGGTGACCCCTAGGGTTCAAACTGGACCGCGGCCCCGGTACATGGTTTGGCGAAAAGTTGGGACTGGGGCGGTCCCGGTCCCGACACCTCAGTCCCGGTCCCGGTCCCAGTCCCTATATTTGAAAAAGCCAGTGCCAGTGCCGGTCCCGGTCCCGACACCCCAGTCCCAATTCCGATCCCGGTCCCGACATTTGAAAATTTCTGGTTCCGGTCCCGGTCCGAAAATCTGGTCCCGTTTGAACCCTAGTGACCCCACCATTCAATAAATTGATCACACATTTTGCTGAAAATTTTGATCAAAAATACCGTATCCCCCCAGAATGACTCCCCAATCAAAAAGCCTGACAAAATAACAAATCCATTGGGGACTTATTTGTGGATAAACAATACACCGTATTTCCTCGAAATACCCCCCGGGGGTGATTGTTTCATAGTGCTCCCGAGAGGGGGGGGGTTAAACGAGGGGGGGTTATTATTTCGCAAGAACTTTTTTGAAATCCTAGTACAAAATCGTTGTTTCTGATGTGCGCTGGGGTAGAAAAATGCAACAATAACTGACATGTATAGACTCCTGTATACTAATATTAGTACGTAGATGGTATAAACACTGTTCTAACGTGATTCCAACATTGTTTTAACGTGTGTTCTGCACTACGCAGAACACAAACTGCGGTATTTGTCATGTACGTTCTCTTTACACTCAATTTGGGGGGGGGGTATTTCGAGGGGGGGGGGTGATTGTTTCATAGTGGTCTCGAGAGGGGGGGGGGTCAAACGAGGGGGGGGGTATTTTGAGGGGGGTATTTCGAGGAAATACGGCTTATGATGTTTTTCGCACTGGTACAGTAAGAGTAAACTGACACATGAGATCTCGGAAGTTTTTAGTCGTTACTAAACAGTGTCGTTACTAAAGTGTCCGAAGTGTCGTTACTAAACAGTGTCTTTTCAGTCTTACTAGGTAAATAGAACACAAAAAAAACAAATAAAAAATGGAGCAGCGTCTAAATTTGATAAATACATTTATAACAATTAAAAGTTCAACTCACGTGCGGTACAAGTTGAATGGTATTGTCTGCAATCGGCACAGTGGATCAAAATTTCTCAGGTAATATTCAGCCTTCGTTTCCTCCATGTAAGCCATGTATTTTCCTTGTAAATGTAAAAGAAAATGAGTTTTTGCAATGGCAATAATCATAGTAGACACAGCGAAATGATTATGGCATGTAAAGTAAATAAACCCCTTTCACCCAAAAAAAATTCACAAAGTTGGCAAGGTTGAAACATTTTCAGAAAACAATTCATAACTTCCCTAGTCACTAATTGACACTGGCCAAGTAGGGTATGCGCTTATAGGGTATATCAAGCCCTAGCCCTACAAGCGCATGTAGGGCACAAAATATAATATTCTCTCTAGCTAGGGTATTACACCGGCCAGATAAATTTTTCACTAATTTAAAGCTGATCACCAAAGTTGGCACGCTGGTTTTTCCTTGTGTCTGCCTGCATCAGACAAACTTGGAGTATCATTGTGAACATGGTGAACACCTTCCCGGTCACGTCCGGCACCCTATTTTTTATCTTACTTGTGACACCCTATCTCCAGTTCTAGGGCGCGCCAGAAGCTGAAACTTGGGGTAGGTATTGGTGTAACCCCCCTCTACTTCGCATGAATTTGGGGGGTCGCCGCGACCCCCTAAATTCATGCGAAGTAGAGGGGGGTTGCGCCAATATCTCCCCCAAGTTTCAGCCTCTGGGGCGCCATAGAACTGGGGATAGGGTGTAAGAAGTAAAATAAAAAAATAGGTGCCGGACGTGACCGGGAAGGTGTTTATATCCATTGCGGAAAGCGGCTTAACCATCTTTGAACTATCTACCTTAGCCCCAGGCTCGGCCCAGCTATAACCCCCACCCCATTTTCTGTAGTAACCATGAAAATGTGAGTGAAAACTGTACACCAACCAGTAGTGAGCATACTTATGAGTTTCATTTCATCAGGTTGTTGAGCGATCGGCTCGCCAAGCTCCGCCCCGCCATCATACGCGGCCTGGGGCAGTCCCAGACCCTGTAAAAGACCCTGTAAAATGTCATGTGCCATGTAAAAGATTAAGTGAAGTGTCAGGTGTATACAAATCTTATTCTATAGTATCCAAATCATATGTCCAATCCGTTGATTACAAATTTTATTCTATAGTATCCAAATCATGTCCAATTCTTATATTACAAATGTCATTCTATAGTATCCAAATCATATGTATAATTCTTATATTACAAATGTTATTCTATAGTATCCAGTATACATGATTTGGATACTATAGAATAAGATTTGTATACACCTGACACTTAACAGGGTCTTTTACATGGCACATGATATTTCACCGTACCTTTTACATGACACATGATATTTCACAGGGCCTTTCACATGACACATGATATTTTACAGGGTATTTTACATTACACATGATATTTTACAGGGTCTTTTACATGACACATGACATTTTACAGGGTCTTTTACATGACACATGACAGTTTACAGGGTCTTTTACATGACACATGACAGTTTACAGGGTCTTTTACACGGTCTGGAACTGGCACCTGTCTGATGCGCGCAAACATCGAGTCGTTCGCGCGCAAAACGTGCGCCGCGAAATACCACTCCTTATCGGGCGTGACCAACTTCTTCGAGCCAGAACTGAGCGCGCTAATCACGTCGTCGATATCGGAAAATAATTTCACCGTTGACTTTTGCAGCAGGCCCGCCAGCAGCATGCGTTGGTACAGCGCCAAAAACAGGAAGTATGAGAAACCTGTCACCAATGAAAATACGAGCCCGCCGCGGGTCGTGTGCTGAACGTTGCCAGCGGATGATAGTGGCACCACTTGCCTGCGTTTCGAGTTACGTCAACGTTTTGATACCTAACGTTGAGAACGTAGCTACCGTATTTACTCAAAATACCTCCCCCAGGGGTGATTGTTTCAGGGGGAGAATTTTGAGGGGGGTTAAACCAGGGGGGTATTTCGAGGGGGGGGGGGCTTATATTTTCGCCAGAAATTTTCTTTTTAAATTCCAGTACTAAATTGTCGTCTGTAACGTACGCAGACTGTAGAAAAATGCAACAATAACCGCTATATATAAGAGTCTATTGACTTATATAAGTACGTAGATAGCATAAACACTGTTGTAACGTAACAATTCATTATTTTTAACGTGTTTTTTGCATTGCCCGAATGTTTTCCGCAGTGTTGAACCGCAGCTTTGTCATGTACGTTCTCTGTATACTGAATATGGGGGGGAGGGTATTTCAAGGGGGGCTAATAAATTCATAGTGGCCATTTTGAGGGGGGGGGGGTTATTTCGTGGAAATTCGGTATGACACGGACATGGCTAGTGATGAAAAAGCCAGCGCCAGGCGGCTTTGTACTGATCACCAAAGAAAAATAGCGCCAAGCACCAAGAAAGAACGCTTTGGCGTTTATGGTAAAAATGGCGCCAGGCATCAAGAGTGATAGTTGTTAAAACGTATTTATTTATGTTTACTCGGAAAATACGTACCTATACTCAAGTACTGATTAAATATGTATACCGTATTTCCTCGAAATACCCCCCCCCCTCGTTCTACCCCCCCCCTCCCTCTCGGGACCACTATGAAACAATCACCCCCCCTCGAAATACCCCACCCCCCAAATTGAGTGTAAAGGGAACGTACATGACAATAACTATAGTTTGTGTTCTGTGTACTGCAGAACACACGTTGAAACAATGTCGGTGTCACGTTAGAACAGCGTACATACCATCTACATACTAATTTTAGTCTACAGACAAGGACGTATCCAGGGGGGGGGCGGGGGGGGCTGCAGCCCCCCCCCCCTTCCCGGGGTGAGATCAAAAAAGTCCCGGAAAATGCAACTTTTCCTAAATATTTTCGATGTTTCCTAAAAATTTTGCGCGCAAGCGCGCAATTTCTTCCCCATGTATTGTATTTTCAGCGGATCAGTCCCTTTTAACCAAAATCCTTAGAAATGAACACATTTTTTTGCGAATTTCGTGTATATGTATGCCTATTGACATACATATAAAGCGGTTCCTGGCGCTGGCGCCAACGCCAATAGCCCCATGGCGTGGCGCCTTTGTATGGCGCTAGCGCCAAAACGCTTTTCCGTCCCTATACAGGGAAAATTTTTAGGGGGGGGCTGAGCCCCCCCCGCTCCAAAATCCTGGATACGTCCCTGTCTAAAGGACCTTATAAATGGCGGTTTTTGTTGCATTTTTCGACGTCTGCGTACGTTTCAGACGACAATTTCGTACTTGGTTTTCAAAAATTTTCTTGTGAAATAATAAACCCCCTCGAAATACCCCCCCCCTCGTTTAACCCCCCCCCCCTCTCGGGACCACTATGAAACGAGGAAATACGGTATGTTTCCTCCAAAAAAGTACTTGTGTACCCACCAATTCAAGCAATTACGGCAAATTAACCTGATCACTCTCCAGTATTTCTTGTAAGGTGCCTTCCCAACGCACGGCTGCGCGAATCTTCCAAACAGAGTTCCAACTAGTACAAAAACTGCCAATGAGGTAATAATTACGAGCCAAAGATTCGGTGCAAATGGTTTCAATAAACTCATAATACTTCTTTCCAAATTATCGTCTGGCCTTGTCATTACGAAAACACCCCGAATCTGCGCAAAGAAAGTATTAGCACATGATTAGGGCGGCTAGAACCCGATGCACAAGTTTACCCGGTGCACAAGTAACAATATCCGGTGCCAATGTAGACCCGGTGCTTAGTACGGCCGCGTACTTGAGCAGTGGGTCTTCGTGGGCACTGCAGGGGCTCTGTATGAGGGGGGGGGGTTAAAGGGTTGAGGGTTACCCACCAAACGCTCCAGCCATCTACATATCTATGTAGCGATGTTCTCACCATCTTCCGTCTAAAGCTTTAAAAACACAATATATATATATATATATATATATATGATTAGTGTTGGAATGGCGCCATTTGAAGGCGCCAAAGTACGCTGCACCATGGCGCCCTTTACTACTTTTGTTACTTGTGCAGCAGGTAAACTTGTGCGCCGGCACAGGGCCGATTGGGGCAGCTGTTTTATTACTTTAACCGGCTGTGGGGGCCGTTCACGTAAAATAATATAAAACTTTTTGTTTCGTGGGATTGGGGCTGCTTAAAAAAGGTAATAAGAACATGAACTAGTGATTTTGAAGGTGAAAATGGGCAAAAATGGGCAAAAAGGTAAGGGACGTTGTATGGGAGCTCCAGAACGATATATAGCTGGACGATATAGTGTGTTTTGAGTGTGAAATGGGCAAATTGAGAATTTTCTGAACACTTATTGACCCTCCCTTCCCCCAAAAAGAAGTTTTTGTAAAAAAAATCGATTTTTCCATGCCTACCCCTGGCAATAAAGCTCCTCCTGGATTAAAGTGCCCACACACGCTAGTTTTCACCGTGACTTCGTGGGAAAACTGAATTTTTTTAAAATGCAAATTAATGAACACGGGTGAATGATGTGATTTTATTTAAATAAGAATTTTAATTAATAAAAGTAAAAATTTGAAAATTTCAAAACTAAAACACATATACCGTATTATTACCTCTAATATAAGGTATACCTTATATTGTTTTTGTCAGATTTTTCGAGCTAAAAGTTATGCCTTATATTAGAGGGTACCTTATATTAGAGGGATGCCTTATATTGGAGGTAATACGGTAGCATACAATAAGAGTAGTGTTGCGGGCACAGGTCAGAGCAATGGCAGTCTATACCTGGCCGCAAGGGAACGTTGTTGATTTCACTTGGATGACCGGGGTGTGGACCTTAGTGATGCAGAACCAAGTCCACGAAGCCGGCAACCGGAGAGGAAATGCGTTCGGAGTGCGCTTGTAGAATATTTATTCTGGCACCGTCGCCTTGCGACACGTTCCACAGTTGTTAGTTTAACTTCATTTTACTGAAGTGCAAAAGAGAACAGGCAAAAGAACTGAACTGATTGACATACAAAAGTAGCCACTTATAAAGGATTGGCTGAAACATGAAGTTTAGGGGTTCAGAAGTGATACCCAAAATCCTACTTAGAATAGAATGTAAAATATAGAGAATAGAATAGAGAATTATGTAGTAATACTACAACAGCCCCCCCTAAGTTCACCCTACAGGGGGGAACTGACAAAAAAGCAGAAAACGTAAAACAGTAAAACAAATCCTGATTAGGAAAAAAGTCAAAGCTATCAAAAATAAAAATTGAAAATAGAATCAAATCACAATAAATAAATCACAGTTGCACAAATCCATTTTCCGGGTCAGGTCGGCCAGGCAGTTGGTTTCACAGTCCCAGCCCTTGCGGTTTGCAGCTTGGTCTTCTTTGCTTCTAAGCGGCAGATCGTTGAATGCAGTTCAGCCTGGACCATTTTGAGCTTATCGATGGTGTGGCCCAGCAGTGTGTTTTGCTCCAGCAGCACCATGTTGTTTGTGTGGCTGCTTGGCTGCTCCTTGATGGTTGTTGCATGGCTGTAGGCAGGGCGCTTGCTGTCTGGTTCCTTTTTCTTGGTAGCGATGCTGTCACCCTTGTGTTGCATGCGTTTCCTGTGGTGCTTGGCATCCCTGGGGCATGGCAGTAGTGCCAGCTGGGGCATTGGAATGCTGTTCACAGTGCGTCGCTTGTGTTTGGGTTGGGCATCTGCTCTCACACAGCATTCAGCCTGCTCTTTGAACACTGTGTTCTGTGCCAGGGGGCTCAACCTATTAGCTGGGTCAGTTGGTTCCTGGGTGTGCTGGATGCGGTTCCCTGTGGCATTGCGCAAATTGCCCTGCCTGTATTCTTGTGACAGTCGCTCCAATTCATGATGCGCCATTTTGACTATTTGCAGGGGGCCCCATATGGCTGCTCTTCCAATCAGCAGTGGGTCTGCGCCTGGCAAGGACTTTATTAGTTTCACGACTGCTGGCAGGGTGTCAGTACACCATTTCCCATCTGGGGTCTGGTGTTTCACTTTCATGTCATATATCCGCAGGCATTCCTCTGTGATGTTGTGCCCTGCCGTTTGGATGTGGCCCCTTGGGTATGGTTGGAATTTTGCCCGTTCTTTCTGTGGGTCAGCCTTGGCCTTTGCCCAAACTTCTTCCAATGCTGAATCCTCAATGAACAGTCCTATGTTGCACCCGGTGTCGATGTGACCGGTGATGGGGATTCCCATGAACATAATTGTGGCCATTGGGTCGGGTGAGCCATTTTCTGTCTGTAGGGCCATGTCCTCTTTCATGCTGGCTACAGTTGGTATCCAGCCCTCCAGGTCTCCCCACTTCTCGTCTTCATCATCTGTGTCGCCATCCCATCCCTCGTTGTCTTCTTCATAGTCTTGTTTTGTGCAACGGCTTGATGGGTTGTCATCTTGGTATGGGATGGAGAGCTCCTCACACTTCTTGCGCATGTGTCTTCTGGCATCCTCATCAGATTTTCCCTGTCTGGCCAGCGCCTGCCTGATGTTCTCCAGTCTGTCGGGTTTGAACACCGGCGATTTGCTGTCAATGTAGCACTCACTGGGATCATGTGGCATTGGTTTGCGGTGCATGTAGAAGGTGCACCATGGCCCTTTGTAGTTTTTTGGGTCGAATGGTGCTCTGACTCCCGCCTTATCACCATATGTGCTGTATGACTTGGGCTCAGTGCGCCAGTTGTTTCCATAGCGCGGGCGATCTGGTCGATCTTGCTGGTCTTCTTTGCGCTGTGTTTTGACCTGCTCGACTTCTAGTCGTGCAGCATCCATCATAGTGATGGCCATGTCGAGTGTGCAGTTTTCTTCTCGCCAGCGTTGTCTCCACATGTACCAACATGACACTGGGACTGCCATCTTTGGGATTTCCGAAAAAAGCTTCTTGCCAATCATGCGTTCTCGATCATAGTCTGACATTGTTTCACTGACATGATAAAAATTGGCTGCCAAACGCGTGTGCAGAGCCGATACTGACTCCCCGGACACAGCCTTCAGATTGTACCAGTCCGTAGCTGAGTGCAGCTGGTGCTCTAGCCGGTAAATGCCTGTCAGCTTGTCTACTACGTAGAGGATGTCGTGGCGCCGGTTGGTGCGAATCGCTCAATATCGTTCTTTAGCTTCTCCGATCAGGCACTGCATGAAGACTTTGTTCCAAAAAAACTGCTGCTGGCAGTCAGGGATGCTTATTGCATGTTGTGCCACCATGTGTAGCCAGCATTTGAATGGGCCTGTTTCACTTGTCTTGTCTCCATCAAATTTCATCTGCTTGCTGGCCGCTGCTGGCACATGCCCGACCCCCATTTTGTCCTTTGGCGATGTGATTTCACCCAGCGGTTGCAGTCCATCATCGGGGTGTATGACAAAGTTTTCAATGTACTCGATCAGCCTGCGCAGAAGTGGCCCTTCCTGGATCATTGCCAGCCGATCCTCGGTTGTCCATTTCCATGGATCATCATTGTGTCTTGGTTGAGGTTGGGGGTGAGGTATGCTGGCTTTTGCACTTTGGGCCATTTGTCGTGACAGTTGCTCGATGCGAGTGTTCTGCTGCTGGATCTGCTGCTGTTGCTGCTGCAGCATTGTTATCACAGTTGTTACATCTCCCGCACTCAGCTTTGTGTCTGGGGCAGGTGGTGGTGTCAGTGAGCCATGCGGCTGGAGTGTGGGTTGGATTACTGGTGCATTGTCATCATCACTGTCACCACCCAGATCTTGCACTGGATTTTTGAGTGTGATTTGGTCATCGGAAACTGCTTTGAAGTGGGCATCTGCCAGTCGCAGCAGCTTGCGGCCCAAAGTGTATGTGCTGTCCTTCGCGGCAATTTTGCCTGACGGCCAGTCTGGTTTGCGCCGCTTGTTTAGTGCAGTTATAGCATCGATCAACGCTGGTCGATTGCGGGAGTCGCACCACTCATTGACCTGCTCACTGAACTCCCGTTCAGTGTAGGTGGTTTGGCCCTGCGCGTCATCGCTGGGCTGCGCGACCGCTGCTGGATCGCCGGGCTGTGCGACCGCTGTCAGGTCGCCATTTGCAGTGTCGGACATCATTGTGCCACTGCTTTTGCTCGATTGGCGTCACTTGCTCTGGACAGCCAAAAAGTGTGGGGACCGCTTTTGCTGGCGGCGCTGCCACGGGCTCGGAAGGAGCTGCCGATGTCGCTGGGGGACAATCGGTAGTGGGTTCGCTTTGGGCTCACAATTAAACCCGTACGATCACCATGTTGCGGGCACAGGTCAGAGCAATGGCAGTCTATACCTGGCCGCAAGGGAACGTCGTTGATTTCACTTGGATGACTGGGGTGTGGACCTTAGTGATGCAGAACCAAGTCCACGAAGCCGGCAACCGGAGAGGAAATGTGTTCGGAGTGCGCTTGTAGAATATTTATTCTGGCACCGTCGCCTTGCGACACGTTCCACAGTTGTTAGTTTAACTTCATTTTACTGAAGTGCAAAAGAGAACAGGCAAAAGAACTGAACTGATTGACATACAAAAGTAGCCACTTATAAAGGATTGGCTGAAACATGAAGTTTAGGGGTTCAGAAGTGATACCCAAAATCCTACTTAGAATAGAATGTAAAATATAGAGAATAGAATAGAGAATTATGTAGTAATACTACAACAGTAGGCTGGATGTCGCCATGTGGCCATTTCAGTTTTCACATCAGTCACGGTGAAAACTAGTGTGTGTAGGGCCAAAACATCAAACAAAAAACACGCCGGGGAACTTATTCACGTTAGTAAACAATGAAAAGCCATCATGCCTGAAACAGCGGGCGACTGAACGCCGCATCCTCCATACGTTCAGACGATATAAAGTAGGGCTCAGCGACACAATCGATATGGCGCAACAAAAATTGTTTGTTCACTTTTTTGACTGACAACATTGTAGGGTAGCCGACAAAAGTCGCATTCAAATATGGGGTTCCATAGACAAGTGCGTCGAGTATCTGAGGGGAAATGAAAGAGTAACTTTTGTCCTACACAAGTAGTGATGTAAAAGCGCCATGGCGCTAGCGCCAAAGCAAAAAGCGTCATGGCGCTTTTGGCGCCTGGCGTTATCCTTCTGTGGCGCCCCTGAAAAGCGCTATGGCGCTGGGCGCTATTTTTGCCCGGCGCCAGGACAAAGTGCCTGGCGCTGGAGCTTGGCGCTTTTTGCCTCCGGCGCTTGGCGCCAAGGTCCTGGCGCTTTTGCCACATCAATTTTTACAAGTAATGACAGATTGCCAGGTACAGGGATTTTACGCGGACGTGTGACGAAGTTTCGTTCGGCATGACGATGAGATTCTTGGCGAACATCACTCACAAGGATGGTTCTCAACTTTTATTTCCATGTGCCACTTTACTTCTGTAGTACTACGGTTTAATGACCTAATGTGCCACTTTCCATCATCCAAGGTGTGCCACTTTACCACTTCAAATTAAAATTACTTTCTGTTATTATTACTTTAAATTACTTTTAAAAAACCCCGTGAGTTAAACATGTCATAGCAAATATTTTTGTTAGTTGTAAAAATGCCTGTGGCTTGTAAAATGGAATAGTTTAGCACGTATTTACAACAGTGTGGTATACTCCTGAACAGGGACGTAGCCAGGATTTTTGAGCGGGGGGGGCGGATTGTATACGGAGCCCGGCGAACGGGGGGGGCGGCGCCCCCCCCCCCTAAAATTTGACCCCTGTAGTAGGGGAATGGCGCTATGGCGCTGGCGCCATTCGTAGGCGCCACGCCATGGCGCAAATGGCGTTGGCATTGGCGCCAAAACAGCAGTATACGTCTGTATATATTTTACAGCGTATACAGCGACATGGACAGGAATTGACTCCATTTTCACTGGCGTTGAGGCCGCGGAAACGGGCCAGCCGAAAATATATGTTGCGAGGGGAAAATGCGCGCTTGCGCGCAAAATTTTTTCAAACTGTCGACAAAATGGTGTTCTGAAAGTGCCATTTCTGGCACATTTTTTGGTCCGGCCCGGGAAGGGGGGGGGGGCGGCCGCCCCCCCCGCCCCCCCCCCTGGCTACGTCCTTGCTCCTGAATGGAAATTGCCACAATAATTTGGCATGTAAAAATAAGTCTGGGGCTTGAAAACTGATTGTTTCGGCATGTGAAACAGAGTATTTAAGATGAAAACCGCGAGAATGTTAAGGATGAAAGGTGGAACCCCCCCCCACATCAAACCCCCGACCCAGATAAAGAACAACATCAAAAACCTCAGACGAATACCCCGGATAGGGGCATTCAAAGCTTGGATTCAACACTGGCATCTGTGTGACATTTCCATCAAATGAGCACTCATTAATAGATGCCGGGCTAGGAAAAATTCCAAAAACGATGTCGTCCTTTTGTATAGTGACAGCTGGGGGCACTCTCAGACCCTGTAAAATGCCCTGTAAAATGTAAAATGTCATGCAAAGTGTCAAAAGTTATGGAAAATGCCCTGCAAAATGGCAACTCGGTGACCATTTCATTTTGCAGGGCATTTTCCGTGACTTTCGACACTTTGCATGACATTTGACATTTTACAGGGCTTTTTACAGGGTGTGGGATTGGCACCAGTATCACTTCCACTAGCAACACATTGACCGCTCTCAGTGCATTCACAGTTACAGTCACCCATGTCCGACAGATATTTGAACTGAAATTAAAATCGGAATTGTGCGATATTTTTTTGCATATAAGTGTCTCGTGCAATGAGAAAACTGAAATAGGAGCCCACTTGTCTGCCTCCATCAAGTGGGGGTACCTATTTATTTTAGATATTTACATTCATCCACGCATCTATGTATTCATATGTGTGAAATAATTGGTGTGTCACACAAAAAATGGGACAGGGAATTTTTAAAGCTACCTTTGGATGGCAAATGATAGCATGCTTTAAGCGGCGTTTACACTGTCACGTGTGCTGACAAAACTTTTTTGGTTCTCATGTCATGAAAATTGAATATTTGTTGTGTCAGACAGCTAGATCTCAATCACGCCTTTTGCCTAGGACAAACAAAAATTATCATGTATATAACGTAATCATCATACACATAAATACACCATAAAATGATATTTTTTCTTGTCATCACAGTTTGTCTGTTCCATCTCCTCTGGGTAGCCAAGCTACGTTTTATAATATATGAAAATTTTTGTTTGTATTAGGCAAAAAGGGTGGTCGAGATCTATGTAGTGATGTAAATGCGTCATGGCGCTGGTGCCTGGCGCTAGCGCCAAAGCAAAAAGCGCCATGGCGCTTTTGGCGCTATTTTGCTGTGGCGCCATTCCCATAAAAAGCGCCATGGCGCTTGGCGCCAAAGTTCTGGTGCTTTTCACATAACTTGATCTAGGTGTTTTGTCGGCACACGTGACAGTGTAAACGCCGCTGAACGAAAAACGTTGCATTTTCTGCCAACGGCACTGCACGCTTGTCCTAGTTACAGTGAAACAGTATATCGGAATGTCCTCGATAGAATGTCATAAAAACGACATGGCAAATGAGGGGAATGATATCAGTACATTGTAATGGGCATTGCATGCACACCTGTCAATTGGGTGGGAACGTACATATAAACGTAGATATAAATACCAGAATACCCAGGTATTTCGGTAAACGTAAATACGTTTTCGCAACACTGGGTGGAAATAATAGGCCCCCTCCGAAAAGTATTACCAGGCTTTAAATAAATGATCGGTGTTATTCAAGAAAGTTTCCGGGGTTCAATAGATAGGCTTTTTTCCTAAATAAACACCTTCCCGATCAAGTCCGGCCGCCTATTTTTTTTTTCACTTCGCAGCCCATATCTCCAGTTGTGGGAGGGGTGGAAAACTAAAACTTGGGTGGTATATAGGCGCAACCCCCCACTACCCCGCATGGATAAATGGGGCAGCGGCGACTCACTATAGAGGGGGTCGCCATATACGTGAAAAAAATTTGCAGCGTTTTCACTGTCCCGCACAGGTCCGGCCCCCGGTTGATTTCTTACACTGCGGGTCCCGTATCTCCAGCTGTGGGAGGGGTATAGATCTAAAATTTTTGGGGATGTGTCGCCAACACCCCTCCCCTACTATACACTGGCCAGGCGGTTTTTGGCAACTCACCACAGTGTGGGGTGCAAAGTTTAAAATTTATTAAAATGTTACTGCCCCACACAAGTCCAGCATCCAATTGAATTTCAAAAAATGGACACTTTTGTGTTGTTTTAACACTAATGTGGTTGACAATGTGAAATAAGCATGAAATATCCTCTAAAAAATAACTTATTCGACCTAAAACTGGCCACCACTTGAACCCCTTCCCCCAAGTGGGTGACAAAAAATCACTTTTTACAACTTTTTTATTAGACACTTGAATGGCTGGTTTACAATAATTTATAGGGGAGGGTTAAAGGTCTCAAGTTGTGTAAAAAATCTTACCTCAAAAATGCCTTCATAAGAAAATTTGCTGGGGGTGAATTTCAAATTGTAAAAATGACATCATTGCAGGAACAAAAATAGGCAAAATTTACAATTTTAAATTTACCCCCAGCAAATTTTCTTATCAAGGCATTTTTGAGGTAAGGTTTTTTACACAATTTGATACCTTTAACCCTCCTCTATAAATCATTGTAAACCAGCAGTTCAAGTGTCTAATGAAAAAGTTGTAAAAAGTGATTTTTTTTGTCACCCACTTGGGGGGAGGGGTTCGTGTGGTGGGCAGTTTTAGGTTGGATAAGATATTTTTTAGAGGATATTTCATGCTTATTTCACATTGTCAACCACATTAGTGTTAAAACAACACAAAAGTGTTCATTTTTTGAAATTCCATTGGATGCTGGACTTGTGTTGGACAGTAACATTTTAATAAATTTTAAACTTTGCACCCCACACTGTGGTGAGTTGCTAAAGACCGCCTGGCCAGTGTATAGTAGGGGAGGGGTGTTGGCGAAACATCCCCAAAATTGTAGATTTATACCCCTCCCACAGGTGGAGGTACGGCACCCGCAGTGAAAGAAATCAGTGGGGGCCGGACCTGTGTGGGACACTTAAAAAGCTGCAAAAATGTTTTGCACACGGCCACCCACCCTGTAGGGGGTCGCCGCGACCCCTTCAATTCATGCGAAGTAGAGGGGGGTTGCGCCAATATGTACCCCAAGTTTTAGCTTCTGGCGCATCCTAGAACTGTAGATAGGACGGCAGAAGTAAAATAAAAAATTGGGGGCCGGACTTGATCGGGAAGGTGTTTATATAAGAGGGTGAAAAATCGCTAAAAGTAGGAGGTGAAAATCTGAAAATAGGAAAGAAAATTAGCGATTTTCATCAAATATTTGGGTATAATTTCTTAATACTTTCCAACCAGATAGCTCGATAGCTGGTTGATTGGAGGGGGGTTCAGGGGATAGTAGCCAAAACTTTTGCTTTCATGATAGATAGATAGCTGAGCAGCCTCTGGAATAGATAGATAGCTGGGTGCTTCGGTGGGGGGTTAACACGTCAACCCCCCCCCCCCCCCATTGAAAACCCATGTGTCCACTTTCACATCAATTCCTTCTAATGCTTTGCCAAAGAAAGTATCGATTTGTGCCAGTCACTAGTAGGGTTGGAAAAAAACGTGTTTTTTTACTCCATGTTTTTTTATATAAAAGAAGCGTTTTCAAAAAATGTTTAAAAAACATCGGTCCACCCTAGTCACTAGTGCCGTGCATAGCTTGGCATATATGCACTATAAATATGGACATACATATTTTACCAAAATGTTTTTAAAAAACTCAAGACTAATAGCCCAAACATAACAGACATGTACGGCGTACTCGGCGAGATACAGAATTGTGTTTGCACAAACATGCAAACTATGTAAATGATGGCTCAGTTAGCACTTTGGGCCGACAGCCACACGTATCCACTTCCAGCGCAGGTAAGCAATGGGGAACGGGAACAGTGATACAGTATGACAGTCGTTAGCTACTGTATTTTGTTGAATAACTACACAGGCATATTACATATCACACATATCACAGGGGTGAGGCATATTACACATCACGAGCCTGTGCCATTATGCATCTAAACCCATTATGCATCTAGAACCAGCACACATTTAACTACACCTGGCATGCTGAAAATATGCAATAAAACACGACCTAGTGATTTTAAAGGTTAAAATCTGTAAAAAGTATGAAAATTAGTGACTTTTGGGGAAAATTAGCCAAAAATTGCTCAAAACTGCTCCAGATATCTAGATAGCTAGGCAATTTGTAGGGGGGGGGGGGCTGTTCAGGGAAAACCAACACCAAAAATTGGTCTCTGGTAAAGATAGATAGCTAGGCGGTTTGGGGTGGAGTTACCTGCCCCTTTTTTCACCCCTGTGGCTATAATGTGTCTATAATGAGTCTAGATGCATAATGGATTTAGATGCATGATGGGTTTAGATGCATAATAGGCCTGACCCCACATGACATCTAAACCAATTACCATCTATACCCGTTACTCATCTAATTGTACCCATTACCCATTTAGACACGTTACTCATCTAAGCCACTAGGGTTCAAACGGGATTGACTTTTTGGGATCGGGATCGGTATTCACTTTTTGAGATTTTGGGATTGGGATCCGGATTGGGGTTTCGGGATCGGGATTGGTTTTTTGAGAATTCAGGATCGGGATCAGGATCGGGATTGGCCAGGATTGGGGTCACGGGATCGGGATCAGGATTGGCATTTTTTCGGGATCGGGATTGGGGTCAAGGGATAGAAATTTTGGCCAATTTTCTGGCATACACAGTTGTTCATAAAGGTCTCAAAACACTGTTGGATGCCAGAAAAGTGGCATAAAATGGACGCTGGGGGTTTGCGTTCTGCATGCAAAAACATCATTTTTTAACTTATTATAATTTCCATTAATTTTTCCGGGATCGGGATCCCGGACTTTGGAGTTTCTCGGGATTGGGATTTGAAAATTTTCGGGATCGGGATTTTTGGATTTCAGGGTCGGGATTGAGGTTTCAGGATAGGGATCGGGACTGCTAAATCCCGGAATTTCACGGGATCCGGGATTGGGATCCCGTTTGAGCCCTATAAGCCCCCCCATAGATGAGAAATGGGCTTAGATGGGTAAGAGGCTGGGGATTAGTGGTGACAGATTTAGATGAATACACAGCTGCTCATTCACTGATTATGGGCAGCAAAGCAAAGGGAATTGCTTTGTGTTTGATTAGATGGGTAACGGGTTTATATGGATAATGGGTTTAGATGAGCAATGGCACAGGCTCGTTGTTAACCTATTTTGGCATTACTCAACCTATTTTTATGAATTTATTGCCTTTTCTGTTTTCTATACCTCTTAAAAGCACATTTTGGGCCCCGCGAGCCAGGGGTCTCGAATGGGGGGGGGGTTGGGGGGGGGGGTTACTCCCCCCCCCCAAACTGCCCAGCTATCTATCTATCCCGGAGGCCGCTCAGCTATCTATCTATCTATCCCAGAGGCTAAATTTTGGGCTACTACCCCCTAAACCCCCCCCCCCAAATCGCTCAGCTATCTACCTATCTGGAGCGATTTTTCAGAAACTATACCCCAATTTTCGCTCAAAACCGCTATTTTTCATACCTATATATAGATTTTCACCTCCAAAATCACTGGTTCATGCGTCTAACTGCCTATTTTCAGCTATTTTAAGTACTATATGCCCTTGTATACCCATTTTGAGCTATTTTACACCTACTTTTAGCGATTTTTCTACCTTTTCTTCCTTCTATGCCCCGAAAAAGCCTATATATCGAACCACCACAACCCCCCCCCCAAACCCCCCCCCAGAAAATTTTTCATCTATCTATCCCTCCGGAGGAGCGATTTGCTATCTATCCAACCACTCGGAGGGTCAAAATTCAAGATACCCCTGCCGCGAGCCCCCCCCCCCACCCCTAGGGATGACACAAAACTGTTTTTTTATTAAAACAGTTTTTTTAAAAGCTCCCAGATATGGTTATGGGTCTACACATACAGGTAAACTGGTGGAGAATATAAATGAGAAAATCACTTAATTGTATTTTACCAATCCCACATGCAAGCTGTTTGGCTTTCATCTTGTGTGAGGGTGCCCCCAAATATTCACTATGTATACCCTAGGGGGCACCCCCCTCAGACTACCCTTGGTGCAGAAAAAAATTTTTTCCACATTTTTTCTGGAAAATATAATTGAGAACTCCATACAAATTTTTATTCCTGATGAAATTTAAAATTTTAATAAAAATTTTTCTGGACATTTGAGACCAAAGTATTTTTAACATTGGTAGATTCAAAGTATGTGCAACTTTTCAACCCCCTCCGAACCCCCAGAAGCTCCACACGATGATGGCATTGTTGATCGAAGTAAAAATTTTTTTTGAGAAAAACATAGGTTTGAAAAGGTGGACAATCCACTATCCCAAGCTAATCATGGAGCACATGGGGGCCAGAATTGCCTTGCTCAATGTCAGAGGCAACATATGGCTGCTTCTGGGCCCCATTTCTGCACTCAAGTATTTTTTATGGCTGATGATAAAAATGGCCCTGTGTAAAGAGGGCACTTGCATGGCACTGCGTTGTCGCAATGCAAATTTTAAAATACTTGTGCTCAGTCAATGTGGGCACTGATTATCTGTAAAAAACCTATAGGAACAAATGAGAAATAAGCCATGTATCTAGTCTGAATGGGTGAGGCAAAAAACTAGATCAAGTGCAGAAAGTCAAAAATCATGGTTTTTCAATTACAATCACAATTTTGATAATTGCATAGTTCAAAATCATTGTTGACATGGCTTTGTGGCACATGTCTGCATATTGTGGGCTATTTTTGTGTGGGGGTAGTGGACTGGGGGTCAAAATATACCCCCAACTTAACAGTCGGTCAAAAGATGGCTTTGAGCAAGCCACAAGGACTTTTTATTTTTTGAAAAAGCACCAACACGCTTTATTTTATTCATCGCTTGTGTTGGCCAAACCGGATGTGGTAATATTCCGTGGAAAACGTGGAAACCGTCCGGATCACAAACAGTAGCTTTGTCATGTCCATTCTCTGTACACTCAATTTGGGGGGGGGGGTATTTCGAGGGGGTGGGTAATTATTTCATAGTCGCCTTTTTGAGGGGGGGGGGGGGGTATTTCGAGGGGGGGGGTATTTCGAGGAAATACGGTATATTTTATAAAAACCAGCCAGTTTTGGAATGCTAGCCAGGCACAAGGTAAAGCATCGCGGGGAGATAATTGGAGAAACCTACCATAACCCATCTGAATAATGAACCAAAAATTATACAGTTTTTTCATCATAATTTTCATCTCGTTTTTACTATGGAATAATCAATTACAAAATTTACCACAAGAT
Organism: Sphaerolaimus hirsutus; assembly: GCA_964036195.1. Lineage (NCBI taxonomy): Eukaryota > Metazoa > Nematoda > Chromadorea > Monhysterida > Sphaerolaimidae > Sphaerolaimus > Sphaerolaimus hirsutus. The sequence goes on along the minus strand of OZ038454.1, from coordinate 26,013,461 downwards.
TTGATTCATTAAATTATGGTAGGATTCTGCACATACTGCGGTCCGCCGAGTCGCAAACAATTCTAACACTTTTTGCCCTTTAGCACTCCACCCAGTGTCTTATATTTATGTATTTATGTAAATAATAGCACCACGGATATCATTATTTCAAGGTGAAGCCAGCTAAAAAGAAACATAAAAAGTAATAACTTAAAAGCGTAAATACACAAAATTTTCAAAGGTGGAAAAAGCCGCGTGCATAAATAGAATAACATACAAAACAACCATAACAAATGTATGTGATTCAAACGGGGCATGCCTAATACGCACATCTGCCCGTCACGCAAATTTGCCCGTTTTTTCACTTGACACTTTTTCAAGTGATTTTCAGATATGAGTGAAGTGAAAAAAAGTTGCGCAATGGCATAAGTGAACTTTTTTCACTTCACTCATATCTGGAAATCACTTGAAAAAGTGTCGTCAAGTGGAAAAAACGGGCAAATGTGCGTAACGGGCAGATGTGCGTATTAGTGCACCCTCATTCAAACGTGGCGCTGTTGGAATAGTGCCAAACATTGAACTACAGCTTTTGAGAAGTTGCAAATTGTGCAAAACATATTAGCTTTTGGATGAGTACTTTTCAAATGCCACGGGGAATATTCCAGTAGTTACAGAAAAGTGAGCTTAGACAAAAGTTTGTGCGCGATAAGCGAAATGGCCACCAAATTGCGCGATGCAAATTCTCAAAACAAATTCAAGCCAGGATTTCGAAATATCAATCAAATCAGTTGTACTGAAATTCCGTCAAACTGGATAATTTTATTTGATTAAATTCGATTATTTTAATTATGAAAAGAGAAACAAAGTCCACGCAAAACTGGACTATAATAAATCCGACGCGGAAAAAAACGAGCAAACAAGATTAAACCTAGCAAAATTCATATCGATCCATTACAGATCAGGCTCTCAAAACACGCAAATACGAGTGTTCCTAACAAAACAAAAAAAGAAGAACCTAGTATGTCAACTTGGCAGGCCGCCAAAAACGGCAAAGAATTTCGAAATCACTATCAACATAAATAAACTTCGCCACAAATATAAAACCGTGTAGGTATATAGACGACAAAAGCGATTATTGAAAAATTAGAGAAAATTGACAAATGGAGCAAATTTGACCGCTTTTAAGCACTTTGAAGACTTTCACTTTCGTTAGTAGAATACGCAACCAGTAACTTGGACGTGGGCCAAGTTTACCTCTATGACTCGATCAAAATAAATTCTTTTTTCCAAATCACCCCCTCTGTTGTAGTCACCACACAAGTGATCATCCTGGCAACAATGGTGAATGACGGCGAATGGTGGACGGACAAGCTTCCCGTGTGCGAGCAATCGGGCGTGGGCTGCGCCACGAACATGACCTACGACAGGCACGGCCAGCCCACCAGCAGCCACAACTTCGAAGACTTCTTCATCAGAGTCAAGTGAGTTGGTGAATGAATTCATCGACATTCTTTTTACGATTTTTTTGAAAATGTGCCAAAAATTCTATTTGGATACTCTTTGTATTTTTGATTTGGATACGGGTCGTACTTCGCGTACACATACTTCACAAACAAATTTTAGGCTCTGCTTAGGCTTCGGGTCTGAGTGTTTTGGGGACGCGCTCACTCTCTGTATGGAGGTATGAGTGTCACTTGGACCTAAGCCAATTAATAAACGGAACACTCACAAATTGTTTGCCAGTAAGTTGCCGGGGTTATGGCTTTGTGTTGGAAGATTGGGTTGGGAGATTGTTTTGAGGGGGCTCTTGGATGAACATTTACTGCTTTTAGTGTGTATTGAAATTCGTCTTCTGGTGAAGTATCCATTGGTTTTGTGATGCACGCAGGCTTCACGATGTGCCTGTCTACCTGTACGCGGTTTTTGACGGCCACGATGGCGGCGAACGTTCTGCCAGGTACACTTTTTTCAGAACGTTTAGATCGTTCAAATACGGAACTGTTGTGAAATCTTTTACGGAAATTTACTCGCTGCCACGCGCACTGTTTCCCTTCATCTGAACCAAATCCAAACCTACGTAACACCCGGACCTGGGACAAAAACATGAAAATGTTCATTCCCTGTATGAAACATAAATAAAGGGAGTGATTTTACTGGTTATCCTCACAATCGCGAAGTGAAAAATCCCAGTGCTGCCGCAAATTCACGTGTCACTACCGTATTTCTTCTAATACGAGAAGGCCGTTCTGTGATGAAGTTGTCAGAATAAATACCTATGTAATTTACCTAGCTCTATCTATCTGAAATCTAAATTTGAAATTTGAATACGTACCGTCTATAAAGTTTTTATGTTTTTATGCTTTGCCACTCTTCTGCTTTTCCAACGTAATTCATACCCGCCGTTCTATAGTAAACTGCCATTAAATTGCAGTGGAGGGTGCCGCTGTATTGTATTATCGACTTCGAAATCGTGCCCAAACCTGCCGTTCTATCTGAGGTGTCCTTTAATTGAGGTGTCCTTCACGCCGCTCTATTAGTGGAAATACGGTAGCCACCAACCCCCATTGACCCGCCTCGATCGCAGGTACATGGTGCAGCGGATGTGCGCCGAACTGCTGCCGATCAAGGCGACCGACAGCGACGCGGCGGTGCGCGACCTGCTGCAGCGCGCCTTCGACGAGGTGGAGACGGGCTGCATGCGCACCATGGCCGACCTGCTGGCCAAGCGGTCGCAGCTGCTCGAGGCTCTGGTCGGCGACGATATGCACCAGCTCAGGCAGAGGTATCCTCATGTCAGTGGGTGGGGTGGCGAGCGATTTTTTTTTTCAATTTTTTTTTTTGGTAAGTATGCATAGCGTTGGAGGAAGAATAAATTTTTCGGATTAAAAATCAACATTGGATACAAAAAAACAATTCAAATAAAAACTGAGTTTTTATCAAAATCTTAAAAACCGTTCAAAATAGGGGATAGCACAAAAATAAACGTGTCACAATCAGGGGTCTGCAAGATTTTGGCCCTCGCGGGGGCTGGATATCTAGCAAATTGCTCCTCCGGAGGGATAGATAGCTGAAAATTTTTCGGGGGGGGGGGGGCTCGCGGGGGCAAAATATATAGGCTTTTTCAATGCATAGAAGGCAAAAAGTTTGAAAATAGCTTAAAAGAAAAAGGTTAAAAGTAGCTAAAATAGGCTGAAAATTGGTATATAAACATGAGTATAGACGAAAGTCGCAATTTTGAAGGTGAAAAACTATAAAACGGTTTGAAAATTAGCGATTTTGAGCGAAAATAGGGTCGAAATTTCTCAAAAATCGCCCCGGATAGGTAGATAGCTGGCCGATTTGGGGGATAGATAGCCAAAAAAATTGCCTCCGGGGTAGATAGATAGCTGAGCGGCCCCTGGGTTAGATAGACAGCTGGGGGATTTGGGGGGGGGGCAGCCCCCCAGCCCCCCCCCCCCCCTAGGAGACCCCTGGTCACAATGACACTCAACACGCCACAAAATCAATGAAAATAACTGGCAATGAAATTTGTATGTGTAATTGTGTGTTAGCGCAAAAGAATCGGAAAATAAATTGCGAAGAAGTACTAAAAAGTTCAGCTGCGGTTTTTATAACACTTTGTTTCGATGCTTGCGCTTTTTCAAACAAGGTTTAAAAAACCCTCGAAAAAACCCATACACTCATACCAACCCCACGCCGTACCATTCAATTCAATCCCTTTGTGACCATTTCCCTTCAATGGCAGCAAGCGGCCGAGCTGATGGAGATTGAAGAACGCGTGCGCGGCAGCACCACCTGCGTGGTCGCCCTCATTTGCAACGACCGCCTCTTCGTCGCCAACTTGGGTAGGCAGGGGAGGAAAAGGGGGGTTACCCCCCCCCCAAACCGCCCAGCTATCTATCTGTCCCTGAGGTAAAATTTAGGGCTATCCCCTAAACCCCCCTCCCCCAAATCGGCCAGCTATCTAACTATCTGCAGCGATTTTTAAGAAACTATACCCTTATTTTCACTCAAAATCACTATTTTTCATACCTTTATATAGATTTTCACCTCCAAAATCACTAGTTCATGCGTCTAACTGCCTATTTTCAGCTATTTTTAGTACTATACTTAGTACTTTTAGTTTTTCACCTTCTTTCAGCGATTTTTCTTCTTTTCCTCCCGTCTTTGCTTATATATTGAACCCCCGCGAACCCCCCCCCAGAAAAATTTTCAGCTATCTATCCCTCCGGAGGAGCGATTTGCTATCTATCCAACCCCCCGGAAATCTCGAATACACCTGTGGGTAGGTAAGATTGGAATGTCCGATATTTGTATCACGCGTGGGCTTTTTGGCTAATTTTGTTCAAGAGGTGCAAAATCCCGGAGACCCGTGCGTTATACCTCAGCTTTGATCGATTAAGGCCCACGCGCACTAGTTGACATCGAAAATTCGTGTCAACTAAATAACGAAAAAAAATTCAAAGCGTCACACTTAACAGAAACAATGAAAATCAAGTGTCGCGAGAAAAACATTTATCAGGAAACTAAAATTTAGTTGACACAAGTTGTTATGTCAACTAGTGTGTGAACTCACCGACGGCGTACTCGCAGGCGACTGCCGCGCGCTGCTGTGCCGCGAGTCGAGCCAGCGGCAGCTGCACGTGACCCAGCTGTGCCCGTCGCACGACACCCAAAATGCAGATGAACGCAAACGCTTGGGTCATTTGGGCTTCCCTGAGCATGTGAGTGGTCAATAGTTTGTTTGATTATATTTACATTCTGGTTTTTGGAAAGGTTGTGTTATTTGCGAGGGTGGGGGGGGTCATTCAATGGGGGTTATTTTTGCCAATACAATTTTGTTAAAATCCTTTGAATTTTTTCGGCTAGACTTAACAAAAAGTTGTGCCCTGCAAATGCACGAAAAATGGCAATAATGACATTATGCTAAAAGCCATACCACGTAGGTAAATGAAAAATAGCTATACAGGTTCCTATAGCACCTATTTCTATTGCCATTAACTGTCAATGTACACGTTTTCAAAGTGCGTGTCAAAATTTCAGACAATAAATAAAAACAATTTCTAGCCGATTCAATCAACAACCACAATTGAGGCATCTAGTTCCGAATGTCGGTAAAGACCAAAGTGTAAAAAAATGAGTTCAGTGCGGATCTGTGATAAGTGCACTTATTTCTTCATGATAGCAAAAGAATTTTTTCAATATCTTATACCGTTCCCGAGATATATATATATGCCGATTTTTAGAAAAAACAAAAAAAAATCATCCGAAACAGGGTATCTCCACCCTCAAATTGGAAAAAAGTCACTCGAAACAGGGTATTTATCTCCAAAAAGAGCCACCAAAAATTTCACTCGAAACAGGGTATCTCCACCAACGGAAAAAATCATCCGAATTACGGTATAGATTTGACGCAAACAGTCCAAATTCCCATACAAAACAGAAAAAGTCATCCGAATTACGGTATAGAATTCCAAACCAGTTTTTGAAAAAGATCATCCGAAACAGGGTATCTCCAAAAAAATCTTTGTCGGAAACAGGGTATCTCCAAAAAGTCTTTGTCCGAAACAGGGTATCTCCACTGCTCTCAGGTAAGAAATTTGCTCTCAAGTTGATCCAGCAGGTGATGGGCCAGCAGAACGGCAGCACAACAGCGCCCGTTGATCCCATGGACTAAGTGGAGATACCCTGTTTCGAGTGATTTTTTTGAAAAAAATCACTCGAAACAGGGTATCTCCACTGAATCTGCTGACCTGCTATCAATCAAATCATCATAACTCTAGCTATATACGCCGGCCGCAGGGTTTAAATCATGGAAAATGTAGACAATTCCATAAGCTTTTCAAAAACTCTTGGGCAAGACTTGTCACTTTAAAGTTGCCCGCTCGGGCCAACTTTGAATTTTCAAATGCAATTTTGGAAAAACCTAAAATGATGGAGATACCGACATTCGGAAGTAGATGCCTCAATTGTCACAGGCACTGGACGAATGGGGTCCCCCATACAGCACGCGGTGTTTCGGCGATTACAAACGCAAGCGAGAGTACAAGGACGTGTTTTCCCTCTCGTTCGCGTCCGACGAGCCCGTCATCGCCACGCCAGAAATATCGGTGCGCTAGTTTTTGCTCAATAATTCGTTAGTGAGTGGTAATTCGTTGGTCGACCGTGATTTGAGTTGAAAAAATAGATACTGGTTATTCGCAGGGACTAATGTTGGCAAGCGATTTTTTTTCTCAAAAAATCCGATTAAAGAAATCGCAACACCTAGTCCGATTAAAAATCGCTGGCAAATTTTTTTTAGTACTTATTCACTAGGTGAAATGCCAAGTTACAAGTTCAGAAGTTAGCACGCCAGCGCATAGTTTCACGGGTTTTTCATGGGTTTTTGATTTAGATTTTTTCATTCACATTCATTACATTCAGTACTATTGTTTTCATCGAAATACCTAGAGGTACAGATGAGAATAAGGATGGTCGTTGTTTTTTCAAAGTTTTTTTTTCGGAAATTGTATTTTATCTTTTGCATTTTTGCTTTTCACGTAAACACAAAAATTTTGCTAGCGTATACTTTTCTCGTATCAAGAGCTGCGATCGAAAAAATCCCTAAACCAACCCAATCACAAACCTCCCTCCCAAAACAACCGAAACAACCCCCCCCCCCACCCCAGGGCCCCTTCGTGATCGACCCGTCCTACCGTTTCCTGGTGCTCATGTCGGCCGGAGTGGCGCGCACTTGGCAATCTGCCACGGACAGCCGCAAGCCCAACGCTGACATCGCCGGCATGGTCGCCAGCGAGTTCGCCCTGCAGCCCAGTCACCACGCCGTCGGCCAGTCGGTCGTCGATCGCATTAATCGGGTCCATTTTGATAGATATCAGAGGTGAGAAGGTGAGGGGTTGGATTTTGCGCATAAACCCGCTGCCCATGTAGACCCGCTGCACATGTAAATGTACCCATTGCGCATGTACCCATTGCACTTCTATGGGGGTATTTTCACACTAATGTCGCCACACAATTGAGCGACAATTGACAGTGCACGCAACAACGTGAGGTTATCAGCATCGCATGGCCGACATTGTTTCAAAAGGCCCTGCTACCCCCCACATACTGTACAGCCTCAACACATCATCTACCCGCCCACTGAACAAGTATACTCCCATGGATGTGTAAATGGTAACGTGCAGTCGGTTTAGATGTGCACAGGCACAGGGTCATACAAAAAGATGAAATCGTGAATGTAATTCAACGACAACAACTTTGTTGTCCCCGTGTCTTCGCAGAGGCTGCGAGGCGTGCTCGGACCGCGAGGACCAGACGATCCTGGTGCGCTCGTTCAACATGCAGCTGGGCGCGCACATGATGACCCTGCAGCCGTCGCCGCTGCCGCGTCAGGAGCAGGTCATTTGGAAGGAAACATAAGCGAATGGCGTGTCACAGTTGTTCAAATTACTGACATTTTTCAAAGTATTAACATTTTATTTACGTTTTAATCACCTGTAGAATACCTAAAATGTCAAATACTTTTTACCTGTACTCATGAGTGCATAAGTGTAAAATAAATTTTTTTCTGAGCAAAAAAACCTAAAAGAGAGTTCTTTTTCTCCAGAAAATGTAAAAGCTAGTACTTTTCCAAATAAAAAATTGAAAGCGAGTACTTTTCTTCACAGAGTACGTAAAAGTGGGTACTTTTCATGAAAAATGTAAAAGCGACTACGTTTTACATTGGTAGAGACATTACATTTTTCTGGCCGCAGGTTGCCGTGTCCACGCCGCCCGTCGACGTGAATAAGCCGGCCGGGGGCGCCGCCGATGGCAATCAAACTGGACACAGTGGTACCGGGTGGCCCATTTAAGCCGGTCGACTTTAGTGTATTTCACCCATTCGAAAAAGGAACGGTTTTTTGAGCCCAATTGAATTTGAAATATTTTTTCATTGTTTTGGATGCGATGCCGATTGAATTAGAAAATTTCCGGTTCTGAAAATTTTATTTATAATGCTATCCCATGGCTCCTCAGCAATTCCATGGCTATATATAGCATCACAAAGTACTGCCACCTGTCTGATTTACCTGTATATGTTGACTCAACCATATTTTGAAACTTTTGAAAAAGCGGGGTCGTTGAATAAAAACGTTTTTTTCATCTATACTCCCGTGTAAACACTACACATTTATAAAGTCATTCCGTTTTAAATGGATCACCCTGTATATCAAATGAGGCTACGCTGAGTAGTTCGGACGGTATCATGTCATTGCGCCCGTGGTATGTTTCAGTTTTTTTTGCCCGCTGACGTTTAGCAAGTGAAGGTCTTTTCTGTGTCAAGCGGTCAAATAATAGCACCAATTAAAAATAATTGGAAAAATAGTTTTTGACTTTTTTGACCTTTTCCGACTATGTCGGCGCGAGCCTTATGTTTGAAAAAGCCTGCCAACTGGATGACCGTGTGCCTGTAGACATGTACCCGCTCGACATGTAGACAAAGGGTCAAGGGTCTCCAAGATTTTGACCACCGTGGGGGCTGGATAGAGAGCAAATCGCTCCTCCGGAGCGATTGATAAATAGCTGAAAAATTTTCAGGGGAGGCTCGCGAGGGGTACAAAATATAAGCTTTTTCAAGGTATAGAAGGCAGAAAGGGGGAAAAATCGTTGAAAATAGGTTAAAAGGCAGTTTGGCATAAGGATAGATAGATAGGTGGCCTATTTGGGGTGCAGCCCCCCCCCCCACATTGGAGACCCCAACGGTAGGGTGGCAGAATTTACCGTACCGTACCGTACCGTACCGCATTTTTGGAAAATTTACCGTACCGTACCGTTTACCACACTTTTACATATTTACCGTACCGTACCCCGTACTGCATTTTCCGAAATTTACCGTACCGTACCGCGTACCGCACTCATTTACCCTCAGAAATTGCGGTAAATTTTACTAAGGTAGATTGACCTCAAATTGTTCAATTTATTGATGACAATTTATGTCACGTTCTGCCAATTTTTTGCGCGCAAGCGCGTAAATTTCACAGCATGGTTTCACTAATTTCCTGTCATACCATTTCTGCATGCTATATTTATTATTATAAGTCATAATTTAGTCATGCTATAGGTATAATGTGTTTATAGAACCAAGGCAATGTGCTTCCGCATGCTCTTACAGTGTGAAACATCACTCTCAATGTATTTAGTTTTTCTTAAGAGCTTATTTGTTGGAGTAACATATGTTGTATGTAGTGTGGTATACATAGGGTAATCAACATAAAAATGACTTAAAAATAACAACTTGAAATAAGTTAATGTTGCTTCCCAATGGCTACACAGCAGGAGTCTCCAATGTAATGGGGTTGTGGTTAGGGTGTCAAAAAAATTTTTTTACGGAAAACGGAAAGGTAAATTTTTTTCACTTTACGGAAAACGGAAAACGGAAAGGTAAAAAAAAAATTTCTGCCGGAAAACGGAAAGGTAAAAAATTTCACTCCGCGGAAAACGGAAAGTGGAAAGGTAAAAAAAAATTGTCGGCCGGAAAACGGAAAACAGAAAAATGAAATGCCGGAAAACGGAAAACGGAAAGCAAAATTTTCACGGAAACGGAAAAAAATTAAGTGAAATTAGCACGGTAATAGACAAATTTGCAGAAGGAAAACCTGCATGCAGGTTTGCCTGTTTGGCTTTGATTGTGGTAGCTGTACATTATGGATCTATGGCAACTATGGATCATGCCTGTAACTTCACTTGTAGTTCAAGCTTAACTGAACCAACAAAAAATCATCAAAAAGTAGCCATAGTGGCTATAGGAAAGGAAACACTATGACAATTTCACAGTCTAGAAGCAGTGGGAATCACTGATGACCCCTATGCAATTGATGACAACATTGCAGAGGCGATGATAATAAATAGCATAAAATTCAACGACAACAACAAACGATACTATATTGACTGGCCATATAAAGAGAGTATCAGTGATCTGCCCACCGGAAAAGCAGAAGCCTTGGTGCACTTTAAATCACTGATAAGAAGATTCAACAAATATCCAAACTTATTCAAACAATACCGGAAAGTTTTGGATGACCAACTAGAAAAGGGAATAATTGAGATCTGTGACAACAAAACAGACAACAAGGGGATTCATTACCTGCCACACCAGCCAGTAATCACGCCGGGCAAATCGACATCATGCAGAATTGTGTACGATGGGTCGGCAGGTAAGCCCAGTTTCAACGAGTGCCTTTTTAGAGGACCAATTACAACACCATTAGCACTGGGCCTATTCCTGAGGTTCAGAGCAGACAATCTAGCATTAATTGCCGATATTGAAAAGGCATTTTTGTAAATAGGATTGCATGACCAAGCTAGAGACTACACACGATTTTTCTGGCTGAAAGATGCCTCAAAACCAGTAACTGAAAATAACTTAATAGTACTTCGTTTTAAACGCGTACTGTTTGGACTTGTCTGCAGCCCAGCAATTTTGGGAGCAGTCATAAAATACCATTTAAATGTGACAATAAACAACATGAATGAATATGAAGAAAATGAAGGGGAACAAAACCAGTTGGCGATGATAATAAACAACATTTACGTCGATAACTTCATCATGAGTGTCACAAATGAAGTTGAAGCTTTAGAACTATATTACAAAGTCAAGGCTTTATTTAACCAATGTTCTATGAACATGAGGGAATGGCTGTCAAACTCCAGATCAGTCATGAATGAAATAGCAGAAAACAACAGGAGTCCAAAGGTGAATAAAATTGTCGCAGTAATGGGCATGAAATAAAATCACCGAACAGACATGCTGGCAATATCAACACCAAAATTGCAAATTGACAGCATCACAACACCAACCAGACGAAACTTGAATAAATTATTGGTGTCAGCATATGACCCAATTGGGTTCACAGCACCTGTTTCACTGACCCTGAAATCCCAGTAGTCAATGCTGCTCCAAGAGACAAAAACAACACAATGGGATGAGCCAATTGAAGATAAATACAGATTGGAAAAACAATGAAAAAATGCCAGAAAACTGAAAATCGAGCCAGAAAATGGAAAAATGGCCTGGTAAAACGGAAACGGAAAGGTAAAAATTTTTCAGCCGGAAAACGGAAAAATGGGCCGGAAAAACGGAAACGGAAAGGTAAAAAATTTTCAGCTGCCGGAAAACGGAAAACGGAAAGGTAAAAAATTTTTGGCAGCCGGAAAACGGAAAGGTAAAAAATTTTCGGCTGCCGGAAAACGGAAAACGGAAAGGTAAAAAATTTTCCTGCGGAAAGGCGGAAACGGAAAACGGAAACGGAAATTTGACACCCTAGTTGTGGTATCTCCCCAAATTGCATTCATACCTTAATGCCTTTTTTCAGCTATTTTTGTACTATATGCACTGATATACCTGATTTTTCACTGATGTACTGATGCACTGATTTTCAACTATTCTTCACCTACTTTTAGCAATTTTTCACCCACTTTTAACCATTTTTCTCAATTTTCATTCTTCTGTACCTTGAAAAATCCTGCATTGCAGGTAATGTAATTTTCTGTCATCATACTGTTATTGTGTCCATCAATCTGTTATCAAATTGTGTAATTGAATTTGGTGTCAATTTGCGAAGTAAAAATTGTCTGTAGTCCGTCATTGATGCTTTCCAGACAATCGGAATTTACCGTACCGTACCGTACCGCGTACCGCACTTTTGGGATTTACCGTACCGTACCGTTTACCGCAAAATTGAAGATTTACCGTACCGTACCGTTTACCGCACAGTGGGAAATTTACTGTACCGTACGGTTTACCGCAAGGCCGTACCGTCTGCCACCCTACCCAAGGGGTCTATTTGTCGAGTGGGTTTACATGTCTAGGGAGTCTACATCCTCAACTCTACAGGCGCTCGTGGTCCATGGACGGGCCGCCCGACTTGTCGCCCGACGCCAACGGCCGCATCGCGCCCTACGTCGACTTCACGCCCTACTACGAGCTGACGGGCGAAACGCCGCCACACAAATCGCGGAATGACGCCGCTTTGCAGGGTGATTGCGAACCAGCCGATGTACAGATGGAGGGGTAGAGGATGTTGGGAAGGGGGGTTAGTGGGATTTGACAGCTGTAATCGGGTTTGTGTGATGCTTTTGGGGTGTATTTGATAATTTTTGTGATTTTAAAGTTGGGCGTGATCGGGAAACTGCGCAACTTTTTTCGGTGTTATTTTCCTAATATGATTGTCCAAAATATATTCCGTTTTGTTGCTCTTGATTCGTTTTAAGTCCGCGATGATATGCAGCATATTTCGCATAACTGTTTAGAATCTACCGACAAAAATTACCTAAGCCCCTAGCATTTCGGCTGGGAAAAAATACGGTTACCTATATGCTACATATTTTTATTCATGAAAAAAGTCATTGTAAATAAACATGTACCTAGTCAAAAAGTGTAATACCGTATTTCCTCGAAACACCCACCTTGAATTACCCCCCTCCTCGAAATCCCTCCCCTCACTCTGAAAAAAAAACCTTGGGGGTATTTCGAGGAAATACGGTATGTAAATATTATTGCCAATTATGATTCCTGCGTTTGGTTCACTCGTGTAGGTGACTTAATCCAAACGGTTTGTGAAATTGTAACAAAATTTGCAAAATATCGTTCCCAACCGGACACATTTTGCGGGAAGCGTGGACAAATGCCAAAATAAAATAGCGTTTTCAATTAGTTTGTACTAAAAAGCGTACCACACACACGAATTTTTTAATAGTTTTGCGTTCGAACGTTTTTTGGGAATCTGAGCAAAAACGCAAAAGCAGAAGTAATGCGGAATGGAAAAATAGTCGGATTTGGTTCTGCCACATCGCACACAATGGCAAACAAAAGGCTTTTTCTTATCAGTAGGTCATTTGTTTGCATTGGACACATTTCTCCCTCTGAAATCGCCCGTCGCCCTGCGAATCCATAGTGTTTTTATGCACGAAATTTCCCTATAAATTACTTTGCGCTCTAATTAAAAAATGTCGCACCAATTAGAAGTCCTTTCCGAACGGGAAATAATTAGAACCACATCGACGAACATCGACAACGACCCGGTGCAAGTTGCTCTGCGATATTTGGGCAATTTCGGCCGCTATCACGCCTACATGTACTTGTTGCTATTTTTGCCTGGTGCCACTCCCAGACCCTGTAGAAAGCCCTGTAAAATGTAAAATGTCATGTTACAAAGTCATGGAAAATGCCCTGCAAAATGGCAACTCGGTTGCCATTTTGCAGGGCATTTCCCATGACTTTTGACACTTTGCATGACATTTGACATTTTACAGGGTTTTACAGGGTCTGGGAGTGCCCCCGGGTTTGGTGGGCGGGGCCCACTCGTTGGTATTTTCCTGGACCGGTTACATGCCCAGACACAGGTGGGTAGGTGTTTAAGCGTTGGTGAGCTTCGTTCAAGTGGTGACTGACTGGTGAAAATGTCAAATTGTCCAAAATTGGACAGCCAAAACATGAAACTAATTCCTCATTAGTGGTATTCATTTGTAATACAATCATGTCGGTAATGCAGCAAAATACACACTCCTGGAAAAATGTCTTTGTCCCTGGAATTTTTTGGTTCAATGGTGTGTCAAACATTGAACATGTGTCACTGAGGGGTGAAGCTCATACACAAGGGGTGTCATTATGTCTACTTTTTATTTGACTTTACATTTGAAAGTGACTTTACACTTTTACTTAGCACTTTACTTACAGGGCTAGGGACTGCCACCAGGTGGCAGTCCCAAGCTCTGTAAAGTGTTAAGTAAAGTGTCAAATGTAAAGTCAAATACAAATTCATATGTCAATTGTCATGCAAAGTTCAGTAATACAATCTTTTTTGTTTTGATTGACACATGACGTTACAATTGACTTTACATTTGACACTTTACTTTACACTTGACAGGGTTTGGGACTCCCCCCTGGGGTTCTTTGAGGGGGGGGGGGTATTTCGAGCATATACGGTGGTTTGAACGATGTGCAGGTGTGCGCTGTTCTCTAATGACTCTGGGGTGACTGAAGCTGCCGGTTATGAAAACGAATGGAAAAACGTATGGCAGTATTATCCTGATGACAAGAATGCATCAATGACTTCCTGTGTTGTTTGTGATAACTCAAATCAGGTTAAGGCGGTTTGGCTACTGTTCAAGTTATTTTCGGTTTATTTGCCTGAAAGTCCCGGTTATGCCGAGTCTTGGGCACCTGAATTTTAGATGTTTGCAGCGTGCAGTTTGCTTAAGTTGACAATTCAATTCATCCAGTTGATGAAAAGTAGATGTGCATATCGTATTTGCTCGAATAATTCCCCTGGGGAAGTTCAGACTTTTTTGAAGGGGGAATTATTCAACTCTGACTTTTTTAAGGGGGGATTTATTCAAATTATTATTATTTCTTCAAAATTTACAAGCATGTTTCTATCGAAGCATCTCAACAACAAACACAATAAAATTCCATTTTTGTTCAGATTGGACATAACAAATTGATCATATGCCTTGAGGGGAGATTTAATAAAGTGGGGGAATTATTCAAGCAAATACAGTAAATTCAAATTTTAGTGAAAAAATACAAATATTGATCTGCGTGTGTAAATGGACCGACCATGTGAGTCTTTCATACACTTTCCATCTCAGTGCACAGCGGACAGCAGCCATGGCTGTGAGCATGACGTCGTCTACGATTCTAATGACCCGGTGTTCAGCAATTCGCTCGCAGTGGAATTTGACATGGCCTGCGGCAACTTGTGGATGAAGCAGTTGCTCTGGTGCCAGTCCCGAGCCTCGTAAATTGTGAAGTCAAGTGTCAAATGCCATGTATTTAGATCATCAGAAATTTTGTCAATTGTCATGCAGTGTCAGGCAAAGTGTCAATTGTCATGCAGAGTACAGTGACAGATTCAATGGTTGACTGGGGTGAGCTACCCCATTCAAAGCCTAGCAAATCGACATGGAAGTTTTTCAATTATGCAAATAATTTATGTTTCTGGCTAAATTTCTGCAATTTTTTTTGTCATTTCCGTGCAAACTTTGCTTTCAATTAACCAATTTCTGGCAATTGCAAAAAACTTATATTTCCATTTCTAGCTCAAATCCTTTTGTGTTTTGATTGACATTTCACATGACATTTGACACTTGACCTTACACTTTACAGGGCTCGGGACGGCCCCCTGGTCGTTGTTCACCACTGGCGTTTTGTTGGGCGCCGCCATTTTCAGTCCACTTTCTGACAAGTTTGTATCGTTATTGATATTCATTCGGTGATCGCGTGTCGCTGCGACTGGGGCGGCAATAGTTGCTGATTTTAACTGTATCGTGTCTGTCAGTCAGGGACGTATCCAGGATTTTTGAGCGGGGGGGCTGCTTGTTTACGGAGGCCGGCGAGGGGGGGGGGGGCTCAGCCCCCCCCCCTAAAATTTTAGCTAAATAGTGGCGGAATGGCGCTATGGCGCTGTTGCCATTAGTAGGCGCCACGCCATGGCGCTATTGGCGTTGGCGTCAGCGCCATGGAACGCTGTATATGTATGTAAATATACATACAAAACAGCAAAATGCACAACATTGAGTGTATTTAAACGATTTGCGGCCACATGGTGCAAATCTGATGATAATACCTTAATGTCTGGTGAAGAATGCGCGCTTGCGCGCAAAATTTTTTACGCCGACGTTGCAAAAGTCGCATTTTCCGGTCACTTTCTGGTCTCGCCCCGGGAGGGGGGGGGCTGCAGCCCCCCCCCGCCCCCCCCCCTGGATACGGCCCTGCTGTCAGTGTTTATCTTTAGATTGTTGTTAAAAGCACTGAACTTTTAACTGACTTGTTAAAAGTTGTTAAAAGTACTGAAGTAAACGCAAAGCGTAAAGTATTTCTTTAACTCACAGATGAGTACAGAAAACGTAAAGTATTTATTTTTTACTCACAGATGAGTACAGAAAACGTAAAGTACCTATTTATTTATTTTTTTCTTTTACTCATGAGTAAACGTGAGTAAATTACTTTTGTCTCCGAAAAACGTAAAAGTGGGTAGGTATTTTTGACAAATTGTGCCCCAATTTTCGAACATTTTTACTATCAAATTAACTAGTGAATGTGTTTTTGCCTATTTTTATGTAATTTTGAATTTTTTTGTCCATAGCTTTTCTCTTCTTTTTTCATTTATGACTTGAAAAAGTCTATAAAAAGCCTGTTTGGAATGTTTTCTGTACTCGCGTACTTTCAAAAAGTATTTTTCCGGTATTTTTTCCGGAGGAAACGTAAACGTATTTACGCAGTACTCAAGTATCCGTATTTATCGAGTAAACGTAAATATGTTTGAACAACTATGTGTTAGGATCTGAAAAACACGGTGCAGCATCAGCTGGATAACCCCCCCCCCCCAATTGTACTGGTTAAATCTAGCGTGCCTATTCCCAGCGCCATGTCATCGCTAGTAATGTTAAAGGCACCGGGAAATATGCCATCGTACTGCACCGGTGCTGAAAAATTCTGAAAAAATGGCACCGGCACCGACAGGGAACCTCTGAAAATTGCAAAGGCACTGCACCAGCACCGGTGTTGGTGCCCTTCAGTGCCTTCGGTGCCTTTACATCACTAGTCATCACGATTCACTAATCACAAACTGTTCAGTCAGCTCGAATCTACCTATATTTATTTATACTCATACTCTCAGGTGGGGTCGCAGAAAGACATTCATTTTCAGCGCCGTAGGCTTTTTCCTGAGTGCCACGGCTCAGGCTTTTGCCGTTAATTATGTAGCATTCGCACTGCTGCAACTGACCACTGGCATGTTCGAATATGGTTGCTTCCTGACAGCCTACGTCATCTGTGAGTTCGCGGCACAAGTAAAAAAGTTGTTTTTAAAAATAAGTTGTTTTTAAAAATAAGTTGTTTAAAAAAAAAATTATTTTAAAACTTAGTTGTTTTTAAAAATAAGTTGTTTTTTTAAAACTAAGTTGTTTTGAAAAATAAGTTGTTTTTAAAAATAAGTTGTTGTTTTTTGAAAATGGAAACGGAATTTTTTTGCAGTTGCTTGAAATGTAAATAGAAGTTTTTTGCAATTGCCAGAAATTGTTTTATTGAAAACAAAGTTTGCACGGAAATGACAAAAAGTTGCCGAAATTTAGCCAGAAACATAAATTATTTGCATAATTGAGAAACTTCCATGTCGATTTGCCAGCCTTTGAATGCGGTAGCTCACCCCAGTCAACCATTGTATCTGTCACTGTACTTTTACTTGCATGCAATAGTTGCACCTGAAGCAGCAAGACAATATCATCGCAAAAATGAAAACGTCAACAATATCCAGCATTTAGCAAAATGAATGTGAAAAAGAAATCAAAATTGTCGATTCGCAACCGCGCAGTCATCGAGTTGGTGGACGGGTGGCCGCGTACGATCTGCGGCATCTGGTACCAGGGCATGTTCACTTGCGGCATGCTCTACGTCGGCCTGTGCGCCTACGTCACCAGGGGGCACTCCCAGACCCTGTAAAAGCCCTGGAAAATGTCAAATGTCATGCAAAGTGTCAAAAGTCATGGAAAATGCCCTGCAAAATGGCAACTCTGTTGCCATTTTGCAGGACATTTTCCATGACTTTTGACACTTTGCATGACATTTGATTTGTTACAGGGCTTGTTACAGGGTCTGGGAGTGGCACCAGGAGCTGGCAGATGGTGCAGCTGCTCGCCGCCGCCCCCATCGCGCTGTGCTTCTTGTTTTATTTGTGAGATTTAATTGTTTTGGATAATTTTTGGTGTGGGTATTTTCTGTCACACTATATTCAAATATATTCTGGCACGTGATACTTTATATCGATATGGGCTCGCGGGACTGAAATTGACCGAACATTGAAAAATGGGCGATTTTTCAGAAAATATAAAATATTATGTCACAAAATGTTCAGAAAATATATTTAGGTAAATCTATGTGGAAAAACTTGTGGAAAAATTTAAATATAAATAAATATCAGATTTTTCGATATTTTCTGATATTTTTTTGAATAAAAATTTTTTCATTATGCTTACCGAACCATAAGGATGGACCAGAACAATGTCGACGCGAATGTCATAACATATTCAATGTAAACCAACACTATTATCGTTTCGCAGGCTGGTGCCCGAGTCGGTGCGCTGGCTGGCGACCGTGGGCAGGGGCGAGGAGGCGTGCCGCGTGCTCGACCGCGCCGCCAGCTGCAACAACGTCACCATCCCCCAGCACGCGCGGCAGGCCATCATCGTGCATTTGACACCCTTGCCACACTTTCCATCCGCTACACATGACTCACAGCGCACTTGCGCAGCTCGACAGTGAGACGCGGCTGAGCGACCGGCACAAGGCCTCCGGCTCCCTGCTCGACATGTTCCGCCACCCCGTCCTCGCCAAGAACACCATCATCGTGTTCTATTCTTGGTGGGTGGGTGGCGGTTTCGTTTTTTGTTTGCGTTTTTGTAACACAGTTTTATTTGCCAGTTGTAGGTCTTAAAGGACGCAGGTTCGCTGGACATGTAAACCGTCGTTGGATATGTATTTATACCCGCTCGACATGTAGACCCGCTGGACATGTAACAAGCGTATCAGTTTTTAATTTAAGTATGATATTGCAAATCAGTTTTTTAATCAAGGCATTCGATTTTTTTCAACGCTGCTCCCGCTACATGTTCAGTGGGTCTACATGATGAGCAGGTAGAAATACATGTTGACTGGGGCTACATGTTGAGAGGGTTACATGTCCACAGGCGCAGGATCGTTGTATAGCTGCCAATGATCTCTGTATTTTTATGTTTGGTGCTGAAGTACTGAATAGAATTCTGTGATACTGTTTGTGATTGAATTCTGCGTCAGCAATATCTCTACAAAAGTTCTCTACAAATTTAGCGGATATCTATCTACCATATAACGCAGCCCAATTAAGGTTCGCAACCTCGATGGGGTTCTACGGGCTGTCGCAAAACACGGCCGATCTGCCAGGTTCCCCATACCTCACATTCACACTGTCCGGTTTGGCTGAATTCCCCGCCTATGCACTATCTCCGTTTCTCATGGAGTGGTGGGGCAGAAAACCGACCCTGGTTCTCATGTTTTCAATCGGTGGACTGGCGTGCATTGCTGCTGGATTTATTACAAATGGTGCCGTTTGTTTTGTGATTTTAGCAGTTTGTTAAAATGTTATAAAATATGGCGTGGCTCTGTCATGGATAACGATTTAAAGGGCTAAATTATGTGCTGTGCGTACCGATTTGAGTTTTAGTGCTGCTCCTTGCAGGTATATCAGCTTGCCATGTAATTAGTGTATTTTCTTGAAATACACCCGGGGGGTTAATTTTTTCAGAGGGAAACTTATGAGGGGGGAAATTCGACGGCGAGATTATTTCAAGGGGGGTCATTATTTTATATGCTCTCTTGGACCTGGGGGTAGTTCGAGGGGGTATTACGACGAAATACGATAATCGGAATCATTTGTCAGCGAAGGACCCGCCAGGCACAGGTGTAGGCTGTAAAAAATAGTGACTTCATTCTTGCCCTTCTAAGTCATCGTGCTCAGCCAACACGCAGGCCCCCTGGTGGTGTGCGCGGCGATGTTGGGCAAGCTGTGCGTGTCGGCCACGTTCGCGGTGCTGTACAACTACTCGGCCGAGCTGTTCCCCACGGTCGTGCGCCAGACCGGCACCGGCTACAGCTCCGTCTGCGCGCGCGTGGGGGCGCTCATCGCACCACAGATCAGATTGCTTGTAGGTTTTTGGGCGGAGTTTTGTGATTTTTTTTTTGTTGCGAAATGTACAGGGGTCGATTCCGCGAGTGGATAGTTAAGAAACCGTTTCAGAAATGAGATGTGAAACGGTCACTGAAAGGTTTTTGGCGAAGTAATATGAGAAATGAGAAAGGAATATAGAAAGTTATAATTATTTTACTTCCCATTGATCTTCTCAGCTTTTCTTTTTCAATAATTTTCTTTTGTTGTTCAAGTTTGTTCTTAAGTAGCGCGTTGACGCGTTGCTGCGTTGGACATAAGTATACTCGGATGACATTACGCCGTACATTTTTCCGGAGGAAACACTCCATCATGACGTGATCACTTTCGTCGCCGTCATCATCTCTCGCCATCACGTCGTTTTCATGACGTCATCACTTCGTCGTCATCACGTCTTCCATAAGTTTTCGGCTGGCCGTCTGCCAGCCGACGACATAACTCCTATCTGTTTGTAGAGTATCATCCTGCCGAGTATATGTGCGGAAGCAAACTGTGCAGCCCGCAGAGTATACCATGTTCCATCAAGCGCTTTTCGTTGACAACATAATCGGCAGTGACGCACACTCAGGGGAGTTACGCGACGTGGCTGCCGATAGTGATCTACGGGCTGGTGAATCTGGTGCCAATCCCAGACCCTGTAAAGTGTAAAGAGAAGTGTCAAATGTCATGTAAAATGTCATGCAAATTGTCGTGACTCCTGACAAAAGTAAAGTAAACTGTCAATCGTCGGCAAAGTTCAGCAATAAACTTTTTTTTGTTTTTATTGACACTTTACATGACACTTGACACTTTACTTTACACTTTACAGGGTCTGGGACTGCCCCCTGGTGGCGGCGGCGCTGGACCTGCTGCTGCCGGAGACAATGGGCCGCGACCTGCCCGAGACCGTCGCCGACGCGATCGCTTTCGCTACGTTCGTTTCACCCTCATAATAAAACCCATGGCAGTATGGTATTCTGCTACGACTACCGTATTTCTTCTAATAGAACGGCATACCTCCAATAGAAGGGCACCTCCAATATAACGGCAGATGTTGGCACTTTTTCACTCATGAAAAATAGAAAGGCGGCATCCAAATAAGTAGACATCGCTCTTTATGTCAAAGTCACAAAAAGTTATATCAGTATAGTAGATGCCGGGGTAGCTGACTTCAATAAAGTGTTCCGGCGAAAATTTTCAATTTACGGAAAACTTGTAAAGTGTTTTGCAAAATGTAAAATTGCTTCTACAGAAAATATTTTTAGTGTGTCAACACGCCTCACCCACCCCCGCCTGCAGCAGATGCCCATTAAATTTTTTCTTTGGCAGAACGGCAGGTGGAAATTGTCTTGGAAGAGTGCTAAAACACAAAAATTTTTAAACATTCTCAATGACAATGTTCAAAATATTCAAAACGAGTATACAGAGACTCTTTGATGCTCTGATATGAAAATGTTGATTAAGTTGTTCAAATAAAAAATGTTTGAGGATTGTTGAAAAAAAAGAACGGCAGCCACCAGTAGAACGGTGGCCAAAAAAATTGATGAAACAGTAGAACAGCACTCCTTTTTTTGAAGAATCTATTGGTCGCTTTCATTTCATGTCAAAGTTTGAAATATGCCTTTTGACTCAAAAGAATGTGATATTTATGTTGGAGTGTGCGCCCACCAGAAGTCAATATAGGTAAATAAAAACTCAAATGTATGTATTGTTTATATACCGCAGACAAGGAAAACAGCAAACTGATGACAATAATGACAGCAATGGGGAAGAAATTCCGAACTCTTAGTTGGTATATATATATATATATGTGGAACGGAGATGTGGGGCCATACCTATTGCTAGGTTTCGCCCCTCTCATTCCTACCTTAGCCAGGACTAGCTGATTAGTCTCAGCCTCACCCTGACACATTGTCAACAATTTAGCAAGTAATGACCAGGGTTGGTTTTATAAAAATTCATTTTAGTAAAATTGTATAAAAATTGTATAAAAATTTTATTTTATTTTAATTTTATTCTTGTTTCATTTTATTTTATTTTATTTTATTCCCAAAAGTCATTAATAAAATAAAATGACACTATTTTACAAAAATTGTACAAAAATTTTACAAAAAATCGAAATCATGCATGCAAGACCAGCAAAATGTTACAATTAGACCT
Source organism: Sphaerolaimus hirsutus (assembly GCA_964036195.1). Lineage (NCBI taxonomy): Eukaryota > Metazoa > Nematoda > Chromadorea > Monhysterida > Sphaerolaimidae > Sphaerolaimus > Sphaerolaimus hirsutus. Next base: position 25,991,607 of record OZ038454.1, on the reverse strand, counting down.
ATACATGAAAAACCGTGACAAATTTACCCCTTACTTTTCAAAATGGTTGTTTACCCCGTATTGTTAGCTGGCTGCAAGTGTTTAGTTACAATTATTGATAAAAATGGTGAGCATTTTCAGTAGAAGGACTACTGGAGTGTATACTCGAGCGACATTACACCCTACACTTTTCTGGAGGTAACACTCCATCATGACGTCATAACCGCAGTCCGCACTGAACTGAGGCTGACTGGTGGTAATCCCAAGCCCTGTAATGTGTCAAGTAAAGTGTCAAATGTAAAGTCAAATGCGAAGTCAAATGTAATGTATCCAAATTTGTGTATCCAAATTTGTTTTGTATCCAAGTTTTATGTTTTTGTATCCAAATGTTTTTTTCGACATACAATTTGGATACAAAAACATAAGATTTGGATACGAAAAATAAGATTTGGATACACACTGGATTTGACACTATTTATTGACTGGATTTGGATTCACAGGGCTTGGGACCGCCCCCTGAACCGGTTCAGGATGGAGTGGAGAGTCGGTTCATAAGTTTTCGGTTGGCTGTCTGCCAGCCAAAGACATAAATCATATCTATTTGTAGAGTATCATGTCTGCCGAGTATACTGGGCACATTTGTGAAATGTCATGCAAAGTGTCAATTGTCATGACAAATGTAAAGTAAAGTGTCAATTCTCATGCAAAATGTCAAGTGTCATGTCAAATTTCAAGCAAAGTGGCAATTGTCATTACAATTGCCATGCAAAGTGAAAATTGTGTATCCAAATGTTGGGTTTTTGTATCCATAGTATGTTTGGTATTTAAATCTAATGTTTTTGTATCCAAATGTTCACATAAGATTTGGATTCAACAACAACATAATTTGGATACAAAACATAAGATTTGGATACAATTTGCTTGACAATTGATAGTTTAATTTTTATATGCCATGACAATTTACACTTTACTTTACATTTGTCATGATGATTGACACTTTGCATGTCATTTTACATGCCATTTGACACTTTACAAAGCTAGGAACTGCCCCCAGATCGATGAATAAACAGGTAGAAACTCAAGCAATGAGATAAAATTTTACAAAAAAAAACATGAATTTTGATACAATTTTACAAAAATACGAATTTTTATACAATTTTACAAAAATTTTACAAAAATTCGAATTTTTATACAATTTTTATTTTTATTCTTAAATTTTCCATTTTATTTTATTTTATTTTATTCTTAAATTTTCCATTTTATTTTTATTTTATTTTTATTTTTTTCTGAGATTTTGCCAACCCTGGTAATGACCTTCAATATATCATCGATCTGTTATTTGAACCAAACATTTATTTATCATTCTATCTATCCCCTGTCTATGGGCATGACACAGTTTGGCCCCTAGTGGGTGTGCCTATATATTTACCTATATTTGTATATATATTCATACTGTATTTATATTTGACCTTGTATGGAAAACTCGAGTGGCATGATGAAATGCATATGAGATGAAATGACCCTGTTTTACACTTATGCATTTACGCACCATGAACCAGGCTGTATGCAACACATGTTTTACACTTTCCCAGTACCAGGGTATTTCGATCAGGAAAGCGTAACAAAGCATAAGGGTATTTTATGAAAGCGTAAGTGTATGCATAAACATAAATACCCAAATACTGAGGTAATTTGAGTAAGCATAACCACACTTTCACAACTGTGGTAGTAAATGAGTAACGGCAGGGCACAATGCAGTATTGCCTGCATTTGTTGTTCCTAATAATTGTCCATTTGCTACACTTTTGTATTTATTATTCATTTATTGCTGTAATTTAATTAACAGGTCTATTAACCCAGTGGATATACAGATAAAACAACCCAGTAGTTATACAGATCACTACAATCTTGTTTAGTCCATAATCTTTTTAAAAAAAATCATTCAGCCGCATCGGCAGTTTCTTCCTCAGCCTTATCTCCTAAAAATCACTCAGCCGCAGTGGCTGTTCCGTTGCCACTGGCGCCCTCCTCTCCACTCTGCTCTTCACTATAGAAAAACTCCTGGGGCAGTCCCAGACCCTGTAAAATGTAAAGTAAAGTGTCAAATGTCATGTAAAATGACTGTAATGTAAAATGCCATCAAAACAAAAAAAATAAAAGATTTTATTACTGAACTTTGTCGTGACAATTAACACTTTACTTTTCATTTGTCATGACATTTGACACTTTACATAACATTTGACACTTTACTTTACACTTTACAGTTGTCTGGGACTGGCACCTGGTGCTCGCAGCCCAAATTGACCATTTCCTCGAGGTTGCTCTCTTGATCGGCGCACGCGTCGGCGCAGGGCTCCAAATATTCTTTCACCATGGACACACATTCTTCCTGTTCCTCGCTCGAGCTTTGACTCGAGCTTGAGCTCGAGCTTTGGTTTGGGTCTTCTAGGCCCTTTAGACATTCGTGGCACTGGGTCTGTGAATTTGAATTGGTTCGTGGGATGAGTTCTTAGTGGGTATTGATATAGCCCGAATCCACCAGCTATCTACCGTATTTCCTCGAAATACCCTCTCAAAATTCCCACTCTGAAAAATAGATCCCCTGGGGGTATTTCGAGGAAATACGGTACATAAACTTTATGCAAGGGCAAATTTTGGAACATTTTACCCAAAAAACCTCAAAGTAGGGTTCAAACAGGATTGACTTTTCAGTATCTGATTTTTGTCTGATCGTGTATCTGATTTTTGTACTTTTCCAGGGAAAATCGTTCAGGCTTTTAATATGTAAATTTTTATTTTGTAACGCATTGCGGGGCTACAACGGAACTTCGAAAAAGTAGTCCTAACGTCTCACTGTGGATCCCTCACTGAAATAAATGTAGGAGAAAACGAACATCATTGGTGACAGCATTCTTAAGCTCATCGTACTTATCCTTTGCATCATCTCTTTTGCGTAGAACTGTGGCTATTGCCACGCTGCAGTACACCAAGGCGACCAGGGGGCAGTCCCAGACCCTGTAAAATTCCCTGTAGAATGTCAATTGTCATGCAAAGTGTCAAAAGTAATGTAAAATGACCTCCAAGATGTAAAATGACTGAGTTACCATTTTGCAAGGCATTTTCCATTACTTTTGACAATTTGCATGATATTTGACATTTTACAGGGTATTTTACAGGGTCTGGGACTGGCACCAGCGTGAGTACGTATTGCATGATTTGATGATGTTTGATGATAAGAATTTAGGATGTATATTTGATGGATATGTAAAGGTCCCATGCTTTTTATATCGTTTAGTCTGTGTTGGCGTTGTATACCTATATGCTATTGTATTATTTTTGGAAATTACAGATTACAATGTTTTGATTGCTATCTGTTTTCGCGGCCCTTTCATGTTGATGCGCATTGAAATTATCATGTTAAGCCCAGGGTTCGAACCGAATTCCGAACTGCGGACAAGGGATGAAAAACGTATTTTAACGATCCCTTTAAAAAGTTTTTTAAAAGCCCCGAATATGGTTATGAGTCAACACTAACGATGGCAAACCCTCTCGAATACAGTGTTTAAAATTTTAAGTGTTTTTTCTTTAATTACTTCGAATTTGATTTTCAAATTTTCGAATCTTTTCATTACCTTTCGAATCTTTTTCTGTTACTTTAGAGCAGGGCCGTATCCAGGGGGGGGCGGGGGGGGGGGCTGCAGCCCCCCCCCCCCTCCCGGGGCGAGACCAGAAAGTGACCGGAAAATGCGACTCTTCCCATATAATTTTTGATGTTCTCAAAAATTTTGCGCGCAAGCGCGCAATTTCTTCCCCATGCATTGTATTTTAAGCGGATCGGTCCCTTAAAACCAATATCCTTGGAAATCAACACATTTTTGCGACTTTTTGCTGTATATGTATGCATAATTAGGGTGTCAAATTTCTGTTTCCGTTTTCCGTTTCCGCCTTTCCGCAGGAAAATTTTTTACCTTTCCGTTTTCCGTTTTCCGGCAGCCAAAAAATTTTTACCTTTCCGTTTTCCGTTTTCCGGCAGCTGACAAATTTTTACCTTTCCGTTTTCCGTTTTCCGGCAGCTGAAAATTTTTTTACCTTTCCGTTTCCGTTTTTCCGGCCCATTTTTCCGTTTTCCGGCTGAAAAATTTTTACCTTTCCGTTTCCGTTTTACCAAGCCATTTTTCCATTTTCTGGCTTGATTTTCAGTTTTCTGGCATTTTTCCATTGTTTTTCCAATCTGTATTTATCTTCAATTGGCTCATCCCATTGTGTTGTTTTTGTCTCTTGGAGCAGCATTGACAACTGGGATTTCAGGGTCAGTGAAACAGGTGCTGTGAACCCAATTGGGTCATAAGCAGACACCACTAATTGTTTCAAGTTATGTCTGGTTGGTGTTGTGATGCTGTCAATTTGCAATTTTGGTGTTGATATTGCCAGCATGTCCGTTCGGTGATTTTATTTCATGCCCATTACTGCAACAATTTTATTCACCTTTGGACTCCTGCTGTTTTCTGCTATTTCATTCATGACTGATCTGGAGTTTGACAGCCATTCCCTCATGTTCATAGAACATTGGTTAAATAAAGCTTTGACTTTGTAATATAGTTCTAAAGCTTCAACTTCATTCGTGACACTCATGATGAAGTTATCAATGTAAATGTTGTTTATTATCATCACCAACTGGATTTGTTCCCCTTCATTTTCTTCATATTCATTCATGTTGTTTATTGTCACATTTAAATGGTATTTTATGACGGCTCCCAAAATTGCTGGGCTGCAGACAAGTCCAAACAGTACGCGTTTAAGATGAAGTACTATTAAGTTATTTTCAGTTACTGGTTTTGAGGCATCTTTCAGCCAGAAAAATCGTGTGCAGTCTCTAGCTTGGTCATGCAATCCTATTTGCAAAAATGCCTTTTCAATATCAGCAATTAATGCTAGATTGCCTGCCCTGAACCTCAGGAGTAGGCCCAGTGCTAATGGTGTTGTAATTGGTCCTCTAAAAAGGCACTTGTTGAAACTGGGCTTACCTGCCGACCCATCGTACACAATTCTGCATGATGTCGATTTGCCCGGCGTGATTACTGGCTGGTGTGGCAGGTAATGAATCCCCTTGTTGTCTGTTTTGTCGTCACAGATCTCAATTATTCCCTTTTCTAGTTGGTCGTCCAAAACTTTCCGGTATTGTTCGAATAAGTTTGGATCGTTGTTGAATCTTCTTATCAGTGATTTGGACCGCACCAAGGCTTCTGCTTTTCCCGTGGGCAGGTCACTGATACTCTCTTTATATGGCCAGTCAATATAGTATCATTTGTGGTTGTCGTTGAATTTTATGCTATTTATTATCATTTCCTCTGCAATGTTGTCATCAATTGCATAGTGGTCATCAGTGATTCCCACTGCTTCTAGACTGTGAAATTGTCATAGTGTTTCCTTTCCTATGGCTACTTTTTGATGATTTTTTGTTGGTTCAGTTAAGCTTGAACTACAAGTGAAGTTACAGGCATGATCCATAGTTGCAGAATGTACAGCTACCACAATCAAAGCCAAACAGGCAAACCTGCATGCAGGTTTTCCTTCTGCAAATTTGTCTATTACCGTGCTAATTTCACTTTATTTTTTTTCCATTTCCGTGAAAATTTTGCTTTCTGTTTTCAGTTTTCCGGCATTTCATTTTTCCGTTTTCCGGCCGACAATTTTTTTTTACCTTTCTGTTTTCCGCTGAGTGAAAATTTTTTACCTTTCCGTTTTCCGTTTTCCGGCACAAATTTTTTTTTTACCTTTCCGTTTTCCATTTTCCGTAAAGTGAAAAAATTTTACCTTTCCGTTTTCCGTTTTCCGTAAAAAATTTTTTTTGACACCCTATGCATAATTACATACATATAAAGCGGTTCTCGGCGCTGGCGCCAACGCCAACAGCGCCATGGCGTGGCGCCTATGTATGGCGCTAGCGCCAAAACGCCTTTTTGTACCTATATAGTGAAAAAATTTAGGGGGGGGGGCTGAGCCCCCCCCCCCCCCGTTCGCCGGCCTCCGTAAACAAGCAGCCCGCCCCGCTCAAAAATCCTGGATACATCCCTGCTTTAGAGTTTGTTTGCATCAAATTAGGTAGTGCAATTTTTATTTGTTCAATCTTTGTTCTGAGCTATGCAAAAATGTTTGCGCTATGATATGATGTTTAAATTGCGTTTCCGCATTTAATTTTCGAATTTTTAAACTTCTCTAGAAAAAAAATCTATTTTTTAGTGTTTTTACTGAAAAATCGGAAAGTTCACCTTTTAGCTGGCACTTTTCTTAAAAGACAATTGCAGGCACTTCAGTTGTTTTTTAAACGTGACTATTTTAAAAATATTGACAAAAAGCGCTGGCCATCCCTAGTAGTGCTTATTGAGCATCTGCCTGGTACAACATTTACACATTTATCCTGTTTACGGTGTCCGTTTTACTTTGCTTTGCAGTGTAATGCGCCAGTTTGTCGAAAAATCCACCAATCATGCAGGCATTTATTTATTTTTTTTATTTGTAAAAATAGGCATGTTCTGAAACAGGTAAATCGACATCCAGGCTTGGGTTTGGGTATATGGGTTTTTTTAATGTAGAAACTTCCCACATTTGTGAGATTGTGACAGAGGTGACTGAAGTGAATATTTATGTATGGCGTGGGGCCTTTTGTCACAATATGTACTGATTGCAACAAAAAAATTATGAGCCAATTTATCTTCAAGACTATTTTTATTAAAACATCCGAAATATTGTATTTTTTTAAACATATTTATCTGGCAAAAGTTATGTAATGAAACAAAACAGCTCCAAAATGGGCGTTTTTGACTTTGATTTATTTTTACTGTAGGAAGATGTCATTTTCGACTACCGTTTTACCTCGAAATACCCCCATGGGGGTTTATTATTTCGCCAGCAAAATTTGAGGGGGGGTTTATTCGAGGGGGGGGTCTTATTATTTCGTCAGAAATTTTCGTAAGGATCGTAGTAAATGGTAGGCATTTGCATGCCCAAAACAGGTAATAAATGGGTCGAAACAAGATACCTATATTTGGACATAAAAACGTAGATTAGCTACACAAACATGTCCATGTGTAGCTGCAATACAAATAAACAGTAATATACATCATGTACATTGCATACATGACGTATTTATTATGTACATGACGTACATCATTCCGAAGGGGGGGGGGGTATTTCGAGGGGGGGTTATTATTTCCCCAGCCCATTTTGAGGGGGTGTTAATTCGAGGGGGGCTTAATTCAAGGGGGGATAATTCGAGGTAATACGATATACACACGGCACAAAATTTTGAGTGTATTTGATGTAAAAATGCAAATTCCAAATCCACAACAAAAAACGTGCTTTAAAACTTTACACACCCATCCATGAATGTTTGTTTATCGTTGTCTTTGTTTTACACGAATAAAGTCTCAAAAAGAAATACTTCGCATGAAACTTCATACTGGTAGTAGTTGATTGAACTTACTACAAAATATCAACTAAAGTCTACTGACACACAACTAATTTCGTGAAATGTGTGGAAGCATAGAGCAGCTTCGTGAAGCGTCGGGAAGCGTCCGCGTGAAGACATTTCACGACGCTTCACCGCGCATCCACACATCTATTTGTTGCTGTGCTTGAAAAGCAGGTACCCGTGATTTGCGACAAACGTGAATACTAAAACAACTCCCCGCTGCTATAGCTCGTTCAAAATCTCCAGTGAATGAATGTGCATGACGTAAACACGCGCTACACCTAGCTGAAGCGTGAGACGCACTCGGGGCAGTTTGTGTCGCGCGGCTAGCGTTTGAAAAATGTATTGGATATTTATATTTAAAAGGTATAGGAAAATAAGTATAAGAAAATCGTTTTTTTATTTTCTCCTTGATTCTGGGGGGGTTAAATTACCTACCTACCGTATTTGCTCGAAATACCCCCCCCCCCGAAATACCTCCCGTCTGGAAATACCCCCCCCCCTCAAAACGGACACTATGAAATAATTACCCACCCCCTCCAAATACCCCCCGCCCTAATTGTATGTAAAGGGAACATACATGACTAAAGCTGCGGTTTGTGATTGTGATCCGGGCAATGCAGAACAGACGTTAAAAAGAACCACTGTGTTACGTTAGAACCTTTTTATACCATCTACATACATACTTTTATGTAAGTGTATAGACTCTATTACATGGTGTTTATTGGTGTATTTTTCGACGTCTGCGGACGTTACAAACGACAAATTTGTACCGGGATTTCAAAAAAATTGTGGCAAAATAATAAGCCCCCCTCTCGTTAAACCCCCCCTCGAAATACCCCCCCCCCCTCGTTTAACCCCCCCTCAAACGTTAGAACTGTTGTCATGAATTTTCACCCGACTACTTTTTACTCAACCAAATTCTACTACCGAAGACCTATTCTACTACCCTCGTTCTTCACCGAAGTGAATTCACAGGTGTACGCTACGTCAATTTTGTTAGCAATTAGCGAATGGCGTTTTTATCAACGCACGAGAAGTTAGTTGAATGTCTAATTTACACCAAGGGGTCCGAAGTTTTTTAGAAGAGTTTTTATTTTAGGCGATTTTAGACTCAGAATTCACACATTCAAAGTAGAGCACAGGGAACAACTGAGAGCGAGTTTCTAACCAGCGGCACAAAACTTTCGAAAAACTCCAAGAAAAAACCGAAGCAATTCGACTGAATCGACCCCTACGCTTTTATATGCAACAACATAAGTCCAGACAGCACTTCCACATACCACAAGAAGCATGCTTACAGCTGATTTGACGGACACACAGAATTTTAAAACAGGCATACCTAAAATTATTCACGGCGTCAGTTTACAGGATATGTCGATCAAGGCACACAAAAAACACAAAGAATTCACACAAAATGGATGGGAACGAGAACGGAAATAGAAAATGAACGAATGCGAAAAAGAATGGAGAGAAAAGGAAAAACACGGGAGATACTGTAAAAACAAGTTTTAGCGCGAAAAAAATGGTGGGCGATTCAAAAATTATTCAGCAAACTCTACAGAAAATCCAAAACCACCACCACAAACGGGAAAACACACAGCATTAAGCGACACAAATAGACAAGCGAACAATAATCCCATTAGCAAAAAGAGCGTATAATAAACAAACACAACGTTGATATCCAAAACGTAAGAAGCACACATGTTATTAATGCACAATGACAAAATGTCATAAGGGGGATAATCCATGATGAGATTAGGATACCGGTAAGGTGAACGGAATTAACTTTCACGCTGACTGTCAAGGAAAATTCAGAATTACGGTACCGTTTTAAAGACGCTGAACGGAAATTCCACCAAAGTGATAAAATACGCACTCAAATCAAATCACCTTTACACTTATCAAAATACTTGGAGAAAACAGGAAAAACTAAGCGGCTTATTATTTCATCTCTTTGTATAATAAAGATCAATCACGAAATTTGATTAAATTTCTAAATATCCAAATGTCAAGTTATCAGTTTAGGAAAAGGAAATACTCAAAATGATCTAGGATTAAGTAGATAAAAAAATAGCGACGTTGCAAAACTAAAAAATCAGATAAAAATTAACATAGTCGAGTTTTACCTATTCTCTACCAAATATAAAGTTGAAATAAATGTGGAATCGGTATGACACAAAATACAATTGATTGGCAACCTGAAACTTGACAAATTCAACTTTTTTATATAATCAACAACTAAAATGCATGTTTAGATCGCATGACTTTAACCGAACCCAAACAAAATAAATTTACGCAAAACTTAAGTGAATCCACTGCCACATGCCGAAACGCAACAGCCAGTGACCACCGAAGACACTTATTTCTATTAAATGACCACTCTCGCTGCTACACCACTCATTCTGCTACCAGAATTGTAATTAATTAATTAACCATGACTTTTAGTCCCATACGCACTGCACAAAAACCGCACCCCGAAACAACCAAACTGTCCAATCTAATCAAAAATGAGTACACCTGTCACTGTATGGGTGGTTGTTTCGATGAGATCGGTGGACTGGGCTGCTCTCACAGCAAGCCAAGGGAGTAGGTATTTAAACATGAAATCATGTTTGTCGAGTTAGACTCAATTCTTTTAATTACCTCTCATCTCAACACCAATCATCACCGCACCACTATAATTCAGTGTACTCTGTAAAATCGCTTTGAAAATCAACTTTCTGTCTCTCAACTGAAAATGCAGAAATGTACAGTGCATACTAGACCAACAGTCACGGCCTTTACCTCCAAAATTGCAGCAAAAGTCAAAGTCAAATACCAACTTATGTGTCCTCAGTCATCACTGACCATTTACGCACTACGACACGTGACAACAGCGTCACTCCTTTTCCACTTAAGAAAAATACTAAACTTCATTACTTTAGTTTTTTATGCGATCTAAACTGCAGGTAGAATTGTTCTTTTTAGCTAACTTGACACAAATTTGTTGCCACACCAGTTGTCAAACTTCTCTACACTAAAAGAAATACTTTCTAATAGATAAAAATGAAAGTTGAAAAACACCTATTACATCACAGCGTCAACTTTGTGTCAGATCCTCAATACCTCCAATCCTTTCCTTGGCCAAATGGACACACAAAACACAAGTGGGACGGAAATATACGTTACACTGCCAACGTAGCGTAGCACCAGCGTGAAAACGTCAACGCCATGTTCGCCCACCGAATCGCCCAAAACCAACGTCGAAGTAGAACTGAAATGTTTTAATTATTGTAAGCTCGGAAGTGTAAACAAACATCTACATGAATTCATTAGATGATCGGTATATACATTTGCGTTTAAAATTTTTAGAATTTCGAAATTTTTGGACACCCACTTTTACTCACACTGTGTTACGTTAGAACATCGTTTATACCATCTACATCCTTTTATAAGGCTGTAAAAACTTATAAATGGTGGTTATTGTTGCATTTTTCCGGTTTCTCTCTCAAAACTTTCACACTGAAAAAATAAACCCCCAGGGGGTAATTTGAGGAAATACGGTACCCATATTTTCTGTGCTTTTTTCCAGAGAGATTAAAGAACATTTTAGTTTTTTTTAGAGATTTCCTGACATTACATTTTCACAAAAAAAACACCCGCATTCTTAGAAGGCTAGGCGTGGCTGCCCGATGGTGATCTAGGTGCTGGTGCCAATCCCAGACCCTGTAAAGTGTAAAGAGAAGTGTCAAATGTAATGTAAAATGTCATGCAACTTGTCGTGACTCGTGACAAAGTAAAGTAAACTGTCAATTGTCATCAAAGTTCAGTAATAAACTTTTTTTTGTTTTTATTGACACTTTACATGACATTAGACATTTTACTTGACACTTTACAGGGTCTGGGACTGCCCCTTGGTGGCGGCGGCGCTGGACCTGCTGCTGCCTGGGCCGCGACTAGTGATGTTAAAGGCACCGGGAAAAATGGCACCGCACTGCACCGGCACCTTTGCCAACGCATGAAAAGGGCACCTGGCACCCTGGGGCACCGGCCAGAAAATGGCACCGCACCGCACCAGCACCGGTGCTTTTTGGAAAAAATGGCACCGGCACCGAAGGGCACCGGCGGGTTGCCGGTGCTAGCACCGAAAGGCACCGCACCGGGCTGGAATTTCTGAAGTAAATATCGGGCAGTTTCTCAGTGGTCTCACCTTTGGAAGTGCATATTTCCATCAATTTTCAACCGATTTTGATGGTTGAGCACCTAAAATGATCAGAATGATGTGGCAATCACTTTTATGATGAAGCAATTACAATGATTATGAAGCAATTACAATGATTACAAATGAAAGATAAAATATTTAATTCACTACAATGTCCATAGCCACTATTGTCTACTGATCGGAGTCGTTGCTGTACAGAGAATGGAACTATCTCTGTCATAAACTGACAACAAATTTTGAACAAACAAGTAAGATAAATATAAAACACAAAAATTCAACAAAATTTTAGATTCGCTCATCAGATACCGTATCGCGTATAATGGATTTCGCAGTACCGTATTTCCTCAAAATACCCCCCGGGGGTGATTGTTTCATAGTGGTCCCGAGAGGGGGGGGGGGGGGTTAAACGAGGGGGGTGTTATTATTTCACATGTAAATTTTTTTAATCCCAGTACGAAATTGTTGTCTGAAACGTACGCAGACGTCGAAAAATACAACAAAAACCGCCATTTATAAGGTTATGTAGGCTAATATTAGTACGTAGATGGTATAAACACTGTTCTAACGTGATTCCGACATGGTTTTAACGTGTGTTCTGCACTACGCAGAACACAAACTGCAGTATTTGTCATGTACGTTCTCTTTACACTCAATCTGGGGGGGGGGGTATTTCGAGTGGGGGTGATTGTTTCATAGTGGTCTCGAGAGGGGGGGGGGGTCAAACGAGGGGGGGGGATATTTCGAGGGGGGGGGGTATTTCGAGGAAATACGGTAGGTATATTTATTTGATGGGAGGTTTACAAAATAGGCAAAAACGGTTGGGTAAATATATCGCTGTTTTTTGAAATATGAATAAGCACATACTATGGACAAAATTGCACAGCACATGAAGCCTTGGCCGGTGCCTTTCCCGGTGCCTTTTACTTTGGCCCTGGTGCTAGCACCTTTGGCACCGGCAAAAAAATGTCACCGCACCGCACCGGCACCGGTGCTATTCTGAAAAAAATGGCACCGGCACCGGCATGGCACCCCTGAAGATTGCAATGGCACCGCACCAGCACCGGTGCTGGTGCCCTTCGGTGCCCAGCACCGGGGCACCGGTGCCCCGGTGCCTTTACATCACTAGCCGCGACCTGCCCGAGACCGTTGCCGACGCAATCGCTTTCGCTACGTTCAGTGGAGTTCCGTCCGTTGTCTAACGATGGCAAAAAAAGATTCGAAAATTCGAAAACATTTTCGAATTTTCGAATTTTTTCATAATTTTCGAATTTTTATTTCACCCCTAGAAAAAACACTTAAAAATCGATTTATTTTTCAAAAATATCGAAAATTCAAAAATTCAAAAATACTTTTCGAATTTTTCAGGGAATTCAAGGCAACAAAACGTGCTCTTAAGTTCAACGTGCTCAATAAATTGACAATTGGTATGCGGTGCGTATGAAAAAGCGAAACAAAACAAAAAAACGTCCAAAAACATTGAAATGTAAAGTGCCCTGTAAAATGTGGAATGTAATGCAAGTGTCAAAAGTGATGAAAATGCCCGGGAAAATGGTTCACATATTTGCAATTTTCCACAGCATTTCCATGACTTTAGACACTTTGCATAACATTTGACATTTCACAGAGCTTTGCAGAACTGCACATATTTATCAGTAAAAGAGATGTGATCAATGATATTATCAAATAAGAGTGGTTTGAAAAGTATTTACCTGTATCTTGTGAAGTTAGCACTGTATGCACTGAGTACGCTCAGTGCGCTGTACTCGGGCGACATTACACTAGGGTTGGGAATTTCAAAATTTTCGGTTCCGGTTCTCGGTTCTCGGTTCCAAAAGATTTCGGTTCGGGTATCGGTTCTCCGTTCCTGAAAATGTTCGGTTCCGGTTCTCGGTTCGGTTCTTAAACTCGGTTCCGGTTCGGTTCTTTCGGTTCTAAAATGATCAAAATTTCGGTTCCGGGTAGTAAAATAACCGGGTATCGGGTAATAATCGGCTGAACAACAGAAAAACAATATACCCAAGTTTACATGTGTAAGTACATTGGTTGGACATTTCGTACTACAGGAGCATATCACAGCTTACTATTTCATGGTAGAATGCAGAAATAAGAGTTGTTATAATAACACTGGTATTTAAAAAAGTGTAAAAGCAAACATATACATTTTCTGTACTCGCGTACTTTCAAAAAGTACACGAGTAAATGAGTACTGGTATTTTTTTCTGGAGGAAACGTAAATGTATTTATGTAGTACGCGAGTGAGTACACGTATTTTTTTGAGTACAAACCTAAATAACTTTTGCCAAGTACGGTTAAAACTGCCACAAAACCAATGAAAACTACTACCAGTGATAATGTGTATACTGCAGCGACATTACACCTTACAATAAAATCTACCATATCCCATCTGAATAAACAAACATGCATAAAAAATTTCATCATATTTATCAAAGCAATTTGATAAATATGATGAATTGTTTTATGTTTGTTCTTTTATTCAGGTGGGATATGGTAGATTTCATTGTAAGGTGTAATGTCGCTGGAGTATATGTGAAATTACACGCTCCCGCGCAATCATTTTGCAAACAGACGAATTTTGCAATTCTGAACACGCACCAAGATGTTCAGCTGCTGTTTAAAGGCTTAGATGTAGGTGTTGAAAAAACGCTGTTTAAAAACTTTAAGATTACTAGAAAATTTCGGTTCTTTCGGGTATTTACTTCGGTTCCGGGTATAAGTGCCGGTTCTCGGTTCCGGTTCGGTTCTCAAGCTCGGTTCCGGTTCTCGGTTCCAAAATAGTGCTCGGTTCTCGGTTCGGTTCGGTTCGGGTCGGTTCGGTTCCCCAACCCTACATTACACTGTACATTTTTCTGGAGGTAACACTCCATCATGACGTCATAACCGCAGTTGGCAGTGAACTTACGGCTCACTGAACCGGTTCAGAGTTGGGATGAAGTGGAGTGGAGTGGGGAGTCGGTTCACAAGTTTTTGGTTGGCTGTCTGCCAGCCGAAGACATAAATCATATCTATTTGTAGAGTATCACATCTACCGAGTATAGCCACTTCCAAAACAGTCCAAATTCTTCATTTAAAACTTCAGATTCAATATTTTTCCAAAAAAAATTTGAAAATTATTTGAAAAAATTCGAAAATTGCCAAAAAAGATTCGAAAACTCATAAATTCAAAAATTAAATTCGAAATTCGAAAATTCATTTCAGGAAAAATTCGAAAATTCGAAAATTCATTTTGGAAAAAACACTTAAAAATTTAAATTTTTTTTGGAGGGTTTGCCATCGTTACCGTTGTCTGCACGCGATTGCAGTGATGCGCAAATGCGCATACCGTATTTGCTTGAATGGTTCCCCCTTGAATATCCCCCTGTGAGACAATTGAGGAAATATAAATTCCCCACTTGAATAATCCCCCCTGTGAGGGATTTGATCAATTTATTGTGTCGTATTTTAACAAAATTGGTACGTTATTGTCTTAATAAATCATATTTCGTGAAATGAGTTGATAGAAACATGCTTGAAATTTTTGATGAAATAATAATTCCCCTCAAAAAAGTTTGACAAAAAAATAAATCCTCAGCTGAATTTTTCAAGCAAATGCGGCATATCTTGTCTTTGGAATTTTAAATGTAGCAGTTCATTCCGATGTTGTGGTCGATCAATATTACGGTTGTGCAGAAACAGTCGATTGTCCTGCGCAATGTACATTCTAAAAAAATTTTCCAGCTTCATAAATTTTAAATTAGCTTCAAGTCGCTTTCTGCGTTTGAGCCGACATGGCTGCACCACTTTCTGCGTTTATCGGTGCCATCAAATCGCTGCTGCACCGCCGGAATTCTACTTCCCTTGCCGTCGCAATGGAAATACACTCAGTCCACATTCACTTTCACTTTCTGTTAGGAAAGATGTGTCTCTGCGTGTGCTCCAGCAATTCACGCTGGTACTTTTTCAAAGCGAAATTCTATATGTAGTGCTTGAAATTATGGTTATCTCTCATTCGTACATTTTTACGGGCGCGTAAGCAGTTTTACACAAAGCCTGTGCAGAAACAGATAAAGCTTTTTCTATCTCGACAATAACATTTATGTAAACTGCGGTTAATTGCATTTACATTGTTATAAACAGCTGCAAGTGTGTATTTGCATCAGTTTAATTTTACTTCTGTATGACCTGGACGTAGGTATCACTGTCACAGTTTGACAGGGGGCAGTCCCAAGCCCTGTAAAGTGTAAAGTAAAGTGTCAAATGTAAAGTCAAATGCAAAGTAAAGTGTCAATCAAAACAAAAAAGAAAAGATTTTATTACTGAACTTTGCATGACAATTGACAGTTTACTTTGCATTTGACTTTACATTTGACACTTTCCATTACACTTTACAGGGCTTGGGACTGTCACCAGGTGTGCTATTTGCAAAGTGCGCGTTGCACTTAAAGGAAATACCGGTATTATAGGGTGCACCCTACTAACGATGGCCAAAAAAGATTCGAAAATTCGAAAACATTTTCGAATTTTCGATTTTTTTCGGAATTTTCGAATTTTTATTTCACCCCTAAAAAAACACTTAAAAATCGATTTATTTTTCAAAAAATTCGAAAATTCAAAAATTCGAAAATAGTTTTCGAATTTTTCAGGCAATTCAAGGCAACAAAACGCATTCTTAAGTTCAACGTGCTAAATAAAGCGACAATTGATATGTGGCGCGTATGAAAAAGCTTAACGTAACAAAAAAAACATTGAAATGTTATCCGCGGCGGAAGAGGCGGACTTCGAAACATCCGTTTTTATACCGTATTTCCTTGAAATATCCTCCCCCCTCAAACTACCCCCCTCAATATTTGCCCTATGAATTTATAACCCCCCCTCGAAATACCGCCCCCAAATTTGGTGTATAGAGAACGTTTGTGCGGTTTGTTATCTGGGAAACACGTTAAAAACAATGACTGTGTTGCGTTAGAACAGGGTTTGTACCGTCTACGTACTTGTATAAGTCTATAGAGTCTTATAAATGGCGGTTTTTGTTGCATTTTTTACATCTGTGTAACTTACAAAAAACAATTTAGCACTGGGATTTCGAAAAATTTCTGGCAAAGTAATAGACTCCCAGGGGGGGGGGGAGGGGGGGGGGGTAATTCAAGGAAATACGGTATTTGATGCCAATATTTTATTTCATGCCAATATTCTATTTGATGCCAATATTTTATTTGACACCGATTTTTCAATTGTTGTTTTTATTGCCTTTGCTGCGTTGGTGAATTAAATGTGCCAATGTGTGAATTAAATGAAGAAGTTGGACACTGGTCCGTATAACTCCTTCCACCATTTTTTATGCTAAATTATGGTAAAAATAAGGTTATAAAAACTGAGGAGAATATAAAAACAGTCCAAATAATGTGTTTAAAGCTTCAGATTTAATATTTTTCCAAAAAAATTCTAAAATTATTTGAAAAAATTCGAAAACTGGCCAAAAAAATTCGAAAATTGCTAAAAAAGATTCGAAAATTTTAAAATTCGAAAATTAAATTCGAAATTCGAAAATTAATTTGGGGAAAAATTCGAAAATTCGAAAATTAATTTTAGAAAAAACACTTAAAAATTTAAATACTTTTTTCTCGGGGGTTTGCCATCGTTACACCCTACCTTTGGCCTTGTATAAGTATCCGTAGAAAATTAATAATTTTTTTACATTTCATGTCTTCCAGCATTCCAGTTTTCACTTATTGTAGATTATTTTCGATTTTTTCACTTTACATTTTTACTTGATGCTATTATGGAGTTTAACTAGGTGCGTTGGTATCTGGTGCCTCATAGGCTGCCTCAGAGGCTGAGGTAATATTTCATGTATCAGGTATTGTCTTCAATCACATGGTATATAGGTAAATAAGTTTTCTGTTGCGCTAAGACTGGAATTAATAAAGGTTTATTCGCGTTTACCTCGTTTCTTTTTTCTAGTAATCACTCGAATCTGTCCCCGCATAATTTTTTACTGGATCTCGATTATCTTTTTGTTATCAGCTATTTTTGGTATATACCCTTGACGCCCGTCGCCAGTTGTGGTTTGGAACTAAATGAAATGAAATGAAAGCTGAACGAAGCATGAAGACGTTATACTTCTACCGTACCTCAACTAGGCATTATATTTAGTTTGAAATCCTGAAGCTACGGGAAATTTTGAAGTGCTTTCGTTTTCATGATGAAATTCAGCGAAGGTGCATCATTTTTGGACGAAATCACCGGTGAAATGTTTCGTGATCGGCCATGAATGAGGCATGATGTGCGTGAAGACACTTTAGCCAGTCCACGTGTAAGCACCTAGCCGCGGGACGCTTTAATGGCGTCACGCGGGGCGTTAATTTTGTAGGTAGATTAGTTTCAACTTTTGCACCAATGATTAGCGACCTACTGTTTATATTGTGGGTTGATTAAGCATGTTACTCACTTTCCACAGTATATTATTGTTTCCATTTTACTAGAAAGACGTTTCTGAGTTGCAAATAGACATAAGAAGTGTCAGCGCGAAATGGTAGCTTAATTAAAATATATGAGCGATGAGAAAGGCATTTTACTATTAATTATACATAACAATGGGGTGGGCGCGCCGCTGCAAATGCAATCAAAATGGGGTTTTGGTGAAAAGATAGTTTGCTGGACAAGTGCAAGCACTTGTCCATGTGAACCAGGGGGGTGCTGCAGCATTTGGCCATGATTTTACTTGTATATAGGTACCTATGGGCCATTCGATGAAATTCTACTCTGCCCCCAACTGATTGCCTTTCCAGTGGGGCGCACGCGTTTTATATCGTTGTAATAATTAGAGGGGGTATATTCAAGATGGGCCACTGCAAAATCATACACATAATTAGACAGGGGCAGCACTATGAAAATGTACAGCGTAAACTGTTCAAGATCAAGTTCTACGGCGCTGCAAGTGCATTTTCATAGTGCACGCTCTCCCCCCAGAATATATTTACGCAGTGCCATTGATATTTAGGTTGTCGCCGATGCAAATCACATCGGCGACACGTTTTTACTTTAGGGGCCATGGCATCGGTGTCAACGCCCCCAAGTTTCCATGCACTGAATGCAATGGCGAGTCGAAGGCCATGTGCATTCAGCGCACCCGATTTCCTTCGGCGCAGCATCGGCGATCTTTATCGCTTGCCGCGCAGCGACATT
The DNA here is from genome assembly GCA_964036195.1 of Sphaerolaimus hirsutus. Taxonomy (NCBI): domain Eukaryota; kingdom Metazoa; phylum Nematoda; class Chromadorea; order Monhysterida; family Sphaerolaimidae; genus Sphaerolaimus; species Sphaerolaimus hirsutus. The sequence goes on along the minus strand of OZ038454.1, from coordinate 25,972,771 downwards.
CCGTGCTGGCGGGCCGACTGTTTGCAATCGGCGGCCGACATAATTAATGAGGCCGACTGCCGATGCTGTGCCGGCTCATGAGTGGGCCAACTCTAGTGCCTAGAGTTGGCATTTACAAAAATGGTGTGGCGTTGGCGCCGGCGCCATGCCCGTCACCTTTACATTCGCCGACCCTTAGCCCCTGTACGGCCTCGTACAGAATCATAAAGATGTGTTTCAAATGGTTGGATATACAAACCCCTCAGATGTTGAGTGCATATTTTGAGCTCAAATTTTTCTATTTTGTTGCATGTTGGTCTAAAGTAGGAATTGGATCCTTGGTGGTTTGTATTTCCCAGTAGCAGTATGGAAGTGAGTGTACAATGCTCTAAATGTTCACATTTTCATGTGAGATAGAATTGAAATATTTGTTCACAATCAACAATCAAAATGTCACGGCCATATATGAGTTGTCCTATTAAATGTGTATGGTCTATTTTCCCAATTGATCACTTTAATTCACTGTGAACCAGGTTCAGCTGGCTCTCTCTAGATACATCCTTCCTGTAGTTCAAATCAGGTTCCATTGCCGTGCCAGAGTACATTGTACAGTGTGGTGTGGCCAGTGAGTGTCATTGAATGTCAGTTGCCAGTCAGGTAGCTGTAGCGTGGCACCAGAAACATGAGTTGTTAACATGTGCACCAGATTGATATTGGCAGCCGCGTGTATGTTGTGGCTGCTCTCAGTAGATAGTGGTAACCGTTTGGCATTCTGACTGGCATTGTTATGTCCACTGCCGCACTAGCTGGATGGAATCCACTGTTCAAGGTGTCAATGGCATGTTGTTGTTGAAGCATCTGCTGTAGATCTTGGTAGGTTCATGCAGTCTGTTGTTATGGTCATTGTTGAAATTGATGTGTTGCAGAATATGGTTGAGTCAGATATATAACATTACTACAGTGTACCTTACAATTGGTATAAAGTGACAAAGAATTTGACAATTGAATTATTACATTCTATATTTTCCATGTAAACAGTGTTGCTAAATTGAATTTCACAGAAAAGCTAGAACATGGACCCTCCAGTAATACTGTTTGACTTTCTTTGACCAAATGTATCTGTGGAATGTTTCAATTTTTCAACATTTCATTTGAATTGAATAGTTTGGGTCCTGCATTCTTGCTTTTTATCACATCAATTACATACAGCATTATGGAAACACAGAGGTTGAAGTGAGTGCCTTATACTCAGTTGTTAAAAAGTACCCAACTTTTCAGAGTATACGTATTTCTTTGGAAAACGTAAAATTAGATATTTTGATGAATTTCACTCCATTTGCAAATTCTTCATAATTTTTATAACTTTTTTTGCATCAAGTCTCTGACTATTTTCTTTATTTAAGTTTCTATTTATGCCTGACATGTACTTGAGTGCTTTTGACAGGTAAAATGGGAGCAGTATGGGAATATTTGAAGAACAGTGTAAACACATGACTATCTGCATTTAAGTATACGTATTTCTTGAGTCAAAGTAAATACATTTTAACAACTATAAACTCCTGGGTATTTCGGGTATCGCATCTGTTTCGGTATATATATATTTGTGGAGTCTTTTCACTAAATTTCCATTTTTGTTTAATAATTCTGAAAGAGACATCACAAATCTTCTCGGGTTGAAATTTGAGTAGCTAGTATACAAAATTTCTTTCCAAATTTTTATATTTTCAAGGTGAGGAGCGGTTTTTATGGGGAAAGTTGTATAAATCAAAATGTGGGTTCTCCGTATGTCATTCATTCAGACCCTCAGACCTTCGTCAGTTCTACCTCCCTGTTACTCATGTCGAAAAAGTCCTTGGGGTTACTAGCTGCGACACATGGGTCCCAGGTCTGCCGACCCAAGAGTTTCTGAGCCCTCTCGACGCGATGTGCACGCATGATGACGGCGCCAGAATCTAACACCATCTTGAAGAGTTGGCGCCAGTGCGTGGTTGTTTCTGAGAGCATGAAAATTGGTTCGAAATCAGCTAAAATAATTATTGACCTTTGGTGCCGAGTCAAAGCTACGCAGAGTCGTCGAACATCGGTCAAGTGTGCCAGCTGCTGGTAGCGTGTATTGGCTGTAAAGCCTGGCACGAGCACAACATCCGGGACCTGTGAACCCTGCGCTACGTCAACTGTTGTCACGTGATTGATCAAATCGGGCATGTCGCGCCCCAACTTCTGTTTCAATTTCGTGGTTTCGTCTTCCAGATCTGCCCGGAAATCGTTGTAGAACGTGAGCACTCTGAGTCCGTTGAATGCGTTGGGCCCGCCCGCATGGTGCCAGGCCCGGATGAACTTGCTAAACTGCTCGCGGGTCTGTGTACAGCGGCGTAACGATTTATCCCTAGCAGTACTCGTAACCTGTTTGGTCTCTACGTCGACCCAGTAGATGGCCGGCGTGTAAACTTTCGACTTGTCTGGCTTAACTTTATATGGCAGTGGGAAGCCTGGTGGCTTGTTGCGCATGTAATCTTCCCATGTGTTGGGTGTCGGTGATGCGGACAACTGCTTGTTGTAGATGAGGTCTTTGACAAGCTGGGCGTGCTCCATGGACACGCGGTACACATGGCTCAGGGCGATCTTTTGTTCCGCTGGTAACACTGCGCTCATCCTTTCAAGACCACTCTCGTTGGTGATAGCTTCCATGGCCCGCCTGATTGGGGTCATGCCCAATATAGGCTTGCCAAGTTGACGCTGGTCCCCTAGCAGCAGCACATTGCAGCGCCTTTTGATGTTATCATCGTGGTTCATCAAGCACAAAAGTTCACACAGTTCAAGCGTGCTGATTTTGGTTGATTCGTCTATCACTAGCATGCTGAACCGCGTGTCGCGGAGTTTAGTTAGTGCTGTGAACGTGGTGGCGCTTACGACTTGATGCCGGTTGCGGATCTCTTGGTCTTCACCAGCCGTCAGTGCCTCCCTTTCTTCCAGGTTACTGGCAACATTGTCCAGCCATTGTTCGGGCACTGGGTCAGACCGATGGAGTTGGCATCCCTGTACCGATTGAGGGGTTCTTGCCCGCTCACTTTGTTCCACTCTTTTTGATGCTGCCTTCATTTGGTAATGGGACCAAGGCTTTGGATGCTTGCCCGAGTGAAGGCGGCGATCATACTCGGCTGACAGGTGATCCGTGGCACTATTGTCACTGGCGGTGAGCAGAACTTTTGTCGCCAGCGGTTCTGCCGCATGCCTTTCTTGGCCCGAGTCCAAGTGTCGGTCCACTGCTTGCAGTGACATCTTAGTTTTTCCAGCCCCAGCAGGGCTTTGAGCTGTAGCAAAGCCCTGGTTGGCTTGCAAAGCACGGAGCACGGACTCCTGCTTGTCGTCTAAATCCTCAGAGACGACTTCTGGGTACTTGTATTCGCCCTGGTCACTGGTCGTGACTTTCACCTTGCTGACCAGTTTTTGTTGGTTGGGCAGAAGCAGTTTCATGATCATCAAATCTGCATCTGACCTTTCTGGGTTTAGCAGAGCGTACGCAAGGCGCGTAAACGTTTGCTTGTCCCTGCTCTCCCAGAACTGGGCACTCGCTTGAAAAGCTAGTTTGCTCAGTTTCATTTGGGAGTGGCGCTTTAAATACTGTGCTGTCTCCTTAGTTAGCACAGTAATGCCAACCACTTGCTGTGTTCCGCTGTTCGCAGGTTGCACGGTGGTAATCGTGCTAGCCAGTTCCAGCCTTGGCTCATCAAAATAGAGCCTAGTTGGAGTGCAGCTAGACCAGGTGATCTTGTTATCCCTGGGAATTGTCACGTGGAATGTCAGGTAACCGAAGCACTCTGACCTGATGATGTTGACACTATCGGTCCATGGAGAGCGCTGGTTTCGCGTGCTACTCATCAATTTCGTGAGTTTGGTGACTGCAAACTGAAAGCACATTGCCGCCATGGCCGCGAAAATCGCAGCGCGCTCAGTTGATGGCCTGGTGTGCAGCTTGGCAGCCCACCGGAAGCTGCGCCAGTAGCGCCACTCCAACATGATGTCCCTCACATCTATAACCGAATGCTTGGCTGCATTGGCTAAATGCTGGCCGGGAGCGTATGCTAACCGGGTCAGGTCCCTAAACCCATCTTTTGTGGCCATTTTCCCCCTAGTCAGTTCTTGGTTCTTAACCGCTTTTGGCACCTCAAAGGGCACAAACAGATCCTGGCAAGTCAGGACTACCTCTGGACCAACAATTGGTCCCCTTGGCGCCAAGTCTGACACTTTTCTGACACAAGTGATGTTTTTCAAAATTGGACAAACTAGGTGTGCCCCCATCCGGATGCCAGGAACCCACAGAAGTGGATGCCCCAGCTGCAGACTTTCAGCAAGTGCCTTCGTTATGGATCGGTCGCCGACCCAGAACTCCTGGGTGAGTTGCCTCATTTTTGCTGAGTCGCGGTTGTGATACGCGTTGCCTACCGCATAGATTTTATCTAAGACCAGGACTTCTGGGACAATGGGTCCTTTTCCTCTCTGGACACCGTAGATTGATGTTAGCATCGTTATCTCACAACCTTTCCAACCCGCGGTGGTTGTGTAGTGGCCGATTGACAGATAAAACTTCACGGTACGGCTTTTTATCTGTCGCAACCATTCTAATGGCGCGTGCAGATGTAGACATTTCCAGGGCCCCTTTTCAACGGGCTGAATGACGCTAGCCTCTGTCCCTATCAGCGCTTCCCACGGAATCTGACGCAACAGTTCCCTGACCTCACGTGGGTCAGCGGTGTCATGCGAAACCCTAACTTCTTTAGCGACTTTGTTGTCAGACAGCACCGAGCCGGCGTAAATGACGCCGGCTGGGCTGGGATCACTTGAGGGAATGAGCGCCAATTGTCGTTTATAGCTGTAATTCCATTTCGGATGAAAAGCGCGATGTGTGGGGTCAATTTCTATGCCAGCCACCATGAGCTCACCACGAACCCATCTTGGTCCATTGCTGACGCTGGCAATCACGTTGGCTACCACAGACGGAGCCAGGCATTTATTTTCGTTTCTAACTTCTTCCGCTTCTGACTCTAATTCAACAAGCGGATCAGCTGTTTGTTTTGGCTGGATTTTAGCCAAGATTTTGAGCGTGATATCTAATGCTGCAGATCCAGTTCCAGTTTTTGGACGTTTGGCAGGCGGAGTGGCTGAGGAAATGAGAGTGTCATTGGAATTTGTCTAATGTGCACAACACAATGGTATGCACTTTTATGGATGGAATGTGGTGTGACTTGAGAATACGGTTTGTTTCAAACAGAACTTTTGCCGTGGAATGAACAGGTTACTAGGTAGTAGGGTAGATTGACTATTCCCTACACCATGCGCATGTTCAGTTCTAGCTTGGTGGTGGTAGGTTGCGACAAGGTGAGAAGCCTTTTGGGGACATTTCATCCCATAAAAGTGCATGCCCGATGAGATACTGGGCTGACCAACTTGAGCTTTTACTATCAGCCATTGCGCAGGCCGCTCGGGCTAGTGTCCGGGTGTCGCGTGTTGTGTATTTACTTATTATAATTTCATTGGATTGGGTAGTTTTAATTTTTAGTTTCTTAGAATTTTAGTCCTGGGTTCAGAGGTTTTTGTTTGGTGGATTGTTTGTTGCAAAAGTGAAAAAGGTCGTGATAAATAGGCGAAAAACTGCATAGAACAATGTTGTTATTACGGTTCAACTGACATGTCATTTTGAAATTGATGTTCAAGATTAAAGTTTGAACGTCAATACCAGTTTCGTATTTTATGCTTTTTGGTTTTGGCAATCTTGTTGAAATGTGAAAACTTTGACCTTAGACTTAGAGTTTAGTGGTTGCGAATTGGTAAGTTTTTGGTGGGTACGTTTCCAAACAGAGAGAAACCCCTTAATTTTTTTTAGAACATGATGCAGATTTGACCGGTTGATATATAATATTTCCAAGATTTTGGTATTGATATTTGACATTCTATATGACATATTGTTTGAACCCTAATAGCTATAGAGTCAATGGCATGCGGAACGTGACTGAAAGCGAATCAAATACATTGGAAAATACATAAGTTGTCTGTATTGTTATGTGACACAAGTCTCTTTGCTATACAGGTGAAAATGCGATATACAGAGTGTAAATGAGCTATTTTTGGATTTTCAAATTTTCTGTGGTTTGATGCATTGAAGAGTTCTAGTGGTTACAAATCGTGGTCTGTACAAATGTTTACGCAAGCGACAAGTCATGTGGTCCACGTGTGAGAAACGTGAAGCCACGCGCGCGCACACCACCCCAACGTCCCTACCCCTAACTGGTTCTTTTCATTAACCAATCCAGCCGAAGGGCGGAAGGCTCCACATGACCCGGTGGAGATTCGGGCGCGGGCCGCTTGGCCTTACCTAACCTACGCCAAAAATTTTGTCTACCCACAAAGCGCTGCGCAGTACCCTCCCCCCCCCCCCCCTACTGGGATGAAACACTGGCCGCAGTGTTGCAGGAAACAGGTGGATGACTCATGCATTCTGAGAAGTGGCATGACAGTTGTCAATTGTGCGACGGAGTGCGATACCACAGATGTCCAGTGGAGTTATCGCCACCCCTTAGCCAAAATTCCTCTACTCTTGTTGAGCATTGGTAGTGTGGAACTTGTTGGTGACTTCACCTAGCAGTAGGACGTCACCTGTCTGGTAGCCACGTGGAAGGAAAACAAAAGCAGAGGACATGATGTCATTGTGTCTCACTGCTTCAGTGAAAACAAATCCGATTATGTCGTGGAACCCGATCCACGTGCACAGCTGCTATGGCACTGGTCATTTGTGCAAAAGCAGCTTTTAGGTGCATTAGCTGGATGACATTTCGAACCCACTGTTGCTGAAGAACATTGACGGTCAACAGGGTTTGATTGTTGTTCATGCTTTTACTTTACTGGGTAGGAGTAATACCATGAGTTGCTTGGGTTGAAGTAAAAGACTTGACATTGAGCTAACTTTCGTTATTAGCTTGTCAGTTGATTGGTCGCTTAATGGTCACTAGTTGATCCAAAAGTTGGCTATCATTCAAAAGGTTCCTCAATCATGCAAATGATTAATGCAAACTAAGTATTTGAACTTCAAATTTTGGGCAGAGGTTCATTCTTTACGCCCCAAATTTGCCAAGAAAGCCAATATTTTATTCCAACTTCGGCATTTTGTTATGGTATTACACTTCCCCCAGGGGTCGGTTTCGCGCCAAATCACGGGCTAAAGCTTCACGTTCAACCAGGCAGCTGGACAGATGTTTTTGTACAAAGTGGTTGTTTGAGCTGACCCCTGAAATGGAAAAGCTCGACATGTGAGCTGTCCTGCTGAACCGCAACTCACCACTCCTGGTAATCGGTACTTGATGGTTGATTGTTTGAGAAAAGGTGTGTGGGTCAATCTGGCAAGCCAAAAGGACCCTCGGTGAAAGATTGTGAACGGAGCAAATAACAAGACTACTCACAACCACACGAGCTTACAATAACAATAACAACCTAAAAATCAGTGATGTGGTTTGGTTTTCCAAGTGCAAATTCCCTATGCACTGGAGGGTTTGTGATAACAGGCAGTAAGTAGAGATGGCTGTAATCTCCGCCCGGCAGCAGCCACTGCAAGAACTGCTGGCGCATTTCGCGGGGCAATACAACACCTATTGGCACAGGCATAGCGCAGCTTGGGGCCTGGTTCTCAGAGCGCGTGTGTCTATGCTTTGCAATCAGAGAACGCCTCTGTTGGCATCAGCAGTACCAACGGGGAATAGGCAGACCGGCCGGTGAGAGTGCGACACACGTACTATAACACTGTGTGGCAATAAGGTGAGGACAGGATTCGGTGCCTGGGGAATTAGCAGGCTTACCGGTGCTGTGGTAACAACGAGGCTGCCCGGACGCACCCCCCCTATGTAGGGTGGGCAGCCCACTTGAGCACGGCTGGATCGCCGGTGATGTTGACGCTAATGCGTGCCTCACACATGCGACTTGGGTGCCACTTCTGCATTAGCACCGATTCCGGGACCCCCAGTAGTCGGTTTCAGCACAAAAGCAGACGTTTCTGGTTTTCAGACCCACTGGGAAAATCTAGCCTCAGGCCTATGGTGACTTAGTATGTGCAACAACAATTCAAAACTTGGCATTAGGACTCAAGGTTGAGGGAAAATGCACCATTAGAGGTCTAGTTCCCACTGGGTTTGTTGTTGAGCAGACTCTTGCTCGAGACTCACTGGGGCACACATTCTGCACCAGCGGGGCAGCCTGTAGAAGCCCAGCAAACCTCAAGCAGTGGTTCTGCACACAACACCATACACCATAAAAGAGTTTGAGAAAGTTTTTGAGTTCGGACTATATTTTTCACACTGCACACTTCAATCACGGTCCACTTATGCTTGGCCATCAGACAGCAAGTGCCAACAGTGGCAGAAAATGCAGAGTGAAATAATATAGCAGGCTGTAAATATTGCATACAACAGCTTTACTGCTTACTGTAAAATGCGAGTATGAATAATCGGTGTCATAGGTGAAATTCCGCCGCACACAAGCAGCACACAGCACACACCCCCTATGTAGATAAACAGCACAAAGCCCACAAGAAGCCAAAATTTTCCCCAACACGGTGATTCCGTTCTCTGTGCAGCCAGTGAGACCTCAAGCGTTGATCAGGCGCGAAGGGGTTTTCTGGTCTGCAGCTTCTGGGGGGGTTTCTGTGTAACTTCTGGGGAAACTTGTGCAGATGGAAATTACAGTTTTTGTCCTGAAACATTGTTTCCCTATTTCACAGGGTGTCCCACTATTTCTAGAACCAACCCTGATCCCAATACCTATTTTACTTTACTTAGAAAATGCCGAAATATTGACGTTTTATTTATTTATTTTTTTTTTTGGTTGAAAATGCACTTTGTCCGGTGTCTCAGTACTCCTGGAACATCCCCATGGTGAAGTGCAGTGCTTTTCAGTTTTCGGAGCATTTTGTTCATCTCAGAAGTGTCTAACTGTGCATTGACAAGAAACTTTTACCTACAAGAAGGATGACATTCTCAAACCTTCCATACCCCAAGCCCAGTTCCAACTTGTTGCTGCTGGGCTCAGAATCCCTTCCTACGTCCTCCCCGTTGCTGTCCCAGGTGCAGTTTCCAGTCTGTGGTCACGGCAGATGTGCTGCAGCCACTGCGCGCTTTACACGTGTGATAGAATGCTAGCTGACCAGGATGCTTACTGCTGGAAAAACCGGTGACTTGGTTGGTTCATTTTAATGGATGTGGATGATTATCAATGTGAACACAGGGCCAACAACTATTCGTATTCACCATGTGAATGGTGAATGGCGCCATTTTCCTCTCAATGTGTGGGAGCTGACATTTTATTCAGGCATTACTGTCCTTGAATGCGCCCCCCCTTAGCCAAAACATGTCATAGATAAAAGTGACAAAGCTTGGTGGACATCACAGTTAGTATGGAAACCTTCCGTAACCAGCAAAATACTCAAAAGTATACCTTTTTTCTTTTTGCTTTGGAATAATTAAAACTTGTCACAGGAATTATCTGTTAAATGATAGTATGATTCTGTGCAAAACATGTGCTTTACTACGCACAGTTGAAACATTGTTTGGGGATTTCCCTTGAAAAGTACTTCAAATTTTCCCATGAAATCTCATTTTGATAAAGAATTCCGCTTTTTATTTTATTCAATTGTACTTGTTTGAGCCGGGGGACTTATTCTTGGATATATGACAATGTGTTTTCCAGCGTCCAGGCGCTGAAATCTACCATATCCCATCTGAATAAAATGTCAATCCCTCATCATGATTCATCACGCTATAATAAGCAAATGTTTCAGTCCACGTTCAGAGTTGTTAAAAGTACTGAACTTGTCAAAAGTGTGTGAAAATTTCAGAATTGATTTCAATTACCTAAATATTTTCATCTTATTTCAAATTTCAATATTGGCCATTTCGTTAGTGGAGGCGCATTTTCGTGATGAAATCTACGATATCTCGTCTGAATAAACAGCTTCAGACACGGTCATTTCTCCATGAACATGCGCGGTCCAACCAATGAAATTGACATCAGAGTGTGAAAATTTGATGCTTAAAACAACTCTGACGCTCAACATTGTGCCAAAGTTCTGGTGCCTGGTGTCAACCATTTGGGTGTCATTGGCGCCATTCACAATGGCGTCTCCTGCTTCTAGCTATCAAATTTTGGTAGGGAGTTATTCAAAATGGCACTATTTCACTTTCTCCACGTGACTTTATCCATCAAAATACGGTAACACCGTGTGCCATTATTTCCTGGCGCTGTTTACCGGCGCATATCATTCTCACGTTTGGCCCGCAATTGTTAGAATAAATGTGGCCGAGTTGACATTTTGAATTCAGAAAATTCAGCTATACACTGGAAAGGTACTTTGCTTATCAGTTCCCATTTCTGTTTCAGTCACTTGTCTATTTCGCTAACAAGTTTATTTAGTTTTGTCAAAAGCACTTTCAAAAAGTACCGTTTTTTATTATTATTTATACTTTGCAATAAAATCTGAAAACAACAGAACAAGGGAATGTACATTTATCATCAATTCCATGGCTTTACCTACAAGATTTCGACATCAACTTTTAATAAAATAGCCCTATGCTTTATCTGGTCAACTAAGTACATGGACTTAAATTCAAAGTTGGCAGAAATGTCAATGGAATTGGTGCTTCGGATATTTTTATTTTTGTATGAGAGAAAACGGGTTAGCTCATTTACTTGGTCACGATGGCAAACCCTCTGAAAAGTGCTAAAATAAATTTCTATATTGCAAAGCTTAAGATTTAAACTTTATTTATCATCACTTGGCCCATTTTCATGAAACCTGAAAATGGCAATGGCAAAATGGCAATGGCATTTTAGCCGTCCAATCTGGAAAATATCCATTTTCCATTTGCCATTTATTTTTGCCACACATTTGCACGTCCCTTTTCAGCGTGCAAATGCTCATAAATATTTCTGCGCGGCCCGCGCAATCATTTGCACGCGGCCGCAGCGCGCTGTAAATATTAGCACGCGAATGCCAAGCAGCCGTTTTATCAATTTGGCACGCAGCCGCGTCGATAAAACGTAGCTCTGAATTCGCGCGCGTGTAAATATTTACACGCGGTTTCTCGTTTTTTTTATATTATATGTTATATTTATCTCAAAAGAGGGCCGCAATTATTTCAACAATTGCGTCATCGCGGCGCCATTTTTCTGGCGCTCCTTTGCCATGGCACTCAGTGCCATTTCTCCTTATTATTTTATATGTCCCAAAGCGTGAAAACCATTCATAACTTCCCAAAACCCATTCCCCAACACAGGTTTTATTCCGTCGTCTCTGGGTGGCGCTGTGCAGTCGCGTCGCACTGCTGTTGGCGCTCGGCGCGGCGGCGTCAACTTTGCTGTTCGTCGCCGACCGCAGACCGGCCGGTCCGCTGTCCCACTCGTGGATGCAGCTCGGCCACGGCGTCGTCGGCCATGTGCTGTCGCCACCTCGATGGCGGCTTTATTCCAGCGCCGCCGCAGGTGTGTTGAATTGGGGAATCTGCTTGATTTGTGGGTTGATTTGGGGAGGCGTTTGGTGTGTATTTTTTTATTATATATCATGCATTGCCTTATTTTCATTGTTGGCATTTTAGGTAGGTGCTGGCGCCGCGCATTCAAGGCGCCCATAAGTTTTTATTGACTGTTCTTATTCAATGAAATCTACCATATTCCCACTGAATATAATCGCCTAGTCACCATGGAATCTAGTAGATACTTGGGGCCAGCGTCAACGTAGGGCTTTAGACGCGTAGCAACAAGCCATTTTAGCGCCGCCGTTATTACTTATTTACGTTGACATTTGTAAATAGCTAAGCACGTATACTCAGCGGACATCACACTTAGTATGGAAACTACCGAAATCATTTACATAAAGAACCCAAAAATCGGTTCTTGTTTTATCTCGCTTTTCTTTACCTGGTAGGATTCTGTGCATACTTTGCGGTCTGTTGAGTATACCGAATGCGAGCCGCGCCCAAGGCATATATTTACTTTGTCAGTTAGGACGACTTTTCAAATTGACATTTTCCGACGCCATTTCCTGACGCGAGGCCAGGCCACTTTACATCCTGGACAGTCCACATTCTTCCACCAAGCGACAGTTTACATCCTATGGTACATTCTGTAGGAAATTGTGTTGTCTGTTGTACTTACTTGAAACTTTTCATTTCGATTTCAATTCATTTCGCGCTTGCCGCACAAATCAAATTCCGGTGGATGCCAATACCCATGCTGGTTTTTATTTATTTCATTCCGGGTTTTGCGAGACATAAAAATATGTTTCAGCTGGAACTTCCCACAGAGTTTTTTGTCCGTGGTTTTTGTGAAGCCATGGACTTTTCATAAATTTCTCACATCTGTTGTATGACCCTTGAATGTAAAGTGTGCGAAAAGTTAGGAATTACACATTTTTTACATGATATTAACCGGCGCGGTACTGTGGAATGTAAAGTGTCCGAATACAGATAATGTGAACTGTCTAGGATGTGAAGTGACGCTAGCTCCCTGGCGCGGCGCGTGCGGTCTACACACTGAACGCCACATGCTAGGCGTCAACTCGCTGTAGATACTGTGCCATTACATGGCTGAGTCCCACTTTTGAATAGAACCCCTACACTTATCTCGGTGCCCTATATACCCGGCGGACATCACACTTAGTATGGAAACCTACCATAAACCATTTGAATAAAACCCAAATAACATCCAATTTATCATCATTTTTCCTGAAAATTTCGAAAATTGTCACAAGATTTTATTCATTAAATTGCGGTAGGGTTCTGCACATAATTTGCGGTCCGCTGAGTATACTCCTAACACCTTATGCCCTGCACGCGTAGTTCCAGCTGGAAGCGTGCCAACGATTCTTTTACACAGGCAATTTTGATAAAATTTAAAAGATAATTGATTTGATTGAAAATTGATTAAAGAAGTCATCTCTGTTATAACGCTATACACTAACTTATTCACAACAATGATTTTCATTTTTTATACAAAATCTCGAGCTTCACCATCATTGGCACATTTCCAACGCGGGACATAAATGAGTGCGAGGGCAGCGCATCCTGTTCGCCTAGTATACAATGGAAGCCAAATTCAAAGCGACTTATGCCTTAAATTTATGCCAGTTAAGATGACATTCATCGCATTTTCGCTGTCATGTGCAGCGTTTCGTTCCAGAATGTGTGCACTTGCCTTTCTACATTTTAGTTTGGAATTTCCAGTGTCGCTTAAAGGCCCATGCACTGCTGTCATCCTTACAATGAAATCTACCATAATCTATCTGAATAAAGAACCAAAAAAACAGTTCTTATTATTTTCACTGTGAGGTAGTCAATTGCGAGAGCTCATTATGATAGGTTTTCATGCAAGGCATGCAGTTCACTTGGAAGCTCCCTTTTCATTCACCAAATTATTTTTTAAAGTGGTGTGCAGGCGTTTTGGAATGAAACTCTCCACATCCCTAACTTTGCTGGGCGCTCTATTTGTTCTCTAAAGCGCAGCCAGTGGTGCCATATTGTAAAATGTCATTATCTCTCAATGTAGCAGCCAATTTAATGTGTCATTTGACTTTTTATGCGTAGGACCTCATTTCAAATTCCGCAGAGCCCTCAAAATGTGTCCTCTTTAAGCTGACGCACGCTCAGCCATGCGCAGTGCTGCGCCGCGCTCAGTAAGGTGCTTAGTTGTACTTAAGTCCCTTGTCGTATGTATTTTGCCCAACATCCCTCAATGTAACGCCAGTTTGATGTGTCATTTTGAGGTAATGTTCTGCGCAGTCAAATTGACCTTATGCAGCACTTTTGGCGAGTTCCCTAAGGTGAAACATTTGGGGCCACACATGCTGGATGTCAACTGAATTCGTGTCAACTCATTTCAGTGAACTATGTGAATTCAATTTTCTTATTTGATAGGGCATAGTTGTATTTTACATCATGACACTTAATTTTTGTTGACTCAGTTAAGTGTGATGCTGGAAACAAGAAAAAGATCTGTTCATGTCATTTCGTTGACATTGAGTTGACACGAGTCTGCGAAGTCAACTAGCGTATGTGAGTAAGTGAGTACCATGATTTTTGAAGGAAAAGTAAACATATTTATCCTGTAAGTGAGTATACGTTTTTATTGAGTAAACATAAATACGTTTCAACAACTATGCTTTGAATTTATTGTTCAAACATTTGATTTAACTGTCAGCAGACGTGTTTTCAACAACTCTGCTGCTGCCTGTCGACCCGTTCCACTTCCAACTGTCCGAGCAAATACAAAACCGTGTCGCAGGGCGCGACACGTCACCTGACTTCTGTGATCTGCATGGCGGCAGCGTGTCCAACTGCGTTACGTCCAGCTAGGTGGTCGTGTGGTTGGTCCGGTCCACCGTACTGGTGGCGCTGTCGTGACCTGTCATTGTTCCAATTCTATGCAGATTGCTGTCGGCCATTGCCATGCGCTCACGTTTCTCTGTCGCTGCACTTGGGGTGTTTTTGTGGGGGGGTCAAAGGATTTATTAGGGAATAAATATAAGTCCAGGGGAGCTCTGGGTAGAGCTGGTTGGACTCGGATAATCCAACGACGCCAGCTATAAGCTGGAATCGAGCCGGTACGGGAGCCACTGTAAGCACCTAGCCGCGGGACGCTTTAATGGCGTCACGCGGGGCGTTAATTTTGTAGGTAGATTAGTTTCAACTTTTGCACCAATGATTAGCGACCTACTGTTTATATTGTGGGTTGATTAAGCATGTTACTCACTTTCCACAGTATATTATTGTTTCCATTTTACTAGAAAGACGTTTCTGAGTTGCAAATAGACATAAGAAGTGTCAGCGCGAAATGGTAGCTTAATTAAAATATATGAGCGATGAGAAAGGCATTTTACTATTAATTATACATAACAATGGGGTGGGCGCGCCGCTGCAAATGCAATCAAAATGGGGTTTTGGTGAAAAGATAGTTTGCTGGACAAGTGCAAGCACTTGTCCATGTGAACCAGGGGGGTGCTGCAGCATTTGGCCATGATTTTACTTGTATATAGGTACCTATGGGCCATTCGATGAAATTCTACTCTGCCCCCAACTGATTGCCTTTCCAGTGGGGCGCACGCGTTTTATATCGTTGTAATAATTAGAGGGGGTATATTCAAGATGGGCCACTGCAAAATCATACACATAATTAGACAGGGGCAGCACTATGAAAATGTACAGCGTAAACTGTTCAAGATCAAGTTCTACGGCGCTGCAAGTGCATTTTCATAGTGCACGCTCTCCCCCCAGAATATATTTACGCAGTGCCATTGATATTTAGGTTGTCGCCGATGCAAATCACATCGGCGACACGTTTTTACTTTAGGGGCCATGGCATCGGTGTCAACGCCCCCAAGTTTCCATGCACTGAATGCAATGGCGAGTCGAAGGCCATGTGCATTCAGCGCACCCGATTTCCTTCGGCGCAGCATCGGCGATCTTTATCGCTTGCCGCGCAGCGACATTCCGTGCTGGCGGGCCGACTGTTTGCAATCGGCGGCCGACATAATTAATGAGGCCGACTGCCGATGCTGCGCCGGCTCATGAGTGGGCCAACTCTAGTGCCTAGAGTTGGCATTTACAAAAATGGTGTGGCGTTGGCGCCGGCGCCATGCCCGTCACCTTTACACCACGTCTCAGTTCGCTTGCATTTCAATTGGCTCGATCAGCAGGCCCGGTGCCCGTAGACATGTATACCCGCTCGGCATGTGGGTAAAATATAGCTAGAATAGGTATGTAAACATATTTATGTATATGCCAAAATAGCGATTTTTAGGTGAAAATTGTCAAAATGGAACAAGAATGAACAATTTTGAGTGAAAATTTGGGAAAAATCGCTCAAAATTTTGCTCCACGTAAACAGATAGATAGCTGAATGAATTGAGGTGGGGGGGGGGGGGCTCAGAGGAAAGTAGCCCAAAAATTTGCCTCGTGATTGATAGTTAGCTGGGCGGGCATCCCGGATAGATAGGTAGGCCGATTTGGAGGGAGCCCCCCAATGGGGAGACCCCTGCAACGGGTCTACATGCCGAGCGGGTTTACATGCCTAGGAAGCCTACGTCGATCAGGACTGCGAATATATGCTTATGTTAATTGAAATATACGCAGTGCTTTTATCAGTGCAGCCGAAGTATACACACATGTATAAAAACACTTGCTTTTGCGAGCACTTCAGTTAAACACAAATTCACGAACGTAATGGCAATTTTTTTCACACCACATTTTCACCGCAGAAAAGGAAAAAACAAGGTGGGGCGACAAAACAAGCAGCGATAACACACAAATACTGAACACATATGTCCTGGAACTACCGTTTGCTTAAAATAGTGTGAATACAATATATTTATTCACCTCTTCTGATTAATATTCCGTAACTTATATTGCTACTTTTTACAATACTGCCTCTGAATAACTTCCGTGTCTAAAAAATTACATAAATGTTCATGTAGCGATGTAAATATTCACAATTAATTATTATAATGGAAAATTTGTCCATATTATAATGGAAAATTCGATTATAATAGAATTATAAAGTGATGCCCTCACAGAGGAAATTTCGTATCAGATATCGTCGAAACCCGAAGCAAGTCTGATTGCATTGGCTCAAAATGTTTGTCTGTCTGTCCTGTCTGGAAACATGTCGGTTTCAAAGAGACCTTTATGAAAAAATTACTAGCCCACTTCAATTTTAGCTTATAAATATGTAAGCCCTCGTTCCAGAAGAGTATTCATACGAATTCAATATACGTACCGCAAATCCTCGAATAAGACCCCCCCTCGAATAACTCCCCCCCCCCCTTGAATAACTCCCCCCTGTTGGCGAGGTGAGGAAAAAATAACTCCCCCCCTTGAATAACTCCCCCCTCCTGAATAACTCCCCATGTGTATGATTAGGATACAATACGAAATACATAAGAAAATTTGCCAACGGCCGCGACAGCAGATAAATACATGATGTGTATGCAGTGTATGCACATCTTTTGTTGGTGTGTACAGTTAAATATTTGAATAACATGAGTTGAGAGACTGCATCTGCAATGATTTTAGTTAAAGTTTTCTGAGGAAAAAATAACTCCCCCCCTCGAATAACTCCCCCCCTTGAATAAGTCCCCCCTCCAAAACATCTGACGAAAAAATAACTCCCCTGGGGTCTTATTCGAGGATTTAGGGTATGTAGGTATATTCATGCTGTCACGGCACGCGAAATGTTTTCACATTCCATGGCTACAACTCGCGGCGTGTCCTTTCACGCAGTAAATATGAACACACGTTATTGCCACACTTAATTAAATCCTTAGGCTATAGTAATGATGGAAATGCGCCAGGGGCCATGGCGCCATTCAAAAAAGTGGCGCTGGGCGCCAAAGAAAATGGCGCAATTGCGCTGGCGCCATTTGAGTACGCCAGCGCCGCGGAGCCATTCCATCACTAGCTTACACCATCGACCAAGTACTTACGCTTCTCCTCGACAACAGTTGTAAAATGCGAATTAATCAATCCCTTATGTCGCTAGCGCATAGCTCATGGTTGTAGCTGTTGCCGTAAAGCCGGGATTACAGCTCAGCGGCGTTTGACGTGAAATGATGACGTCGTAAATTGATTACATCAAAATAGACATACCGTATTTCCTCGAAATACACCCCCCCCTCGAAATACCCCCCCCCCCCCCTCCCCTCGTTTGACCCCCCCTCTCGAGACCACTATGAAACAATCACCCCCCCTCGAAATACCCCCCCCCCAAATTGAGTGTAAAGAGAACGTACATGACAAATACTGCAGTTTGTGTTCTGCGTAGTGAAGAACACACATTAAAACAATGTCGGAATCACGTTAGAACAGTGTTTATACCATCTACGTACTAATATTAATCTACAGGAGTCTTTACATGTCAGTTATTGATGCATTTTTCTACCCAGCGCACATCACAAACAACGATTTTGTACTAGGATTTCAAAAAAGTTCTTGCGAAATAATAACCCCCCCCTCAAAATACACCCCCCCCCCTCGTTTAACCCCCCCCCCCCCTCTCGGGAGCACTATGAAACAATCACCCCCCGGGGGTAACAATACGGTAGGTACAGCGTTGAAATTTCAGAATTTGATAGTTCTAGTAATTGTGTGTAATGTCCTAAAAAAATTAAGAAAATACCTAATTATTATTTAATAAGTTATTAATTTTACGTCGAAATTGACACATTCTACGTCAACATTTCACGTCAAACAGTTTACATCACCAAAAAATTTTGATGTTAAATTAATAACTACTTAAATAATGATTATTTGATAAAATTTTGTTGGGACATTACACACAATTACTAGAACTATCTAATTCTGAAATTTCAATGCTGTACCTTTGTCTATTTTGATGTAATCAATTTTATGACGTCATCATTTCACGTCGAACACCGCTGAGCTGTAATTCCGGCTTAACAAAAACGAATCATAAATACATGAACCGATTTACTTTTGAAAAATCGGATATTAACTTTATGGCATTCTTTGCTAGTTAATAACTATAGTACAGCTAGCGTTTGAAAAATAGGTGTTTTCAGAAAATATGTAAAAAAAATATATAATCTCAGAAATCTCTCAAAAAATAACATATAATTGAGGCGTCTACTTTTAAAAGTCTACAAGTCCAAAATATGAAAATATCGAGTTAGGCCAGGAAACGTCATCTGGTGCCGGTTCCGCAAGTGGAAGAGTTAAGAGTTAAAATTATTTGTCGTTTTACTCGACTCTTAACTCTTAACTTTACTCATAACTTGTCATTTGTCATTTTACTCAACTCTTAAGTTTTAACTCTAACTTTTCCACTTGCGGAACTGGCCCATGGAGCTACTTCAGCACGCATCGTTGCAGTGTCGTTCAAAACTCACCTATTAAGACCGCGCAATAGGGGTAGCTGGTGGATGTACAATGTTATTTTGTGTTATTTAATTGCATTTGACTCTAGAGGTTCGAGCCAAGTAAACTTTATTTGATTTGATTCTTTATAATTGAATTTACTTACCTTAAAAATAGCCCGTAGTTGTCGAAATCATACACTCAATTGGCCAGAAGGCCGGACCAGACTACATGGACATTTTACCATCTAGTTAAACAATATAACACGCACTTAACGCTGGCCGCTGCGCAGCTACCGCAGCACAGCGGCACAATAATCGGTTCAGTGCAGCATGTCGCACAGCGGCACGTCGACCGGCCGCGTGTCCACCAACGTGGACGACGACCCGGTGAAGGCGGCGCTGCGCTACCTGGGACGGGATTTGATTAGCCCCACGCGTTTCGTATGGTGGCCCGAGTCGATTTATCCAGTTGACGATGAGTTGACGACAACCGCAGTGGCGGCCCACACAGTAAATAGTTGACACATGTGCGTCAACTGGTCAGTGTCAACACAGATCCGGGCTTCGTGTCGCAATGTTGAAAACCAAATATTACGGCGAGCGCGTTAAAAGGAAATCTGAGTTGACACAAACCAGTTGACAAACATGTGTCAACTAGTGTGTGGGCCGCCACTGCGTCACATTGATCCCCCGAATCGGGCTGCCCGACAAAAGTGTCGGGCTCATTAAACCTCGTCGCGGGGCAGCTTCGGTCGCTACCACCTGCGCATCTACTTGCTGCTGCTGGTGCCGGGCATGCTGGGCGGCATGCACCTGCTCGTGTTCTCCTGGACGGGCTACGTGCCCAGGCACAGGTGCGCCAAGCTCAAGAGTTCAAGACCAGTGCCAGACCCTGTAAGGTGTAAAAGACCCTTTAAAATGTCATGTAAAAGACCTTGTAAAACGCCATATGTCATGTAATATACCCGGTAAAGTGTCAAATGTATCGAAAACTTATTGTATTTATCTAAATCTTATGTTTCTGTATTTAAATCCTACTTTTGGGCGTAAGATTTCGATACAAAAAACATAAGATTTGGATACACATGACAGTTTACAGCATCTTTTACAGGACGCATGTAAATTTACTCGGTATTTTACATGACACATGACATTTTACAGGGTCTATTACACGTTACAGGGTCTGTTACATAATCTGGGACTGGCGCCAGTCCCCGCCAATGGTGGAAATCAAGAATTTCATAAATTTGAAGGAAAAAATTCAAAATTCTCTTCAAAATTTGGTGAAAAGTTCAACCCATTATTTCAAAGGATTTCCCATCGTTGGCCCGTGCCAAACTTACCATATGCTCAGATAGGAACACGCAGATGCGCACTAAACACAAGTGATTCGAAAGTTACAGCTTTAAATGGCTATGCGCACCAGTGGAACAAGGTCGCGCATCGGTATCCACCAGGCGCCAACGACACTTTGACGTCGTGCTTTGTTTGTGACGAAAATGTGACGCAAGTGAGTGGGTGAATTTAGGTAGGGTCGAAAATGTAAACACAGGTGACGTGTGACAGTGACAGAGAAGGGTGGGACTTCCGTCATTGATTTTTGTAAAAATTGACAAAAAACTTGTTGACAATTCAAACTTATAAATTTTGAATATTTTTATCACTTTTTACTATCACAGTGATAGTATGCTCATGCAGGATTACCCTGTGCTGTTAAGCGGGAATTAGAGCTCAGCGTCGATTCGACGTGAAATGATGACGTGAAATGACGTTGTGAAATTAATTACACGAGTGTGGATCATGCTACGAGTCTACAATTTTCTAAGGATGATATATGAATCAATACCTTAATTGTGTCCAATACTGAGTGTTATCAGCCACAACTAGAGCGAATTGAAAAAATCAATTTTTATCATTTCACGTCATCATCATTTCACGTCACAGTGTCAGGGAACAACTTGACATTTCACGTCAGACTATGGCATGAAATAGTCTGACGTGAAATGTCAAGTTGTTCCCTGACACTGTGACGTGAAATGATGATGACGTGAAATGATAAAAATTGAATTTTCAATTCGCTCTAGTTGTGGCTGATAACACTCAGTATTGAACACGATTAAGGTATTGATTCATATATTATCCTTTGAAAATTGTAGACCCGTAGCATGATCCACACTCATGTAATTAATTTCACGACGTCATTTCACGTCATCATTTCACGTCGAATCGACGCTGAGCTCTAATTCCCGCTTTACGAACACGATCAGCAGTAACCTGAAACTGAATTCAAATTATTGTATTCCGCCTTCAGGATTTGTAAGCTTGTATAGTTCAGCACCCACCTATCCCGATCCAAAAAACACAGTCACATTTCAACCCACAAAATCACATTTTTTGAATTCTATGGTCAAAAAGTGGTCAAAACCTAAACATTACCCCAATATGTAACAACATGGCAGTGCACCGCAAATCTAGCGCACTCGTGCAATTACGGCGTAGTCTACGACAGGGAGACCCGATCTTCAAGGACAGCCTGGCGCCGCTCTTCGATTTGGCCTGCGACAATCTGTGGCGCAAGCAGCTACTTTGGACCCTGTTCACTACGGGCGTTATGATTGGCGCCATGATTTTCAGCCCCTGTCGGACAGGTGATTATGCAAAATGTGCAGCTGTGAGGTTCCATTCCCATAAGTCTTCTAATAGAACGGCACCCAGAATAGAAGGGCAGGTAAAAAGAAGTTGATGAAAAAAATAGAACGGTCCTGGTGTCAGTTCCGCAAATTGAGAAGAGAGACGTAAAATGGCAAATGCGAAGTGAATTAAGACGAAAATTGGCAAAAAGCGGAGTGAAATGGCAACTAGGTAAATTGGCAAAAGCAAAGTAAAAAAACAAAAATAAAAAGTAGGTAATTTCACTTCGCATTTGCCATTTACTTATCACTTCTTAATTTGCGGAACTGGCCCCTGATCTATTAGAAGAAATACGGTAGCAAGCCAACGCGTTTGTGGGTATCCAAATCATCAAAATTCGCATCATATTCAAATATCATCCTAAATATTCCTCCCGCACATTCAACTTTGCAGATGGGGCCGCAAAAAGACACTTATGCTGTGCGCGCTGGGATTTTTCCTCAGTGCCACGGCGCAGGCGTTTGCAGTTAATTACACTGCATTTGCCATTCTTCAAGTGATTACTGGCATGTTCGAATGCGGTGCTTATATGACACCATACGTTGTCTGTAAGTCGATTGTTTTAGATTAAAAAAAAGGATTATTTTACATCAAAAATGTGCAGTCATTGAATTGGTCGACGGCTGGCCGCGTACAATCTGCGGGATATGGTAATGATAGACATGTCAAAAATTGGGGAGTTGGATTACCCCAAATTTATCGTGTATCTCATGGTGCAATGAATTTAATTTTGATAAAAATTACTCACATCCCATCCCATACGACCAGAAAAGTAATTTTCCCAAACGAATGATTTTCCCGTGAAAAGGCCTAACCCCATACACAAAGACATAAAACTACACAACCGCATATCCTATTAAAAACAGAATGTTTCGGACAGGGACGTAGCCAGGATTTTTGAGCGGGGGGGGGCGGATTGTATACGGAGCTCGGCGAACGGGGGGGGGGGCGGCGCCCCCCCCCCTAAATTTGGGGAGGATCCAATGAAACATGTAAGCGCACGAAACATTTTGTATCATTACACACGCGCACGCGCCCACGAAACACTTTGTATCATTACACACGCCCATGCGCCCATGAAACACGCCGGTTTGCCCATGAAACACGCGCGTGCGGTGTCATAGCAATGCGTGAGTGCGCAATCTGTGTACTGATAGTTTGTTAAGTAGAGTGTCGATAATTACTCTGATTGGCAAGGCGTGAATGCGCGGCTGGCAGCATGGATAATTTGAATGTGCCCAATATTGATTACCGTGAGCATAGTGTAAATCTGTTCATACGTCAGTTGAAAAAGTCTCATAAATTCATTTTTCTTGCATAATGGAATTGCGTGTGAGACATCCACTTCTAAAAGTTGATAACTCCTAAATTTCAAAAATTTTATTAAGCACAGAAACAGCATCTGAAATTGTTTTCACACATTTCCAATTGTTCCAAAAAATTCCATCAAAACTTTTTCAAGTGTCATATATTGTAACTATTGGAGGCTTTTGGAAATTTGCACCAAAAATCAGCATTTTTTGATAGTCATTCATTTTTTCTGTCATTGTTTGATATCAACTTATGGAAGTAGATGCTTCATTTTGTTTGCAAATTTTTGCGCTGCTCTTTTGTATTGTGTTGTATTGTGTTGTGGATGTTCTATTCAACGATGGGTAAGTTCTCCAGAAAAAAACACTTTCTGTGTTTTGAGTTTTTCAAAAATGAATACCTGTGTTTTGAGTTGTTTTCACAAAAAAACTTGAGTAACTCAGTTTTTATTTCTGTGTTTTTGGTGAAAACCCAAGTTTTTTTTCATAAAAACTCAAGTTTTTACCCAAATACAGTGGGATATACAGATAATACAGATGCCAATTGTATTTTGTTACTTGTTAATCAATTTGGACCCTTTGTATGAATCTGTTGTTTATGTACTTGTGAACATTCCTTACTTTGTACAATTAAACATGGTTCAATTCCTCAAATCCAATGAAAAACTCAAAAAACTTTTCTGTGTTTCCGTGTTTCTGTGTTTCCGTGTTCTCCAATAAAAAACTCATTTGAGTTTTGAGTTTTTCAAAAATATTGAGTTTCCGTGTTTCTGTGTAAAACAAAAACACAGAAACTCAATATGTTTCTGTGTTCAATTTCTGTGTTTTTCCCATCGTTGGTTCTATTCTGTCGATTTGGGATTTTTCTAGCTGTACTTTTTTAGAACTTTTTTCAGAGGAAACATAAACATATTTACTCTGATTTCGAGTATACGTATTCATCGAGTAAAAGTAAATATGTTTTAACAACTATGTTCATTTCCAATGATTTTTTTGTTTTAATTTATATTTTTATGTCATTTTTGTTGAAAATGTGCTGTCATTTCACTGTCATATAACATTTTAACAATTATTCAACATTGTATTCTGTAATTTAGAATTAGATGCCTCAATTATCAACTTTTTTCTTGCTTTTCAATGGTAATTATTAAAAAGCGGGAAATTATTTGTGGTAACAATGAATAATTTGAATATTACTAATTGGTCAAACAACGTCTAAACATTTTTTACACAGATTATCTATTGTTAACATTTTTGGTTGGAGATTTGCTGTGTTACAGTTGATTGAATCACTCCAATGAATTAATTGCTTATTTTGACACAATTAACACATCTAACAATGTTTACTGTGCACGTTTAACTATCAGAGGCATCAAACGCAATTTGGCACGCATGTAAATAGGTAAAATAGAGCGCTGAAAACGGTTGATTATACTTTTTAAAAAAAAATAATTAAATGTGACGCGCGCACATACATTGCTATGACACCGCGCGCGCGTGTTTCATGGGCAAACCGGCGTGTTTCGTGGGCGCATGGGCGTGTGTAATGATACAAAGTGTTTCGTGGACGCGTGTGCGTGTGTAATGATACAAAATGTTTCGTGCGCTTACATGTTTCGTGTAGCACACTCATATGATTTTGTTATCTGTAATTGAGCACTAGATTTACTTTCACCAAACCCACAGCATTATTTTCCTTGCAACTGTTCATATCTTCCATCATTATTTTTCATCAGCTTTACCCTATTGTGTCTACAAAACACTAATTTACTACCGTAATTTCGATTTTCTGAAAATTTGTAATGCTCGTAAATCAGCTTTGAATGCATTTAAGTACCGGAATGAGTTATTTTCAATCTCCAACAGCAGTAGTTGACACACACATTCTGCATTCTGGTAAACTCAAAGGTGATTTATGAGTTTTCCAAATTTTTAGAAATTGCGGTGGAAAACTAGTGCGCATTTGGAGCCATTTTGGATGAAGTACAATAGAAATGATCATTGTTTGTGATAGGGATG